>JAJDFG010000179.1:0-312500 GCA_021039105.1 Scomber colias
CAGCTCTCAAATGTAAAAAAAATGATCAAATTAAGCACATCAATACACACACGCACGCACACACACGCACACGCACATTTTTCAACGTTTCCAAAATGAGGGATGTTTCCCTTTAGTTTGGTGAAGAAGGTTTGTCTTTAGTTGTCATATTTTGGGCAGTGTAGAGAAAGTGCTCCTCTGTCTCACCTTCTCTGTGTGACAGTGTTCTGTGGAGCCAGGTTGTCTCACTGAGCCTGTACTTGGTTCGTATCTCTGACAGAGACGAGATTCAACATCGACGTCAACGCCTCCGTGTTCCAGCTCAGGAATAACAAGGTAATAGTGGGGGTCATATTTTGATAATGAAGAGGTCATAGAAATGTATATATAATGATAATAATTAAAAATACAGACTCCTCACCTATCAGAGAAATCTGTTGAGATCAAAATCTGTCATCCACAAGATTTGTGTGGATTCAAAGAAGGTGTTGGGGTACTTTATAGGAGATAGAGAGAGTGTGATGGTGAGGCTGCAGCCACAGGACAGTAAATTAATGCTACAACTCCTCACAACCCAACCAGGTTCCTGTGGAGGGTTAGCTCTGAAGTTAAGCCACAACTTCAACACTAAAGTGTCTGGACTACAGTCTGCAGCAGGAAACTTCATATGGGATTAGATGCAGAAATGGTCATTTTAACGTGATCAGTGTCTTTCAAGTATGTTATATTGATGCACCGTCTATGCAAATATCCTGTGTGTGTGTGTGTGTGTGTGTGTGTATGTGTGTGTGTGTGTGTGTGTGTGTGTGTGTTTGTGTGTAGTGGTGGGTGGCCTGCTGTCAGCTCACTGTTGGCAGGGAGGGCGGGGATGGAGCTGGAGCCTGGTTGGGCCGTGTTCATTGTATAAACACACACACACACACACACACACACACACGCACACACACACACACACACACACACACAAACACACACACACACACACACACACACACCACACACACACACACACACACACACACACACACACATAAAACTCCTGTCAAAGCAACAGTCTCTTATTGTACAAACCAAACTAAATGCAAATTTTTTCCAAATTTAAAGAGCTGTCAGAGACGGCGTCTGTAAACTTAAACAAACTGAATAAACTGATAACATGCGGAGGGCCAACAAGAAAAACACAAGAACACATGACTTATTGATGATCTTTGGTGGACAGGAAGTTACTGTTGTGATTTACCGAAGAAACAGCCCAGTGGTCAGTTTACTTCAATAAAACCTGTGTGTGTCTGTCTGTGTGTGTGTGTGTGTGTGTGTGTGTTTTGTGTGTGTGTGTGTACGTGTGTTTACTTGTGTGTCTTTGTGTGTGTTAACCTGTGTGTGTGTGTCTGTGTGTGCGTGTGTGTTACCTGTATGTGTATGTGTGTCCCTGGATGCCAGTATCGGAGCAGGCGTGGACTCCTACTAAAAAAAAAAAAACAGACAACTATTAATTTACAGGATGTTGTGATGTGTGTGTGTCAAGTTGTTGCTTCACTCTGCTGGATGTAGGAGGGTACTGCAGGCTAGATTATATCACAAGTACAGCTGCAACAGATATTCTTGAGAAATTCTGTCCTCATTTGTTCATAAATCTGTAGAAATTTAACATTTTTTTAATGATAGAGAAACTAAAATTGTACATTAACACACCTGAGATTATAGTATTTGTACTATTATCCATAAAATCTTCCACAGTTTTAATCAGGTGGTTTATTTTGATTCATAGGAACAATCATATTGACTTATTCATTGATGGAAATCCTCTGTTTTTTGTTTCTGGTTGGTCCCAGAGTGGGTGCTGAGCACTGGCACCCTCTGAGAAGGCCATGTACCCTGACTACTTAAGACCACTTAATAACTTGATTCATTTTGGAAAATTATCATAAATTGATCACTCAAAAGAAAGTCCTTTTGTATTTTTTTTTATCCATCAGGGTCCCTGTGGATCCTTAAAAACTGTTAAAATGTCTTAAATTTAGTTTTTGAAATTCAAAAAATGTCCTAAAGTAGGAGTTAGACATTACATTTGAACAGTTTGCAGCCTAAATGTGCCCCAAAATGTTCACATACATCAGACCTGACGAAAAGTTTGATATTTTATGGCTTGCAGAAATGGGCGAGGCAAAATGGTTCGATTGGTACTTCTGGAATTTTTTCCAAGTATGGGTCCAAGTCTCTTGGACCCATACCCTAACTTCAACAGGAAGTCGCCCATTTTGATTTAAATTTGAATAAATTAAACTAAATTAAACTTGCATTCTTCCTTATCTCACCATGATTTCTCTTCTCTGTTTTTGTTCTTTTCAATCATTAAAAATCATTAACACATTTACAAACAGGTTATATTAATTTAGCTTAAGATTTATACAGTAGGATAATTACAGTACAACTAATAATGCAACTTTAACATAGACTTATATACAAATTGATTTAATTTTTAAGTCTCTTAGACCCATACCCTAACTTCAACAGGAAGTCGCCCATTATGATTTAAATTAGTGATTCTGGCACCATTTTTGCCATTTCCACACCTCGTATGTTAACAAACTCCTCCTACAGATTTAAACCAAACAACTTCAAATTCACTCAGAATCATTTTAAGACGTGAGACATAAAAAGTTATCAAAATCTTTCACCTCTATTAAATTTGACAGGTGTGGCGTTGCAGTGAGGGTCCGGTCATCGCTGCTTGCAGCTTTAACTTAATATTATTTTTGGGGCATTTTGTCTTTTTGAGAGAGAGACCGAAGTTACTGAAGTTAAGCTAATGTTAGAAGCTTCAAACTACAGCTGTTTTTATATTGTTTATGTTGCAGCCAAGGACTCAGTCACAAGCAGGGCTGTAACTAACAGTGTCTTTATTTCTTAATACATAGAAGAAGCAAAGCAGAAAATCTTCACCTTCACAGTCCACCAGTATGTTTCCTCAGCTGCTAAATAAACTAGCTGCTACTCTCATGCTGTGTACAACATTAAACAGTTTTCTTCTTCTCTCAATGCTTTCACAACTCGTTTCTTACTGACTCTACAGCACCACCTGGTGGCGGAACTCATGCAACGCTTAACTCATGAATCAACCAATTGCAATGCAAATCAAACCACTAATGCCACGACATCAGATTTTAGCTCAGCTTGATATGTATAGTACATTTCAACTAGAAGAGGACAGAAAGCAGATCTGTCACAGACCACCTGAGAGGTCTGGATAGATCTTAATGTAGCAGTAACATCAGTGATATTAGTGGAAAACAAACAAAACAATCATATGTTCAGTATTAATATTTTTGAAACTTAAACACATTAATTACATTTTCTCATCATGTTGAGAGGAAATGTGATTCAGAGTTGGTTCAAATCGTAGAAAAAACTATATCAGACAACATCTACAGTTTAGAAGACATGATGAACATTTCAGAATAAGAAAGTAAGAAGTTGTTGAACATTCTCAGAAACATGATGTGTTGTGTTACTTGTGTATCATCAGTGTATAAGTGAAGAATAACATGTTCATAGCTAATATCTACTGATTAAACCAATAAACTACATAGTACAGAATCCAAAGTCAAATATTATCATGTGTTTGTTTTCTGTGTGAGTGCAGAGTAGGTTTGGTCCGGATCCTACATCCAGGCTCTGGTAGACGAGGTCTTAACATGGTGGGACTGGAGGACATATCACAGGGCTGACAGGAGGAGGTACCACAGGGCTGATAGGAGGAGGTACCACAGGGCTGATAGGAGGAGGTATCACAGGGCTGACAGGAGGAGGTACCACAGGGCTGATAGGAGGAGGTACCACAGGGCTGACAGGAGGAGGTACCACAGGGCTGACAGGAAGAGGTATCACAGGGCTGATAGGAGGAGGTATCACAGGGCTGACAGGAGGAGGTACCACAGGGCGGACAGGATGAGGTATCACAGGGCTGACAGGAGGAGGTATCACAGGGCTGACAGGAAGAGGTATCACAGGGCTGACAGGAGGAGGTACCACAGGACTGACAGCAAAACTATGGCAGATGTAACCAGAGCTCAGAAGAAGAAGCAATCTGAGGAGGGGTCATCAGAGCCATCTGGATCTGGGGAGACAGAGAGAAAGAGAAAGAGAGAGAGAGAGAGAGAGAGAGAGAGAGAGAGAGAGAGAGAGAGAGAGAGAGAGAGAGAGAGAGAGAGAGAGAGAGAGAGAGAGAGAGAGAGAGAGAGAGAGACATGTAATCTATAGTTTAAAATACTGGGATACTTTGTCTTGTATTGGAAACGTAAAGGTTATCTGTAGAGTTTTTGACCATAAGTAGCTTGTTTTTTTTTACTTTTTCACAACAGGAAACATGGGGAGAGAGAGACATGGGTATGACATGCAACAAAGGTCAGTTGTTGGACTCTAAGCAGGGACGCTGTAGGTATATGACATGTGCTGTAACCCCCCTGGTACGAGGACACTCCCAATTTGCGTTAACATTTGATTATATTCCTCAGTCTGTGTCGGCAGTATGAATAAACTGACTTGACTGTTCATACTGACCATTAGAAGATCCCTTCATAATGCACTTACAATGCTAAAGAGACTGTAAATGTGTCAGATATCACTTGATATGACTAACTCAGACTGCTGAAGCTGAATAGAAGTTTCATATCTACTTTTAAATGACTGTGTGGAAACACTGTGGAGTTTGTCCTCCATCACTTTACATTGAAAGCACATTTGAAGGAGAGAATAGTCAGTATGAACAGGAGGAATGATTACAGAGAGGAAACCCTCTTTACTGTTCATATGGACACCTGACTGCTGCTTAACACACACTGGGAACACTGGGAACAGAAATTTAAAGGATAACTGAATCATGACTTACCTTTGTAACAAATAAATGGTTGGTTATGGTCACAGTTGTGGTCCTCCCAAACTCCAGAACGGTCAAAGTTCATTGCCACACATTCCTCCTTCCCGTTTTGTTTGTTGTTAGGTTCCCCTGACTTCCAGTACCTAAAGGAGGAGTTGCTTCCATCAGACCACTTCCAGGAGTCTCTGAAGAGGCCGATCCAGACCCGTTTTCCATCAGCTAGATCCTTCACCTCCTGGTTATCTGCTTCATTTCTCACAGTGACCAGGTCTGTGTAGCGTTCTCTGCAGTAGCTCTGGGCTTCAGTCCAACTCATGCGACGAGTGTTGAGGACAAATGTCACATTTGACCCTGAAAATAGACCATAGTGAAAATCTTTTTCCTGTCTGTCACTTTACATGAGTGAATAAAGATGAATGCCACAGTTTCTGTAACATGTTTGTGTCATTATGAATCCACTGAGAACTGCTCCAATAAAGGACTGTGTCAGTAAAAATAATAATTAGAGACACTGACAATGAGTTGTTTTTTTTAACAGCCTCTTCATTAAGGGTGTGACGATACAGATTTTAACACTAATAAGAAAACTTCAATGAGGAAATATATGACTGTTCTTTTATTTGAAATTCACAAAATGCAAAATATTGCAGGTGCATTTTGAAAAGTTTTAACTAATCATCTTGACATGAATGTCCCTTCCTTTATAAGTATCAATTATCATACACTGTATGCTAAATGCAAGATTGTTTCCCCATATAGATAGATATTTTATAGATAGATAATTTTGGTATTTTTGGAAATAACAACCATAAATACCAAAATTAGATACAATCACAAATACCAAAAAGTGAATTATAAAGAATAGAAACAATTCTAGTATATAAATATAAATGAGATAAAGAGTCAAATGATCACAAATTATAACATATTGTTAATAAAAAACACAGAAATAAAAGTAAATTGCACAAATCCTGTATCACACACATACACAAGTAGAACAACATATAAATTGTGTTATAATTTGGTAGTGAGACTCATTTTACTTTTTGCATCATTAGGCTTCCACAGCTGCTCCTCCTACCTAAAAGAAGACATGATGTGCAAATCAGCGATAGAAAACCGATCGCCTTTTTTATTTATTTTTTTGTGCGCAACCCTTAATATTGGTTAGTGAGACAACATTCACCTCTACAAGAGAAATATCGGCACGTTTTAATCTCACATCTCGTCACACCCCTACTCTCCCTACGTCTACACTTCTCTCTTCAAACGTTTTGTATCCAGTGGTGGAGCGTACATATGAACATGGAGGCACACATTCATCCATAAAGGCACATCAGAGACACTTTGCCTCCTTTTCTTATTCCTTTGACTGAGACAGTGACCTGTGTTAACCCTTAAACAGACAACATGAACCAGGAGATGCATACATACACTGTCGCCCATAAAGTTGGAATCAAATATTTTTTACTTCTTCTCATGAAATGATTGTGACAATGTGATTTATTCAATCTCATTGCACCAGGTCAAAGCTGATTACTGATGTGTATAAATAAAAAATAAAAAGAGGAATGTGTCTGAAAACCAAATTATTCCAACTTCATGGGCGACCGTGTATATACATTTTTTATACCTTAATAGGGGCAAATGTATCCTGGTGGAGATACAACTCATAAAAATCCAAAATATACAAAAAATGGTATAAATTATTTGTAGAAATGTTTACTTAGTAACATCAAAGTAAATAAAAAGAATAATTAACATCTCGCTCTCTACTCCTGCCAATTAAGGGTTAATGTTGGAGCTCAATGAGTCAACAGGCTTTATAGAAACTGGCTTCATGACTCTGCTTCACACCTTGAAATGAATGCAGGGATCACACTGATGGAACTCACTATTTCGGCCCAAATCTGGACGAAACTCAACAGTAACTGTAAAAAAATGGAAAAAACTAGTGATAAACTCTCACCTGTGACATTAGAGCAGACTGATTGAAGACGAGTGTTACAAGACACATCGTTCCACTTCCCAGTACGAATCATCACTGTGCAGTATTCACCACTGCCATAGTTGTTTGGTTCATTATTGTTCCACTTTGTGAACTCAGCCTCTGCATCTGTGTGTGACCACCTCCAGCTGTTCACATCATAGTACAGTCCTATCCAGGCCGTCTGAAAGCAAGATTTGATTGTATTATAAAACATTTGTCTTTGCTCAGCTTAAAGATACTTTGCATAACATTTCCCTTCACATATAATTTAAGAGTAGATTTGATCTAAATTAACTGATACAGTATTACTTGCTGGTATATTTCAGTAATTTAATGGTACACATCAAATTGTGAAATTATTACATGAAATGAAACTTAAAATGTTTCTTTCTTGTTTAAATTATTTGCTGTCTTCTGTTTTAAATTGTCAAGAATTTTTAGCTGTTTTTTTGTACATGAAAGGAGAGATATGAAAAAGCCTCATTATTCTTATTCTTTTTCATATCACTACAAATAAAATTAAAACCATTTTTACCATTTTGCTTTCTGCTATTGCTCCCATTTAAAGTCCCACTTAAAAACAAACTCATTGGGTCATATTTACCAAGAAAGTGGAACATTTGTACTAAAATGTTCATCATAGTCTGAAGTAAATGTACTAAAGCAGCAGCTCAGTGTGTGAGACACCTCTCACTAACATACTGTCATTGTTAAAAATGCAAAATTAAGGGAGTGAAGAGTAGTGAAAAGTGAATTCACCCCATGTATGTCTTCTTTGTGGATTTTGTCTCTATTGACCATGCCTTTCAGGGTCTCCACATCCTTCATGTCATCTATCGTGGCCAGGTCTGTGTATTTGTCTCTGCAGTAACTCTGCGCTTCTTTCATGTTCTTCTTCTCATAAACAAAGTGGTACTCACGCTGAACGTGTGACGAGACGACACACAGCACTGTGATGACAGACATGCACATTGATTACATCCACTGTTAACAATCTGCAGTAAATTCTTTTACAGTAAATTCTCACAATAAACTACTGTAATCATACTTTTGCAATGCATGGTGGGTAATCATTCAGAGTTTTACAATAGGCTGAGATAAGTGTTCAGCACCATACAGTAATTTAAACATGAAATATTGTAGTTTACTGTAAATTTGTGGTTGATTAACATGAAAGCACAATATGTTGCTGTTATATTACTGTGAACTGTTGTGAATTTACAGTAATTTCATATAATTACAGTATCATATTGTGTCATTTCACAGTAATGTGTCTGATTTGCTGTAGAAACAAGATATTACATTTACATGTAAATTACACACTGTGAATTTACTGCAATTATTAGACTGTAATTTACTGTGAAATTACAATCATTGTTTGCATTGTCAAACCTAAAATAATAATATTACATTTCAGTGTATTCAGGTGTGTCATTACTTCCAATATAGATGATAAACATTAAAAAAAGGTCATTTTGTATTTAGTGTGTCAGTTAATGGAAAAGCACTGTAAAACTAAAGTAATAGGATTTAAAGTTGTCACAGTGCTGTACATATTACAATCACTAAGATATCACAATGCATAATATTAATAATTATGTAAGAAATTAATGACATTTAAAAAACAACAACACATATACAAGTAAATAAAACACTTGCCTGACGCGGCTATGATGCTGAGAAGAACTTTCTCCATTATGGTGTGTTTGTGTCTGCTTCTCTCTCTGAGTCTGTGACTTATGATATGCAGCTGTACGTTATGAACCCCTTACCTCACATTCACTGGATCCATGCAAAGTGGTCATGGTGTTCATCATTTTACTATCAGACTAATATCTCACAGAAACCATGCAAAGTGGTCGTAGTGTTTATTAATTTCCCCTCAGGCTCTTCAGTTTCCACAGAGCTGGTTGTTTGCTGATAGTGTTCTGAACATCAGGTCAACAATGATCCTTCTGTTCAACATCTACATGCTCCCACACGCTCAGATTATAGGAAACAACCAAATATGTTACCATAATTATGCATATTTAAAAATGTGTATCAGCTGCACAGAAATAAAAAAAGACGCATTTTATACTGTGGTTCACATTAAAAAAAAGTCTGGTTAAAAGAAATATGTGTATGGTGTTTATACAGCTCTCAAATGTAAAAAAATTATCAAATTAAGCACGTCAACACACACACACACACACACACACACACACACACACACACACACACACACACACACACACACACACACACACACACACACACACACAAACGCACATTTTTTCAACATTTCCAAAATGAGGGATGTTTCTCTTTAGTTTGGTGAAGAAGGTTTGTCTTTAGTTGTCATATTTTGGGCAGTGTAGAAGAAAGTGCTCCTCTGTCTCAACCTTCTCTGTGTGACAGTGTTCTGTGGAGCCAGGTTGTCTCACTGAGCCTGTACTTGGTTCGTATCTCTGACAGAGACGAGATTCAACATCGACGTCAACGCGTCCGTGTTCCAGCTCAGGAATAACAAGGTAATAGTGGGGTCATATTTTGATAATGAAGAGGTCATAGAAATGTAATATAATGATAATAATTAGAAATACAGACTCCTCACCTATCAGAGAAATCTGTTGAGATCAAAATCTGTCATCCACAAGATTTGTGTGGATCCAAAGAAGGGGTTGGGGTACTTTATAGGAGATAGAGAGAGTGTGATGGTGAGGCTGCAGCCACAGGACAGTAAATTAATGCAACAACTCCTCACAACCCAAACCAGGTTCCTGTGGAGGGTTAGCTCTGAAGTTAGCCACAACTTCAACACTAAAGTGTCTGGACTACAGTCTGCAGCAGGAAACTTCATATGGGATTAGATGCAGAATTGGTTCATTTTAACGTGATCAGTGTCTTTCAAGTATGTTATATTGATGCACGTCTATGCAAATATCCTGTGTGTGTGTGTGTGTGTGTGTGTGTGTGTGTGTGTGTGTAGTGGTGGGTGGCCTGCTGTCAGCTCACCTGTTGGCAGGGAGGGCGAGGATGGAGCTGGAGCCTGGTTGGCTGTGTTCATGGTATAAACACACAGACACACACACACACACACACACAACTCGTGTCAAAGCAACAGTCTCTTATTGTACAAACCAAACAAAATGCAAATTTTTTCCAAATTTAAAGAGCTGTCAGAGACGGCGTCTGTAAAGTTAAACAAACTGAAATAAACTGATAACATGCGGAGGGCCAACAAGAAAAACACAAGAACACATGACTTATGATGACCTTTGGTGGACAGGAAGTTACTGTTGTGATTTACTGAAGAAACAGCCCAGTGGTCAGTTTACTTCAAATAAACCTGTGTGTGTCTGTCTGTGTGTGTGTGTGTATATGTGTGTGTTTACCTGTGTGTGTGTGTGCGTGTCCCAGGATGCCGGTATCGGAGCAGGCGTGGACTCCTACTAAAAAAAAAAAAAGACAAACATTAATTTACAGGATGTTGTGATGTGTGTGTGTCAAGTTGTTGCTTCCCTCTGCTGGATGTGTGAGGGTACTGCAACTAGATTATATCACAAGTATAGCTGCAACAAATATTCTTGAGAAATTCTGTCCTCATTTGTTCATAAATCTGTAGAAATTTAACATTTTTTTAATGATAGAGAAATTAAAATTGTACATTAACACACCTGAGATTATAGTATTTGTACTATTATCCATAAATCTTCCACAGTTTTAATCAGGTGGTTTATTTTGATTCATTAGGAACAATCATATTGACTTATTCATTGATGGAAATCCTCTGTTTTTTGTTCTGGTTGGTCCCAGAGTGGGTGCTGGACCACTGGCACAAAATTAAACTTGCATTCTTCCTTATCTCATCATGTTTTCTCTTCTTTCTTTTTTTTCTTTTCAATCATTAAAACATTAAAAATCATTAACACACTTACAAACAGGTTATATAAATTTGGCTTAAGATATATACAATATGATAATTACAGTACAACTAATAATGAAACTTTAACATTGACTGATATACAAATTGATTTCTACACACACACACACACACACACACACACACACACCTCAAAATAGCTACTCATCAGGTAATAATATTGCTAACATTAGCGTTTAGCACCAACGTCTACCAATGCTAGC
This sequence comes from Scomber colias, assembly GCA_021039105.1. Lineage (NCBI taxonomy): Eukaryota > Metazoa > Chordata > Actinopteri > Scombriformes > Scombridae > Scomber > Scomber colias. The sequence continues at coordinate 10,974 of JAJDFG010000179.1, forward strand.
GGTTGCTAACAGGTTATTAACAGCCACCAACGGTTGTCAACATTAGCGGTGGCTAACCGTTGCTAACGGTTTTCTTTTTTTCCTAAACTAAATGATTTTGTCAGTGAATAATGCCATATTTACAACTAATTAGTATCAATCAAAAACTCACCGGGATTTGACTTGGGCAGAAAGAGCAGCAGTAGTGTGACTGCTCCAGGTTATAGCTCGTTTTATCACTCTGGGTTTTGCTCTATTTGTCTGTGTATCTGGATCAGCTGCTGCTTTGACAGCGAGGTGACACAGGCTTTTATAGTCTGTGTGCTGGTACAATGGCTATTTATCTTATTACATTTTAAAAAATCTATATTTTTTAATTAATTAATTTTATTATTTAAATCATATCCACATAAATTGACGTGTCTCTATAATCAATTTTCTAAGTTATCCAATTAATTTCATTCCACTACTTTGGTAACCGGGGGTTACAATAGGGACATACATCAAGGTAAAATATGTGTTCAGGTGGAGGATTTACTGAAGTTAAGCTAATGTTAGAAGCTTCAAACTACAGCTGTTTTTATATTGTTGATGTTGCAGCCAAGGACTCAGTCACAAGCAGGGCTGTAACTAACAGTGTCTTTATTTCTTAATACATAGAAGAAGCAAAGCAGAAAATCTTCACCTTCACAGTCCACCAGTATGTTTCCTCAGCTGCTAAATAAACTAGCTGCTACTCTCATGCTGTGTACAACATTAAACAGTTTTCTTCTTCTCTCAATGCTTTCACAACTCGTTTCTTACTGACTCTACAGCACCACCTGGTGGTGGAACTCATGCAACGCTTAACTCATGAATCAACCAATTGCAATGCAAATCAAACCACTAATGCTACGACATCAGATTTTAGCTAAGCTTTATATGTATAGTACATTTCAACTAGAAGAGGACAGAAAGCAGACCTGTCACAGACCACCTGAGAGGTCTGGATAGATCTTAATGTAGCAGTAACATCAGCGATATTAGTGGAAAACAAACAAACCAACCATATGTTCAGTATTAATATTTTTGAAACTTAAACATATGAATTACATTTTCTCATCATGTTGAGAGGAAATGTGATTCAGAGTTGGTTCAAATTGTAGAAAAAACTATATCAAACATTTACAGTTTAGAAGACAGAATGAACATTTCAGAATAAGAAAGTAAGAAGTTGTTGAACATTCCCAGAAACATGATGTGTTGTGTTACTTGTGTATCATCAGTGTATAAGTGAAGAATAACATGTTCATAGCTAATATCTGCTGATTAAACCAATAAACTACATAGTACAGAATCCAAAGACAAATATCATCATGTGTTTGTTTTCTCTGTGAGTGCAAAGTAGGTTTGGTCCGGATCCATACAGCCAACATCCAGGCTCTGGTAGACGAGGTCTTAACATGGTGGGACTGGAGGACAGTTCACAGGACTGATAGGAGGAGGTATATCACAGGGCTGACAGGAGGAGGTACCACAGGGCTGACAGGAGGAGGTACCACAGGGCTGACAGGAGGAGGTATCACAGGGCTGACAGGAGGAGGTACCACAGGGCTGATAGGAGGAGGTACCACAGGGCTGACAGGAGGATGTATCACAGGGCTGATAGGAGGAGGTACCACAGAGCTGACAGAAGGAGGTATCACAGGGCTGACAGGAGGATGTATCACAGGACTGACAGCAAAACTATTGCAGGCATACATGTAACCAGAGCTCAGAAGAAGAAGCAATCTGAGGAGGCGACATCTGGATCTGGGGGGGAGAGAGAGAGAGAGAGAGAGAGAGAGAGAGAGAGAGAGAGAGAGAGAGAGAGAGAGAGAGAGAGAGAGAGAGAGAGAGAGAGAGAGAGATTTTGACCATAAGTAGCTTGTTTTTTTTTTACAGTTTCACAACAGGAAATATGGGGAGAGAGAGACATGGGTATGACATGCAACAAAGGTCAGTTGTTGGACTATAAGCAGGGACGTTGTAGGTATATGACATGTGCTGTAACCCCCCTGGTATGAGGGCGCTCCCTATTTGTGTTAACATTTGATTATATTTCTCAGTCTGTGTCGGCAGTATAAATAAACTGACTTGACTGTTGATACTGACCATTAGAAGATCCCTTCATAATGCTAAAGAGACTGTAAATGTGTCAGATATCACTTGATATGACTAACTCACACTGCTGAAGCTCAATAGAAGTTTCACATCGACTTTTAAATGACTGTGTGGTAACACTGTGGAGTTTGTCCTCCATCACTTTACATTGAAAGCACATTTCAGAGAATAGTCAGTATGAACAGGAGGAATGATTACAGAGAGGAAAACCCTCTTTCACTGTTCATATGGACACCTGACTGCTGCTTAACACACACTGGGAACACTGGGAACTGAAATTTAAAGGATAATTAAATCATGACTTACCTTTGTAACAAATAAATGGTTTGTTATGGTCACAGTTGTGGTCCTCCCAACGTCCAGAAGGGAAGTTCATTGCCACACAAGCCTCCTTCCATTCGTTGTTGTTAGGTTCCCCTGATTTCCAGTACCTAAAGGAAGACTTACTTCCATCAGACCACTTCCAGGAGTCTCTGAAGAGGCCGATCCAGACCTGTTTTCCACCAGCTGTATCCTTCACCTCCTGGTTCTCTGCTTCATTTCTCACAGTGGCCAGGTCTGTGTAGCGTTCTCTGCAGTAGCTCTGGGCTTCAGTCCAATTCATGGTATGATTGTTGAGGATAAATGTCACCCTTGACCCTGAAAATAGACCATAGTGGAAATCTGTGTTTTCAGTCTGTCACTTTACATGAGTGAATAAAGATGAATGCCACAGTTCCTGTAACATGTTTGTGTCATTATGAATCCACTGAGAACTGCTCCAATAAAGGACTGTGTCAGTAAAATAATAATTAGAGACACTGACTATGAGTTGTTTTTTTTTAACAACCTCTTCATTAAAGGTGTGACAATACAGATTTTAACACTAATAAGAAAACTTCAATGAGGAAATATATGACTGTTCTTTTATTTGAAATTCACAAAATGCAAAATAATGCAGGTGCATTTTGAAATGTTTTAATTAATCATCTTGAAATGAATGTCACTTCATTTGAATATGAATTATCATACGCTGTATGAAAAATGCAAGTTTCTTGCCCCATATAGATAGATATTTTATAGATAGATAATTTTGGTATTTTTGGAAATAACAACCATAAATACCAAAATTGTATACAATCACAAATACCAAAAAGTGAATTATGTAGAATAGAAACAATTCTAGTATATAAATATAAATGAGATAAAGAGTCAAATGATCACAAATTATAACATATTGTTCATAAAAAACACAGGAATAAAAGTAAATTGCACAAATCCTGTATCACACACATACAGAAGTAGAACAACATATAAATTGTGTTATAATTTGGTAGTGAGACTCATTTTACTTTTTGCATCATTAGGCTTCCACAGCTGCTCCTCCTACCTAAAAGAAGACATGATGTGCAAATGAGCGATAGAAAACCGATCATCTTTTCTTTTTTTTTGGTGCGCACCCTTAATATTGGTTAGTGAGACAACATTCACCTCTACAAGAGAAATATCGGCACGTTTTAATCTCACATCTCGTCACACCCCTACTCTCCCTACGTCTACACTTCTCTCTTCAAACGTTTTGTATCCAGTGGTGGAGCGTACATATGAACATGGAGGCACACATTCATCCATAAAGGCACATCAGAGACACTTTGCCTCCTTTTCTTATTCCTTTGACTGAGACAGTGACCTGTGTTAATGTTAGAGCTCAATGAGTCAACAGGCTTTATAGAAACTGGCTTCATGACTCTGCTTCACACCTTGAAATGAATGCAGGGATCACACTGATGGAACTCACTATTTCGGCCCAAATCTGGATGAAACTCAACAGTAACTGGAAAAAAATGGAAAAAACTAGTGATAAACTCTCACCTGTGACATTAGAGCAGACTGATTGAAGGTCTTTGTTACAATACCAATCGTTCCATCCTTCATTACTACGCATCAGTGTGCAGTGTTCACCACTCCCATCGTTGTTTGGTTCATTATAGGCCCACTTTCTGAACTCAGCCTTTGCATCTGTGTGTGACCACCTCCAGCTGTTCACATCATCGTACAGTCCTATCCAGGCCGTCTGAAAGCAAGATTTGATTGTGTTATAAAACATTTATCTTTGCTCAGCTTAAAGATACTTTGCATAACATTTCCCTTCACATATAATTTAAGAGTAGATTATATCTAAATTAAATGATACAGTATTACTTGTTGGTATATTTCAGTAATTTAATGGTACACACACATCAAATTGTAAAATTATTACATGATATTAAACTTAAAATGTTTCTTTCCTGTTTAAATTATTTGCTTTAAATTATCAAGCATATTTAGCTGTTTTCGTACATGAAAGGAGAGATATGAAAAAGCCTCATTATACTTATTCTTTTTCATATCACTACAAAATAAATTAAAACATATTTAAAAATATTGTATTTTATTGTCCATTTTCATAATATTTTCACATATATTTCACATTTTGCTTTCTGCTATTGCTCCCATTTAAAGTCCCACTTAAAAACAAACTCATTGGGTCATATTTACCAAGAAAGTGGAACATTTGTACTAAAATGTTCATCATAGTCTGAAGAAAATGTACTAAAGCAGCAGCTCAGTGTGTGAGACACCTCTCACTAACATACTGTCATTGTCAACAATGCAAATTTAAGAGAGTGAAGAGTAGTGAAAAGTGAATTCACCACATTGCTGTCTTTGGGGATTCTGTTTAAATCCACCATGTCTGTCAGGGTCTTCACATCCTCCATGTCGTCTATCGTGGCCAGGTCTGTGTATTTGTCTCTGCAGTAACTCTGAGCTTCAGTCATGTTCTTCTTCTCATAAACAAAGTGGTACTCACGCTGAACGTGTGACGAGACGACACACAGCACTGTGATGACAGACATGCACATTGATTACATCCACTGTTAACAATCTACAGTAAATTCTTTTACAGTAAATTCTCACAATAAACTACTGTAATCATATTTCTGCAATGCATGGTGGGTAATCATTCAGAGTTTTACAATAGGCTGAGATACATGTTCAGCACCATACAGTAATTTAAACATGAAATATTGTAGTTTACTGTAAATTTGTGGTTGATTAACATGAAAGCACAATATGTTGCTGTTATATTACTGTGAATTGTTGTGAATTTACAGTAATTTCATATAATTACAGTATCATATTGTGTCATTTCACAAGTTATGTGTCTGATTTTCTGTAGAAACACAATATATTACATTTACATGTAAATTACACACTGTGAATTTACTGCAATTATTAGACTGTAATTTACTGTGAAATTACAATCATTGCTTGCATTGTCAAACCTAAAATAATATTACATTTCAGTGTATTCAGGTGTGTCATTACTTCCAATATAGATGATGAACATAAAAAAAATGTAATTTTGTATTTAGTGTGTCAGTTAATGGAAAAGCACTGTAAAACTAAAGTAATAGCATTTAAAGTTGTCACAGTGCTGTACATATTACAATCACTAAGATATCACAATGCATAATATTAATAATTATATAAGAAATTAATGACATTTAAAAAACAACAACACATATACAAGTAAATAAAACACTTGCCTGACGCGGCTATGATGCTGAGAAGAACTTTCTCCATCATGGTGTGTTTGTGTCTGCTTCTCTCTCTGAGTCTGTGACTTATGATATGCAGCTGTACGTTATGAACCCCTTACCTCACATTCACTGGAACCATGCAAAGTGGTCATGGTGTTCATTTTACTATCAGACTAATATCTCACAGAAACCATGCAAAGTGGTCGTAGTGTTTATTATTTTTCTCTCAGCCTCTTCAGTTTCCACAGAGCTGGTTGTTTACTGATAGTGTTCTGAACATCAGGTCAACAATGATCCTTCTGTTCAACATCTACATGCTTCCACACGCTCAGATTATAGGAAACAACTAAATATGTTACCATAATTATGCACATTTAAAAATGTGTATGAGCTGCACAGAATTTTTTTTTTAATTATATATTTTATTTCCATACACACACACACACACACACACACACACACACACACACACAAATGCACATTTTTTCAACATTTCCAAAATATGTGTGTGTATGTGTTGACGTGCTTATTTTGATCCATTTGTACATGTGAGAGCTGTAAAAACACCATTCACACATTTCTTTTAACCAGACTTTTCTTACATAAGTGTCTGAGTCCCTCAGATCAGGACATTTTAAGACAAACCGTGGTGTCAAGGCAGCAGAAGGCCCTTCACCAAGGAGTATGGCCATTTTTTCAACTTTTCCAAAATGAGGGATGTTTCTCTTTAGTTTGGTGAAGAAGGTTTGTCTTTAGTTGTCATATTTTGGGCAGTGTAGAAGAAAGTGCTCCTCTGTCTCAACCTTCTCTGTGTGACAGTGTTCTGTGGAGCCAGGTTGTCTCACTGAGCCTGTACTTGGTTCGTATCTCTGACAGAGACGAGATTCAACATCGACGTCAACGCGTCCGTGTTCAAAAACCAACATCAGAGGTAGGAGCAGGAACGGAAGTGATTCAAACAACTGGTAGCACTTTACATTCCAGCTCAGGAATAACAAGGTAATAGTGGGGTCATATTTTGATAATGAAGAGGTCATAGAAATGTAATATAATGATAATAATTAGAAATACAGACTCCTCACCTATCAGAGAAATCTGTTGAGATCAAAATCTGTCATCCACAAGATTTGTGTGGATCCAAAGAAGGGGTTGGGGTACTTTATAGGAGATAGAGAGAGTGTGATGGTGAGGCTGCAGCCACAGGACAGTAAATTAATGCAACAACTCCTCACAACCCAAACCAGGTTCCTGTGGAGGGTTAGCTCTGAAGTTAGCCACAACTTCAACACTAAAGTGTCTGGACTACAGTCTGCAGCAGGAAACTTCATATGGGATTAGATGCAGAATTGGTTCATTTTAACGTGATCAGTGTCTTTCAAGTATGTTATATTGATGCACGTCTATGCAAATATCCTGTGTGTGTGTGTGTGTGTGTGTGTGTGTGTGTGTGTGTGTGTGTGTGTGTTTGTGTGTTTGTGTGTTTGTGTGTAGTGGTGGGTGGCCTGCTGTCAGCTCACCTGTTGGCAGGGAGGGCGGGGATGGAGCTGGAGCCTGGTTGGCTGTGTTCCTGGCATACTCCTGTCATAGCAACAGTCTCGTATTGTACAAACCAAACTCAATGCAAATTCTTTCCAAATTTAAAGAGCTGTCAGAGACGGTGTCTATAAACTTAAACAAACTGAAATAAACTGATAACATGCGGAGGGCCAACAAGAAAAACACAAGAACACATGACTTATGATGACCTTTGGTGGACAGGAAGTTACTGTTGTGATTTACTTAAGAAACAGCCCAGTGGTCAGTTTACTTCAAATAAACCTGTGTGTGTGTGTGTGTGTGTGTGTGTGTTACCTGTATGTGTGTGTGTTCCAGGATGCCGGTATCGGAGTAGGCGTGGACTCCAACTAAAAAAAAGAAAAAAGACAACTATTAATTTACATGATGTTGTGATGTGTGTGTGTCAAGTTGTTGCTTCCCTCTGCTGGATGTGTGAGGATACTGCAGCTAGATTATATCACAAGTACAGCTGCAACAGATATTCTTGAGAAATTCTGTCCTCGTTTGTTCATAAATCTGTAGAAACGTGACATATTTCTTTAATGATAGAGAAACTAAAATTGTACATTAACACACCTGAGATTATAGTATTTGTACTATTATCCATAAATCTTCCACAGTTTTATTCAGGTGGTTTATTTTGACTTATAAAGAACAATCATATTGACTTATTCATTGATGGAAATCCTCTGTTTTTTGTTCTGGTTGGTCCCAGAGTGGGTGCTGGAGCACTGGCACCCCTCTGAGAAGGCCATGTACCCTGACTACTTAAGACAACTTAATGACTTGGTTCATTTTGGAAAATTATTATAAGTTGATCACTCAAAAGAAAGTCCTTATCTATCTATCAGGGTCCCTGTGGATCCTTAAAAACTGTTAAAATGTCTTAAATTTAGTTTTTATTATTCAAAATAAAAAATGTCCTAAAGTAGGAGTTAGACATTACATTTTAACAGTTTGCAGCCTAAATGTGCCCCAAAATGTTCACATACATCAGACCTGACGAAAAGTTTGATATTTTATGGCTCGCAGAATTTTTTTTATAAAAGTCTCTTGGACCCATACCCTAACTTCAACAGGAAGTCGCCCATTTTGATTTAAATTAGTAATTCTGGCATCATTTTTGCCATTTCCACACCTCGTATGTTAACTAACTCCTCCTACAGATTTAAACCAAACAACTTCAAATTCACTGAGAATCATCTTAAGATGTGAGACATAAAAAGTTCTCAAAATCTTTCACCTCTATTAAACTTGACAGGTGTGGCGTTGCAGCGAGGGTCCGGTCATCGCTGCTTGCAGCTTTAATTTAATATTATTTTGTCTTTATTGGACAGTTGGTGGCAGAGAGTCCAACAGGAAACAAGGGGAGAGAGGGACCGAAGTTACTGAAGTTAAGCTAATGTTAGAAGCTTCAAACTACAGCTGTTTTTATATTGTTTATGTTGCAGCCAAGGACTCAGTCACAAGCAGGGCTGTAACTAACAGTGTCTTTATTTCTTAATACATAGAAGAAGCAAAGCAGAAAATCTTCACCTTCACAGTCCACCAGTATGTTTCCTCAGCTGCTAAATAAACTAGCTGCTACTCTCATGCTGTGTACAACATTAAACAGTTTTCTTCTTCTCTCAATGCTTTCACAACTCGTTTCTTATTGACTCTACAGCACCACCTGGTGGCGGAACTCATGCAACGCTTAACTCATGAATCAACCAATTGCAATGCAAATCAAACCACAGATGCTACGACATCAGATTTTAGCTCAGCTTTATATGTATAGTACATTTCAACTAGAAGAGGACAGAAAGCAGACCTGTCGCAGACCACCTGAGAGGTCTGGATAGATCTTAATGTAGCAGTAACATCAGTGATATTAGTGGAAAACAAACAAAACAACCATATGTTCAGTATTAATATTTTTGAAACTTAAACACATGAATTACATTTTCTCATCATGTTGAGAGGAAATGTGATTCAGAGTTGGTTCAAATTGTACAAAAAACTATATCAAACATCTACAGTTTAGAAGACAGAATGAACATTTCAGAATAAGAAAGTAAGAAGTTGTTGAACATTTTCAGAAACATGATGTGTTGTGTTACTTGTGTGTCATCAGTGTACAAGTGAATAATAACATGTTCATAGCTAATATCTACTGATTAAACCAATAAACTACATAGTACAAAATCCAAAGACAAATATCATCATGTGTTTGTTTTCTGTGTGAGTGCAGAGTAGGTTTGGTCCGGATCCATACAGCCAACATCCAGGCTCTGGTAGACGAGGTCTTAACATGGTGGGACTGGAGGACAGTACACAGGACTGACAGGAGGAGGTACCACAGGGCTGATAGGAGGAGGTACCACAGGGCTGATAGGAAGAGGTACCACAGGGTTGATAGGAGGAGGTACCACAGGGCTGACAGGAGGAGGTATCACAGGGCTGACAGGTGGAGGTCCCACAGGGCTGATAGGAGGAGGTACCACAGGGCTGATAGGAAGAGGTACCACAGGGCTGATAGGAGGAGGTACCACAGGGCTGATAGGAAGAGGTACCACAGGGTTGATAGGAGGAGGTATCACAGGGCTGACAGGAGGAGGTACCACAGGGCTGACAGGAGGAGGTACCACAGGGCTGACAGGAGGAGGTATCACAGGGCTGACAAAAAAAAACTATGGCAGGTGACATCTGGGAAGAGAGAGAGAGGGAGGGAGAGAGGGAGAGAGGGAAAAAGAGAGAGAGAGAGAGAGAGAGAGAGAGAGAGAGAGAGAGAGAGAGAGAGAGAGAGAGAGAGAGAGAGAGAGAGAGAGAGAGAGAGATTTTGACCATAAGTAGCTTGTTTTGTTTTTACTTTTTCACAACAGGAAACATGGGGAGAGAGAGACATGGGTATGACATGCAACAAAGGTCAGTTGTTGGACTCTAAGCAGGGACGTTGTAGGTATATGACGTGTGCTGTAACCCCCCTGGTATGAGGACGCTCCCAATTTGTGTTAACATTTGATTATATTTCTCAGTCTGTGTCGGCAGTATGAATAAACTGACTTGACTGTTCATACTGACCATTAGAAGATCCCTTCATAATGCACTTACAATGGAAGTGATGGAGGACTAAACTTCTGTGTAAACATGAACTTAAAAGTTGATCTAAAGCTAATATGAAGCTTCAGCATCCAAGTATTCTATGTTTCAACGTTACGGTGTTTTTAGTATCAAAGTCTTTTTGTTACTATACGTCCACCACAGCTCAACAGGAAACACTAAGAGGGAATCTGATGCTAAAGAGACTGTGAATGTGTCAGATATCACTTGATATGACTAACTCACACTGATGAAGCTCAATAGAAGCTGATCAGATACTTTTAAATGACTGTGTGGACACACTGTGGAGTGTGTCCTCCTTCACTTTACATTGAAAGCACATTTGAAGGAGAGAATAGTCAGTATGAACAGGAGGAATGATTACAGAGAGGGAAACCTCTTTACTGTTCATATGGACACCTGACTGCTGCTTAACACACACTGGGAACACTGGGAACTGAAATTTAAAGGATAACTGAATCATGACTTACCTTTGTAACAAATAAATGGTTGGTTACGGTCACAGTTGTGGTCCTCCCAAACTCCAGAACGGTCAAAGTTCATTGCCACACATTGATCCTTCCCGTTTCTAGGTTCCCCTGAGGCCCAGTATCTAAAGAAGGAGTTGCTTCCGTCAGACCACTTCCAGGAGTCTTTGAAGAGGCCGATCCAGACCCATTGTCCACCAGCTGCATCCTTCACCTTCTGGTTCTCTGCTTCATTTCTCACAGTGACCAGGTCTGTGTAGTGTGCTATGCAGTAGCTCTGGGCTTCAGTCCAATTCTTGCGATCAGAGATGAGGATAAATGTCACATTTGACCCTGAAAATAGACCATAGTGACAATCTGTGTTTCCTGTCTGTCACTTTACATGAGTGAAAAAAGATGAGTGCCACAGTTTCTGTAACATGTTTGTGTCATTATGAATCCATTGAGAACTGCTCCAATAAAGGACTGTGTCAGTAAAAATAATAATTAGAGACACTGACTATGAATTGTTTTTTTTAACAGCCTCTTCATTAAGGGTGTGACGATACAGATTTTAACACTAATAAGAAAACTTCAATGAGGAAATATATGACTGTTCTTTTATTTGAAATTCACAAAATGCAAAATAATGCAGGTGCATTTTGAAATGTTTTAAGTAATCATCTTGACATGAATGTCACTTCATTTGAGTATGAATTATCATACGCTGTATGAAAAATGCAAGATTGTAAGAGGTTTCCCCATATAGATAGATATTTTATAGATAGATAATTTTGGTATTTTTGGAAATAGCCTAACAACCATACATACCAAAATTGTATACAATCACAAAAAACAAAAAGTGAATTATAAAGAATAGAAACAAATCTAGTATATAAATATAAATGAGATAAAGAGTCAAATGATCACAAATTATAACATATTGTTAATAAAAAACACAGAAATAAAAGTAAATTGCACAAATCCTGTATCACACACATACACAAGTAGAATAACATATAAATTATGTTATAATTTGGTAGTGAGACTCATTTTACTTTTTGCATCATTAGGCTTCCACAGCTGCTCCTCCTACCTAAAAGAAGACATGATGTGCTAATGAGCGATAGAAAACCGATCGTCTTTTATTTTCTTTTTTTTTGGTGCGCACCCTTAATATTGGTTAGTGAGACAACATTCACCTCTACAAGAGAAATATCGGCACGTTTTAATCTCACATCTCGTCACACCCCTACTCTCCCTACGTCTACACTTCTCTCTTCAAACGTTTTGTATCCAGTGGTGGAGCGTACATATGAACATGGAGGCACACATTCATCCATAAAGGCACATCAGAGACACTTTGCCTCCTTTTCTTATTCCTTTGACTGAGACAGTGACCTGTGTTAACCCTTAAACAGACAACGTGAACCAGGAGATGCATACATACACTGTCGCCCATAAAGTTGGAATCAAATATTTTTTACTTCTTCTCATGAAATGATTGTGACAATGTGATTTATTCTTGATAGATAAAGTGTATATATTCTCAGAATTGGTCAAAGCTGATTACTGATGTGTATAAATAGAAAATAAAAAGAGGAATGTGTCTGAAAACTAAATTATTCCGTGTATATACATTTTTTATACCTTAATAGGGGCAATGTATCCTGGTGGAGATACAACTCATAAAATCCAAAATATACAAAAAATTGTATAAATTATTTGTAGAAATGTTTACTTAGTAACATCAAAGTAAATAAAAAGAATAATTAACATCTCGTTCTCCACTCCTGCCAATTAAGGGTTAATGTTGGAGCTCAATGAGTCAACAGGCTTTATAGAAACTGGCTTCATTACTCTGCTTCACACCTTGAAATGAATGCAGGGATCACACTGATGGAACTCACTATTTCGGCCCAAATCTGGACGAAACTGAACAGTAACTGGAAAAAAATGGAAAAAACTAGTGATACACTCTCACCTGTGACATAAGAGCAGACTGATGAAAGGTGTACGTTACAAGACAGATCACTCCACTTTCCATTACCATACATCACTGTGCAGTATTCAAAACTCCCATAGTTGTCTGGTTCGCCTTTCTTCCACTTTGTGAACTCAACCTTTGCATCTCTGTGTGACCACCTCCAGCTGTCCACATCATCGTACAGTCCTATCCAGGCCGTCTGAAAGCAAGACTTGATTGTGTTATAAAACATTTGTCTTTGCTCAGCTTAAAGATACTTTGCAGAAAATTTCGCTTCACATATAATTTAAGAGTAGATTTGATCTAAATTAGCTGATACAGTATTACTTGCTGGTATATTTCAGTAATTTAATGGTACACACACATCAAATTGTTAAATTATTACATGATATTAAACTTAAAATGTTTCTTTCTTGTTTAAATCATTTGCTGTCTTCTGTTTTAAATTGTCAATAATGTTGAGCTGTTTTTTGTACATGAAAGGAGAGATATGAAAAAGCCTCATTATTCTTATTCTTTTTCATATCACTACAAATAAAATTAAAACCATTTTTACCATTTTGCTTTCTGCTATTGCTCCCATTTAAAGTCCCACTTAAAAACAAACTCATTGAGTCATATTTACCAAAAAAGTGGAACATTTGTACTAAAATGTTCATCATAGTCTGAAGAAAATGTACTAAAGCAGCAGCTCAGTGTGTGAGACTCCTCTCACTAACATACTGTCATTGTCAACAATGCAAATGTAAGAGAGTGAAGAGTAGTGAAAAGTGAATTCAGCACCTTGCTGTTTTGGGGGATTCTGTTTAAATCCACCATGTCTGTCAGGGTCTTCACATCCTCCATGTCGTCTATCGTGGCCAGGTCTGTGTAATTGTCTCTGCAGTAACTCTGAGCTTCAGTCATGTTCTTCTTCTCATAAACAAAGTGGTACTCACGCTGAACGTGTGACGAGACGACACACAGCACTGTGATGACAGACATGCACATTGATTACATCCACTGTTAACAATCTGCAGTAAATTCGTTTACAGTAAATTCTCACAATACACTACTGAATTATATTTCTGCAATGCATGGTGGGTAATCATTCAGAGTTTTACAATAGGCTGAGATAAGTGTTCAGCACCATACAGTAATTTAAACATGAAATATTGTAGTTTACTGTAAATTTATAGTTGGTTTAACATGAAAGCACAATATGTTGCTGTTATATTACTGTGAATTGTTGTGAATTTACAGTAATTTCATATAATTACAGTATCATATTGTGTCATTTCACAAGTAATGTGTCTGATTTGCTGTAGAAACACAATATATTACATTTACATGTAAATGACACACTGTGAATTTACTGCAATTATTAGACTGTAATTTACTGTGAAATTACAATCATTGTTTGCATTATTAAACCTAAAATAATATTACATTTCAGAGTATTCAGGTGTGTCATTACTTCCAATATAGATGATGAACATAAAAAAAGGTCATTTTGTATTTAGTGTGTCAGTTAATGGAAAAGCACTGTAAAACTAAAGTAATAGCATTTAAAGTTGTCACAGTACTGTACATATTACAATCACTAAGATATCACAATGCATAATATTAATAATTATATAAGAAATTAATGACATCTAAAAAACAACAACACATATACAAGTAAATAAAACACTTGCCTGACGCGGCTATGATGCTGAGAAGAACTTTCTCCATCATGGTGTGTTTGTGTCTGCTTCTCTCTCTGAGTCTGTGACTTATGATATGCAGCTGTACGTTATGAACCCCTTACCTCACATTCACTGGAACCATGCAAAGTGGTCATGGTGTTCATCATTTTACTATCAGACTAATATCTCACAGAAACCATGCAAAGTGGTCCTAGTGTGTATTATTTTTCTCTCAGGCTCTTCAGTTTCCACAGAGCTGGTTGTTTACTGATAGTGTTCTGAACATCAGGTCAACAATGATCCTTCTGTTCAACATCTACATGCTTCCACAAGCTCAGATTATAGGAAACAACCAAATATGTTACCATAATTAGGCACATTTAAAAATGTGTATCAGCTGCACAGAAATAAAAAAAAGAGACGCATTCTATACTGTGGTTCACATTAAAAAAAGTCTGGTTAGAAGAAATATGTGTATGGTGTTTATACAGCTCTCAAATGTAAAAAAAATGATCAAATTAAGCACGTCAACACACACACACACACACACACACACACACACACACACACACACACACACACACACACACACACACACACACACACACACACATTTTCAACGTTTCCAAAATGAGGGATGTTTCTCTTTAGTTTGGTGAAGAAGGTTTGTCTTTAGTTGTCATATTTTGGGCAGTGTAGAAGAAAGTGCTCCTCTGTCTCAACCTTCTCTGTGTGACAGTGTTCTGTGGAGCCAGGTTGTCTCACTGAGCCTGTACTTGGTTCGTATCTCTGACAGAGACGAGATTCAACATCGACGTCAACGCGTCCGTGTTCAAAAACCAACATCAGAGGTAGGAGCAGGAACGGAAGTGATTCAAACAACTGGTAGCACTTTACATTCCAGCTCAGGAATAACAAGGTAATAGTGGGGTCATATTTTGATAATGAAGAGGTCATAGAAATGTAATATAATGATAATAATGAGAAATACAGACTCCTCACCTATCAGAGAAATCTGTTGAGATCAAAATCTGTCATCCACAAGATTTGTGTGGATCCAAAGAAGGGGTTGGGGTACTTTATAGGAGATAGAGAGAGTGTGATGGTGAGGCTGCAGCCACAGGACAGTAAATTAATGCTACAACTCCTCACAACCCAAACCAGGTTCCTGTGGAGGGTTAGCTCTGAAGTTAGCCACAACTTCAACACTAAAGAGTCTGGACTACAGTCTGCAGCAGGAAACTTCATATGGGATTAGATGCAGAATTGGTTCATTTTAACGTGATCAGTGTCTTTCAAGTATGTTATATTGATGCACGTCTATGCAAATATCCTGTGTGTGTGTGTGTGTGTGTGTGTGGTGTGTGTAGTGGTGGGTGGCCTGCTGTCAGCTCACCTGTTGGCAGGGAGGGCGGGGATGGAGCTGGAGCCTGGTTGGCGGTGTTCATTGTATAAACACACACACACACACAAACACACACTGAAAACTCGTGTCAAAGCAACAGTCTCGTATTGTACAAACCAAACTAAATGCAAATTTCTTCCAAATTTAAAGAGCTGTCAGAGACGGCGTCTGTAAACTTAAACAAACTGAAATAAACTGATAACATGCGGAGGGCCAACAAGAAAAACACAAGAACACATGACTTATGATGACCTTTGGTGGACAGGAAGTTACTGTTGTGATTTACTGAAGAAACAGCCCAGTGGTCAGTTTACTTCAAATAAACCTGTGTGTGTGTGTTTACTTGTGTGTCTTTGTGTGTGTTAACCTGTGTGTGTGTGATTGTGTGCGTGTGTGTTTTTACCTGTGTGTGTGTGTGTGTGTGTGTGTGTGTGTGTGTGTGTGTGTGTGTGTGTGTGTGTGTGTGTGTGTGTGTGTGTGTTACCTGTGTATATGTTTGTGTCCCAGGATGTCGGTATCGGAGCAGGCGTGGACTGCTACTAAAAAAAAAACCAAACATTAATTTAAAGGATGTTGTAATGTGTGTGTGTGTCAAGTTGTTGCTTCCCTCTGCTGGATGTGTGAGGGTACTGCAGCTAGATTATATCACAAGTACAGCTGCAACAGATATTCTTGAGAAATTCTGTCCTCAATTGTTCATAAATCTGTAGAAACGTGAATTTTCTTTAATAATAGAGAAACTAAAATTGTACATTAACACACCTGAGATTATAGTATTTGTACTATTATCCATAAATCTTCCACAGTTTTAATCAGGTGGTTTATTTTGATTCATTAGGAACAATCATATTGACTTATTCATTGATGGAAATCCTCTGTTTTTTGTTCTGGTTGGTCCCAGAGTGGGTGCTGGACCACTGGCACCCCTCTGAGAAGGCCATGTACCCTGACTACTTAAGACCACTTAATAACTTTAACTGTTCCAATAAAGAAATATGTGATGAAAGTTGTTTGTGTGGTCTGTACAATGAGACACGTTGGCTTCTGTGAGGTGACGTTTAATTGCAGCTAATTTCTGATATTGGGAAATTATTATAAATTGATCACTCAAAAGAAAGTCCTTATCTATTCTTTTTTTTTTTTCATCAGAGTCCCTGTGGATCCTTAAAAACTGTTAAAATGTCTTAAATTTAGTTTTTATATTCAAAACAAAAAATGTCCTAAAGTAGGAGTTAGACATTACATTTGAACAGTTTGCAGCCCAAAATGTTCACATACATCAGACCTGACGAAAAATGTGATATTTTACAGCTTGCAGAAATGGGCGAGGCAAAATGGCTCGATTAGTCCTGCTGGAAAGTCTCTTAGACCCATACCCTAACTTCAACAGGAAGTCGCCCATTTTGATTTAAATTTGAATAAACTGAACAAAATTTAAACTTGCATTCTTCCTTATCTCATCATGATTTCTCTTCTCTCTTTTTTTTCTTTTCAATCATTAACACATTAAAAATCAATAACACACTTACAAACAGGTTATATAAATTCAGCTTAAGATTTATACAATATGATAATTACAGTACAACTAATGCAACTTTAACATTGACTTATATATAAATTGATTTCTACACACACACACACACACACATACACAACTCAAAATAGCTACTAATCAGATAATAATATTGCTAACATTAGCGTTGTTAGCACCAACGGCTACCAATGCTAGCGGTTGCTAACAGGCTATTAACAGCCACCAACGGTTGTCAACATTAGCAGTGGCTAACCGTTGCTAACGTTTTTCTTTTTTTCCTAACTAAATGATTTTGTCAGTGAATAATGCCATATTTACAACAAATTAGTTTCAATAAAAAACTCACCGGGATTTGACTTGGGCAGAAAGAGCAGCAGTAATGTGACTGCTCCAGGTTATAGCTCGTTTTATCACTCTGGGTTTTGCTCTATTTGTCTGTGTATCTGGATCAGCTGCTGCTTTGACAGCGAGGTGACACAGGCTTTTATAGTCTGTGTGCTGCTACAATGGCTATTTATCTAAATATATTAAAAAATAATAATAATACATTTAATTAATTTTATTATTAAAATCATATCCACATAAATTCACGTTTCTCTGATCAATTGTCGAAGTTATCCAATTTATTTTATTCTACTATTTTGGTAACCAGGGGTTACAATAGAGACATACATCAAGGTAAAATATGTGTTTAGGTGGAGGATTTACTGAAGTTAAGCTAATGTTAGAAGCTTCAAACTACAGCTGTTTTTATATTGTTTATGTTGCAGCCAAGGACTCAGTCACAAGCAGGGCTGTAACTAACAGTGTCATTATTTCTTAATACATAGAAGAAGCAAAGAAGAAAATCTTCACCTTCACAGTCCACCAGTATGTTTCCTCAGCTGCTAGATAAACTAGCTGCTACTCTCATGCTGTGTACAACATTAAACAGTTTTCTTCTTCTCTCAATGCTTTCACAACTCGTTTCTTACTGACTCTACAGCACCTCCTGGTGGCGGAACTCATGCAACGCTTAACTCATGAATCAACCAATTGCAATGCAAATCAAACCACTAATGCTATGACATCAGATTTTAGCTCAGTTTTATATGTATAGTACATTTCAACTAGAAGAGGACAGAAAGCAGACCTGTCACAGACCACCTGAGAGGTCTGGATAGATCTTAATGTAGCAGTAACATCAGTGATATTAGTGGAAAACAAACAAAACAATCATATGTTCAGTATTAATATTTTTGAAACTTAAACACATTAATTACATCATGTTGAGAGGAAATGTGATTCAGAGTTGGTTCAAATTGTAGAAAAAACTATATCAAACATCTACAGTTTAGAAGACAGAATGAACATTTCAGAATAAGAAAGTAAGAAGTTGTTGAACATTCTCAGAAACATGATAAGTTGTGTTACTTGTGTATCATCAGTGTACAAGTGAAGAATAACATGTTCATAGCTAATATCTGCTGATTAAAACCAATAAACTACATAGTACAGAATCCAAATCAAAATCGAAATATCATCATGTGTGTTTTCTTCTCTGTGAGTGCAGAGTAGGTTTGGTCCGGATCCATACAGCCTACATTCAGGCTCTGGTAGACGAGGTCTTAACATGGTGGGACTGGAGGACAGTACACAGGGCTGACAGGAGGAGGTACCACAGGGCTGACAGGAGGAGGTATCACAGGGCTGATAGGAGGAGGTATCACAGGGCTGATAGGAGGAGGTATCACAGGGCTGATAGGAGGAGGTATCACAGGGCTGACAGGAGGAGGTATCACAGGGCTGACAGGAGGAGGTATCACAGGGCTGACAGGAGGAGGTACCACAGGGCTGATAGGAGGAGGTATCACAGGGCTGATAGGAGGAGGTATCACAGGGCTGACAGGAGGAGGTACCACAGGATTGACAAAAAAACTATGGCAGGCACACATGCAACTATAGGTCAGAAGAAGAAGCAATCTGAGGAGGGGACATCAGGGCCATCTGGATCTGGGGAGAGGGAGAGGGAGAGAGAGGGAGAGAGAGAGGAGAGAGAGAGAGAGAGAGAGAGAGAGAGAGAGAGAGAGAGAGAGAGAGAGAGAGAGAGAGAGAGAGAGAGAGAGAGAGAGAGAGAGAGAGAGAGAGAGAGAGAGAGAGAGAGAGAGAGAGAGAGAGAGAGATTGATTTTGACCATAAGTAGCTTGTTTTGCTTTTACATTTTCACAACAGGAAACATGGGGAGAGAGAGACATGGGTATGACATGCAACAAAGGTCAGTTGTTGGACTCTAAGCAGGGACGTTGTAGGTATATGACATGTGGTGTAACCCCCCTGGTATGAGGACGCTCCCAATTTGTGTTAACATTTGATTATATTTCTCAGTCTGTGTCGGCAGTATAAATAAATTGACTTGACTGTTCATACTGACCATTAGAAGATCCCTTCATAATGCACTTACAATGCTAAAGAGACTGTAAATGTGTCAGATATCACTTGATATGACTAACTCAGTTTGCTGAAGCTCAATACAAGCTTCATATCTGCTTTTAAATGACTGTGTGGACACACTGTGGAGTTTGTTCTCCATCACATTTGAAGGAGAGAATAGTCAGTGTGAGCAGGAGGAATGATTACAGAGAGTTCATATGGACACCTGACTGCTGCTTAACACACACTGGGAACACTGGGAACTGAAATTTAAAGGATAGCTGAATCATGACTTACCTTTGTAACAAATAAATGGTTGGTTATGGTCACAGTTGTGGTCCTCCCAACGTCCAGAACGGTCGAAGTTCATTGCCACACATTCCTCCTTCCCGTTTTGTTTGTTGTTAGGTTCCCCTGACTTCCAGTACCTAAAGGAGGAGTTGCTTCCATCAGACCACTTCCAGGAGTCTCTGAAGAGGCCGATCCAGACCCGTTTTCCATCAGCTAGATCCTTCACCTCCTGGTTATCTGCTTCATTTCTCACAGTGACCAGGTCTGTGTAGTGTGCTCTGCAGTAGCTCTGGGCTTCAGTCCAACTCATGCGACGAGTGTTGAGGACAAATGTCACATTTGACCCTGAAAATAGACCATAGTGAAAATCTGTGTTTCCTGTCTGTCACTTTACATGAGTGAATAAAGATGAATGCCACAGTTTCTGTAACATGTTTGTGTCATTATGAATACATTGAGAACTGCTCCAATAAAGGACTGTGTCAGTAAAAATAATAATTAGAGACACTGCAAAATGCTAAATAATGCAGGTCTTTATTCTTGATAGATAAAGTGTATATATTCTCTGAACTGGTCAAAGCTGATTATTGATGTGTATAAATAGAAAATAAAAAGAGGAATCTGTCTGAAAACTAAATTATTCCAACTTCATGGGCGACCAAATCTGGACGAAACTCAACAGTAACTGGAAAAAAAATGGAAAAAACTAGTGATAAACTCTCACCTGTGACATTAGAGCAGACTGATAGACGATGAATGTTACAAGACACATCGTTCCACTTCCCAGTACGAATCATCACTGTGCAGTTTTCACCACTCCCATAGTTGTTTGGTTCATTATTGGCCCACTTTGTGAACTCAACCTCTGCATCTGTGTGTGACCACCTCCAGCTGTTCACGTCATAGTACAGTCCTATCCAGGCCGTCTGAAAGCAAGATTTGATTGTGTTATGAAATGTTTGTCTTTGCTCAGCTTAAAGATACTTTGCAGAAAATTTCCCTTCACATATAATTTAAGAGTAGATTTGATCTAAATTAGCTGATACAGTATTACTTGCTGATATATTTCAGTAATTTAATGGTACACACACATCAAATTGTTAAATTATTACATGATATTAAACTTAAAATGTTTCTTTCTTGTTTAAATCATTTGCTGTCTTCTGTTTTACATTGTCAATAATTTTTAGCTGTTTTTTGTACATGAAAGGAGAGATATTAAAAAGCCTCATTATACTTATTCTTTTTCATATCACTACAAAATAATTTAAAACATTTTTACAAATATTGTATTTTTATTGTCCATTTTCATAATATTTTCACATTTTGCTTCCTGCTATTGCTCCCATTTAAAGTCCCACTTAAAAACAAACTCATTGAGTCATATTTACCAAGAAAGTGGAACATTTGTACTAAAATGTTCATCATAGTCTGAAGAAAATGTACTAAAGCAGCAGCTCAGTGTGTGAGACACATCTCACTAACATACTGTCATTGTCAACAATGCAAATTTAAGAGAGTGAACAGTAGTGAAAAGTGAATTCCATGACTTACTTTGTGGATTTTGTCTTTATTGACCATGTCTGTCAGGGTCTTCACATCCTCCATGTCATCTATCGTGGCCAGGTCTGTGTATTTGTCTCTGCAGTAACTCTGAGCTTCTTTCATGTTCTTCTTCTCATAAACAAAGTGGTACTTACGCTGAACGTGTGACGAGACGACACACAGCACTGTGATGACAGACATGCACATTGATTACATCCACTGTTAACAATCTGCAGTAAATTCTCACAATAAACTACTGTAATCATACTTGTGCAATGCATGGTGGGTAATCATTCAGAGTTTTACAATAGGTTGAGATAAGTGTTCAGCACCATACAGTAATTTAAACATGAAATATTGTAGTTTACTGTAAATGTGTGGTTGATTAACATGAAAGCACAATATGTTGCTGTTATATTACTGTGAACTGTCGTGAATTTACAGTAATTTCATATAATTACAGTATCATATTGTGTCATTTCACAAGTAATGTGTCTGATTTGCTGTAGAAACACAATATATTAGATTTACATGTAAATTACACACTGTGAATTTACTGCAATTATTAGACTGTAATTTACTGTGAAATTACAATAATTTTTTGCATTGTCAAACCTAAAATAATAATATTACATTTCAGTGTATTCAGGTGTGTCATTACTTCCAATATAGATGATGAACATAAAAAAAAGGTAATTTTGTATTTAGTGTGTCAGTTAATGGAAAAGCACTGTAAAACTAAAGTAATAGCATTTAAAGTTGTCACAGTGCTGTACATATTACAATCACTAAGATATCACAATGCATAATATTAATAATTATATAAGAAATTAATGACATTTTAAAAACACACATATACAAGTAAATAAAACACTTGCCTGACGCGGCTATGATGCTGAGAAGAACTTTCTCCATCATGGTGTGTTTGTGTCTGCTTCTCTCTCTGAGTCTGTGACTTATGATATGCAGCTGTACGTTATGAACCCCTTACCTCACATTCACTGGATCCATGCAAAGTGGTCATGGTGTTCATCATTTTACTATCAGACTAATATCTCACAGAAACCATGCAAAGTGGTCGTAGTGTGTATTGTTTTCCTCTCAGGCTCTTCAGCTTCCACAGAGCTGGTTATGTTAGCTGATAATGTAGATAAGAGATAAAGGAATGTATTGTCATATGCATGGTAAAAACACAGAGGTTCAGACAATGCAAAGACATTCTTACTTTGCTGCTCTCCTTACACACAACAGTAACACATACACACAACACACACATCAAACACATAAGAGATGCAAACAACAACAATAATATATTAAAATATAAAAAATAAAAAAGAAATAAGATTAAGTGAGGTCAAGAGAAGTGCCAGTTAATGTAAAGTGACTCTGTGCTTGTGCAAACACATAGTGTCAGTGGGGGATGCTGGAGAGTGGGGAGTGCAGTATTTAGTGTGTTGGAGCCTGATAGCCTGTGGATAGAAACTGTGTGAGAGTCTTGCAGTCCTTGATTTGACACTCCTGTAGTGTCTCTCTGATGGCAGGACTGTAAAGAGACGGTGTTATGGGTGTGTGTTGTCCTTAATGATGTTATGGGCTCTCCTGATGACCCTGGTGGTATAAATGTCCTGTAGTGACGAGTACAGTTTAGACCTGCTCCATGTGTAAAGTGCCTTGAGATGACTTTACTTGTAATTTGGCGCTATATAAATAAAGATTGATTGATTGATTGATTGATTGATTGATTGATTGAAGGTTGTTCCAGAGATGGACCGGGCAGTCTTTATCACCCGCTGGAGAGCCTTCCTGTCCTGAGCAGTGCAGTTTCCATACCACGCTGTGATGGAGCTGGTGATGACGGTCTCGACTGTGCATCTGTAGAAGTTGCTGAGGATTTTGGTTGGCATGCCTCAAGAAATACAGTCTCTGCTGTGACTTCTTTTTCCCACCGATGTATACTGGGGTGTGCTGCTCCCTCCTCCCCCTCCTAGGATCAATAATCATCTCCTTGGTCTTATCTGTATTCAGTCCTGCCACCTCTCTTCTGTACACTGCCTCCTCTCCACCAGTGATCAGTCCAATGACAGCCGCAAACTTTATAATACTGGTGTTGGACTCAGAGGCCACACAGTCATAGGTGAAGAGGGAATACAGCAGAGGGCTCAGCACGCAACACTGTGCTGCGTCCCTGTGATCAGTTCTGATGCCTGAATATCAGGTCAACAATGATCCTTCTGTTTAACATCTACATGCTCCCACAAGTTCAGATTATAAGAAACAACCAAATTTGTTACTGTAATTATTTAAAAATGTGTATCAGCTGCACACTTTTTCTTCTCTAAATGAGGCATTTTATTTCCATTTTTGTATACTGTGGGTCATATTAGGAAAAGTCTGGTTAAAAGAAATGATGTTTTTACAGCTCTCAAATGTAAAAAATGGATCAAAATAAGCACGTCAACACACACATCAACACACACACACACACATACACACACGCATACATACACATACACACACAAACACACACACACACTACCATCACATCGGAGGACATCACGTACTCTCAAATTCAAATTTTAATTCAAATTCATATTCAAAGTGCTTTATTAGCACGACTGTTTGAAGCCAATAGTTGGATGGATGGTAGGTGTGCGTGTTTGTTTGTTTGTTTGTGTCTGTGTGTGTGTGTGTGTGTGTGTGTGTGTGTGTGTGTGTGTGTGTGTGTGTGTTAATGTGCTTATTTTGATCCATTTGTACATGTGAGAGCTGTAAAAACACCATACACACATTTCTTTTAACCAGACTTTTCTTACATAAGTGTCTGAGTCCCTCAGATCAGGACATTTTAAGACAAACCGTGCTGTCAAGGCAGCAGAAGGCCCTTCACCAAGGAGTATGGCCATTTTTTCAACGTTTCCAAAATGAGGGATGTTTCTATTTAGTTTGGTGAAGAAGGTTTGTCTTTAGTTGTCATATTTTGGGCAGTGTAGAAGAAAGTGCTCCTCTGTCTCAACCTTCTCTGTGTGACAGTGTTCTGTGGAGCCAGGTTGTCTCACTGAGCCTGTACTTGGTTCGTATCTCTGACAGAGACGAGATTCAACATCGACGTCAACGCGTCCGTGTTCAAAAACCAACATCAGAGGTAGGAGCAGGAACGGAAGTGATTCAAACAACTGGTAGCACTTTACATTCCAGCTCAGGAATAACAAGGTAATAGTGGGGTCATATTTTGATAATGAAGAGGTCATAGAAATGTAATATAATGATAATAATTAGAAATACAGACTCCTCACCTATCAGAGAAATCTGTTGAGATCAAAATCTGTCATCCACAAGATTTGTGTGGATCCAAAGAAGGGGTTGGGGTATTTTATAGGAGATAGAGAGAGTGTGATGGTGAGGCTGCAGCCACAGGACAGTATATTAATGCTACAACTCCTCAGAACCCAAACCAGGTTCCTGTGGAGGGTTAGCTCTGAAGTTAGCCACAACTTCAACACTAAAGTGTCTGGACTACAGTCTGCAGCAGGAAACTTCATATGGGATTAGATGCGGAATTGGTTCATTTTAACGTGATCAGTGTTGTCTTTCAAGTATGTTATATTGATGCACGTCTATGCAAATATCCTGTGTGTGTGTGTGTGTGTGTGTGTGTGTGTGTGTCTGTTCGTGTAGTGGGTGGCCTGCTGTCACCTCACCTATTGGCAGGGAGGGCGGGGATGGAGCTGGAGCCTGGTTGGCTGTGTTCATTGTATAAACACACACACACACACACACACACACACACACACACACACACACACACAACTCCTGTCAAAGCAACAGTCTCGTATTGTACAAACCAAACTAAATGCAAATTCTTTCCAAATTTAAAGAGCTGTCAGAGACGGCGTCTGTAAACTTAAACAAACTGAAATAAACTGATAACATGCGGAGGGCCAACAAGAAAAACACAAGAACACATGACTTATGATGATCTTTGGTGGACAGGAAGTTACTGTTGTGATTTACTGAAGAAACAGCCCAGTGGTCAGTTAACTTCAAATAAACCTGTGTGTCTGTCTGTGTGTGTGTGTCTATGTGTGTGTGTGTGTGTGTGTGTGTGTGTGTGTGTGTGTGTGTGTGTGTGTGTGTGTGTGTGTTGTTACCTGTGTGTGTGTGTGTGTGTCCCAGGATGCCGGTATCGGAGCAGGCATGGACTCCTACTAAAAAAAAAGAAAAGACAACTATTAATTTACAGCCTGTTGTGATGTGTGTGTGTGTGTGTGAAGTTGTTGCTTCCCTCTGCTGGATGTGTGAGGGTACTGCAGCTAGATTATATCACAAGTACAGCTGCAACAGATATTCTTGAGAAATTCTGTCCTCATTTGTTCATAAATCTGTAGAAACGTGACATTTTTTAATGATAGAGAAACTAAAATTGTACATTAACACACCTGAGATTATAGTATTTGTACTATTATCCATAAATCTTCCACAGTTTTAATCGCGTGGTTTATTTTGACTTATTAGGAACAATCATAACACTCAAAATAGCTACTAATCAGGTAATAATATTGATAACATTAGCGTTGTTAGCACCAACGGCTACCAATGCTAGCGATTGCTAACAGGCTATTATCAGCCACGAACGGTTGTCAACATTAACGTTGGCTAACCGTTGCTAACGTTTTTCTTTTTTTCCTAACTAAATAATTTTGTCAGTGAATAATGCCATATTTACAACACATTAGTTTCAATCAAAAACTCACCGGGGTTTGACTTGGGCAGAAAGAGCAGCAGTAGTGTGACTGCTCCAGGTTATAGCTCGTTTTATCACTCTGGGTTTTGCTCTATTTGTCTGTGTATCTGGATCAGCTGCTGCTTTGACAGCGAGGTGACACAGGCTTTTATAGTCTGTGTGCTGCTACAACGGCTATTTATCTAATTACATTTAAAAAAAATTTTTTTAATTAATTAATTTTATTATTTAAATCATATCCATATAAATTCACGTTTCTCTAATCAATTTTCTAAGTTATCCAATTACTTTCATTCCACTATTTTGGTAACCGGGGATTACAATAGGGACATACATCAAGGTAAAATATGTGTTTAGGTGGAGGATTTACTGAAGTTAAGCTAATGTTAGAAGCTTCAAACTACAGCTGTTTTTATATTGTTTATGTTGCAGCCAAGGACTCAGTCACAAGCAGGGCTGTAACTAACAGTGTCTTTATTTCTTAATACATAGAAGAAGCAAAGCAGAAAATCTTCACCTTCACAGTCCACCAGTATGTTTCCTCAGCTGCTAAATAAACTAGCTGCTACTCTCATGCTGTGTACAACATTAAACAGTTTTCTTCTTCTCTCAATGCTTTCACAACTCGTTTCTTACTGACTCTACAGCACCACCTGGTGGCGGAACTCATGCAACGCTTAACTCATGAATCAACCAATTGCAATGCAAATCAAACCACTAATGCTACGACATCAGAGTTTAGCTCAGCTTTATATGTATAGTACATTTCAACTAGAAGAGGACAGAAAGCAGACCTGTCACAGACCACCTGAGAGGTCTGGATAGATCTTAATGTAGCAGTAACATCAGTGATATTAGTGGAAAACAAACAAAACAACCATATGTTCAGTATTAATATTTTTGAAACTTAAACACATTAATTATCACCATTTTCTCATCATGTTGAGAGGAAATGTGATTCAGATTTGGTTCAAATTGTAGAAAAAACAGTATCAAACATCTACAGTTTAGAAGACAGAATGAACATTTCAGAATGAGAAAGTAAGAAGTTGTTGAACATTCCCAGAAACATGTTGTGTTGTGTTACTTGTGTATCATCAGTGTACAAGTGAAGAATAACATGTTCATAGCTAATATCTACTGATTAAACCAATAAACTACATAATACAGAATCCAAAGCCAAATATCATCATGTGTTTGTTTTCTGTGTGAGTGCAGAGTAGGTTTGGTCCGGATCCATACAGCCAACATCCAGACTCTGGTAGACGAGGTCTTAACATGGTGGGACTGGAGGACAGTTCACAGGGCTGACAGGAGGAGGTACCACAGGGCTGACAGGAGGAGGTATCACAGGGCTGACAGGAGGAGGTATCACGGGGCTGACAGGAGGAGGTACCACCGGGCTGACAGCAAAACTATTGCAGGCATACATGTAACCAGAGCTCAGAAGAAGAAGCAATCTGAGGAGGGGACATCAGTGACATCTGGATCTGGGGAGAGAGAGAGAGAGAGAGAGAGAGAGAGAGAGAGAGAGAGAGAGAGAGAGAGAGAGAGAGAGAGAGAGAGAGAGAGAGAGAGAGAATCTATAGTTTAAAAGACTGGGATCTTTTGTCTTGTATTGGAAGCTTAAAGGTTATTTGTACAGTGTTTGACCATAAGTAGCTTGTTTTGTTTTTTTACTTTTTCACAACAGGAAACATGGGGAGAGAGAGACATGGGTATGACATGCAACAAAGGTCAGTTGTTGGAGTCTAAGCAGGGACGTTGTAGGTATATGACATGTGCTGTAACCCCCCTGGTATGAGAGCGCTCCCAATTTGCGTTAACATTTGATTATATTCCTCAGTCTGTGTCAGCAGTATAAATAAACTGACTTGACTGTTCATACTGACCATTAGAAGATCCCTTCATAATGTTTACAATGCTAAAGAGACTGTAAATGTGTCAGATATCACTTGATATGACTAACTCACACTGCTGAAGCTCAATAGAAGTTTCATATCTACTTTTAAATGACTATGTGGACACACTGTGGAGTTTGTCCATGACAGAGAGGGAAACCTCTTTCACTGCTCATATGGACACCTGACTGCTGCTGAACACACACTGGGAACATTGGGAACTGAAATTTAAAGGATAACTGAATCATGACTTACCTTCGTAACAAATAAATGGTTTTTCATGGGAACATCTCCAGTCCTCCCAACCTCCAGAACGGTCGAAGTTCATTGCCACACAAGCCTTGTCTCCGCGGTGGTAAGGTTCCCCTGAGGCCCAGTATCTAAAGGAGGAGTTGCTTCCATCAGACCACTTCCAGGAGTCTCTGAAGAGGCCGATCCAGACATTTATTCCACCAGCTGTATCCTTCACCTCCTGGTTCTCTGCTTCATTTCTCACAGTGACCAGGTCTGTGTAGTGTTCTCTGCAGTAGCTCTGGGCTTCAGTCCAACTCATGGTAGTAGTGATGAGGATAAATTTCACATCTGACCCTGAAAATAGACAGGAAATTTTCACTATGGTCTGTCACTTTACATGAGTGAATAAAGATGAATGCCACAGTTCCTGTAACATGTTTGTGTCATTATGAATCCACTGAGAACTGCTCCAATAAAGGACTGTGTCAGTAAAAATAATAATTACAGACACTGACAATGAGTTGTTTTTTTTAACAGCCTCTTCATTAAGGGTGTGACGATACAGATTTTAACACTAATAAGAAAACTTCAATGAGGAAATATATGACTGTTCTTTTATTTGAAATTCACAAAATGCAAAATAATGCAGGTGCATTTTGAAATGTTTTAACTAATCATCTTGAAATGAATGTCACTTCATTCGCGTATGAATTATCATACGCTGTATGCAAAATGCAAGATTGTTTCCCCATATAGATAGATATTTTATATATAGATAATTTTGGTATTTTTGGAAATAACAACCATAAATACCAAAATTATATACAATCACAAATACCAAAAAGTAAATTATAAAGAATAGAAAAAATTCTAGTATATAAATATAAATGAGATAAAGAGTCAAATGATCACAAATTATAACATATTGTTAATAAAAAACACAGAAATAAAAGTAAATTGCACAAATCCTGTATCACACACATACACAAGTAGAACAACATATCAATTGTGTTATAATTTGGTAGTGAGACTCATTTTACTTTTTGCATCATTAGGCTTCCACAGCTGCTCCTCCTACCTAAAAGAAGACATGATGTGCAAATGAGCGATAGAAAACCGATCGCCTTTTCTTTTTTTTTGCTGTGCACCCTTAATATTGGTTAGTGAGACAACATTCACCTCTACAAGAGAAATATCGGCACGTTTTAATCTCACATCTCGTCACACCCCTACTCTCCCTACGTCTACACTTCTCTCTTCAAACGTTTTGTATCCAGTGGTGGAGCGTACATATGAACATGGAGGCACACATTCATCCATAAAGGCACATCAGAGACACTTTGCCTCCTTTTCTTATTCCTTTGACTGAGACAGTGACCTGTGTTAATGTTAGAGCTCAATGAGTCAACAGGCTTTATAGAAACTGGCTTCATGACTCTTCATGACTCTCTCTAAGATATCACAATGCATAATATTAATAATTATATAAGAAATTAATGACATTTAAAAAACAACAACACATATACAAGTAAATAAAACACTTGCCTGACGCGGCTATGATGCTGAGAAGAACTTTCTCCATCATGGTGTGTTTGTGTCTGCTTCTCTCTCTGAGTCTGTGACTTATGATATGCAGCTGTACGTTATGAACCCCTTACCTCACATTCACTGGAACCATGCAAAGTGGTCACGGTGTTCATTTTACTATCAGACTAATATCTCACAGAAACCATGCAAAGTGGTCATGGTGTTTATTATTTTTCTCTCAGGCTCTTCAGTTTCCACAGAGCTGGTTATGCAGGTTTCTGATAGTGTACTGAACATCAGGTCAACAATGATCCTTCTGTTCATCTACATGCTTCCACAAGCTCAGATTATAGGAAACAACCAAATATGTTACCATAATTATGCATATTTATAAATGTGTATAAGCTGCACAGAAATAAAAAAGAAACACATTTTATACTGTGGTTCACATTAAAAAAGTCTGGTTAAAAGAAATATGTGTACAGTATCATAATATATGAATTATCATCACTGTATGAATAACACAATTCAACTAAATTTAAATGAAAGGAACTGTTCTCATTTAATCCATTCTAAGCATTATTTTTACCTTGTGTTCCATTGTCTTCATCTCTGACACCAGTCTGGCTCTGATGTTGGGGACGTCATTAACACTGATGTACTGTGTTTTATATCTTGGATCTAAGAAGGAAGCCACATCCAGGAGCTCTTGTGTGACTCTGTCTTCATACTTGCTATTCATGTACTCCAACATTTTCTTTTTTTAAGGACTCATATCAGTGTCATCCTCCTCTGGTGCCAAGATGGTTGTGTTAAACAGGTTGAGTACTGGCTTGATGTGTGAAACACTAACATAATCCTCCCCTGACAGAGCATCCGTGAATTCAAGCAGTGGTCCCAGTGCCTTGCTGACTGACTGATTGCTGCTGCTCTTTAAAACCTCACAGTGAAAGCTTCACACGGTAATTACTGAATGTTGAGAAACACTTCTAATCACCACAGATGTGTGAGATTATTTAGTGAGTCAGGTATCTGTGCAGACATGATGATGGATGGATTAAAAGGAGAAACGGCCTAACAGTTTAGTACAGGGTTGATATTTATGCTGTGACACTGGATGAATGTGCAGAGTTTGACACGTGAAGTAAAAAAACACATCAGATATTAATTATTAATATTAGTGGTGTTTTTTTATGTCTTGAAACATGTGTGGAGGAGATCTTTAATTTCTCCACATGTGACCAGAGTCCTGCATTATAACAACAATTTGATAAACTCACAGAAAGTCAGGTGACATCAGGTGGTTTCCCATCAGCAGCTCAGAGGAAGAAATATAAATTTGTCCAGAGGGGGGCGCTGTTACACCTCTGACATCTCTGTAAAGATAAACTCAGGTATCAATCAGCAGTGAGTCACAAACACTAATAAACAGCCAACTACATTAATCATATAAAAGATCTAATATTTAGCCTCTTGCTTTGTTTGTGTGGACATGAAACAATGGTGAAGAAGTGAGATTTTCAAAATAAAAGTATATTCTATAGCGTTTTATGCTCCAAAAAGTAAAAATGAGAACAGAAACAGAAGATAAATTGTGCTAATAGCAAAATGAAAAACAGCATCAGGTGTCCAAACATCAACAGAGGTGTTCAGTTTCTCTTTGGTGGAGCAGTTTTCAGCGAACACATTAGTTCAGAAGCTTCGAGCTGAGCTGATGTTAGTGATGAAGAAACTGCCTCGTCTTCCTCATGTTGGGGTTTTATTTAATTTGGTTGCTGTTTTCACTCTGAAGTCATGAAGATCTGATCCATCCTGATGTTTAAAGTATTTTATGTTGAAACTAAAGTGTGGGCCTAAATCAAATCATTAACATGTTGTACATTAGTATGACAAATAGACTATAACACTATGTTTTTATAAATGGACAGAGTGTTAATGAATAAGCTGCTTTCACAAATCTAATTATATAACAAGATGGTATCACTGCACACAATGATCTGTTTTAAATAAATCTCTTTTTAATGAATTACAGAAACTGTACTGCTGCACATTAACTGCAGTTTTGAACCTCTAGAGGGAGCCATTCACCATGTTTAGTCTGTAACACCAATAAAATCACATTATTTGATATTAGTTGATATTTTTGATCAGGACCGTTTTCAACCCCAGAACTTCCACACAGAACACATTACTGCAGCCCCACAAGCTCCAGAGTGCTGATCTGTAGACAGTGACCTCTGACCTCCCAGAAAGTCAACACATCTCTGCACTTTATATTACATTAGCCTACAAAACATCATACATGTTATATTACAGGTATTATTATATATATTATTATAGGACTTACATGCACTGACAATGCTAAGAAACACCAGAATAAAGCCTGACATGCCTCTCAACCTTCTTTAACTTGGGTAAAAACAAGCAAACGTTACTTTCACTTTCATTCATAACCTGTTTAGCTCAATTTAACCCAGATTTAAGTGACGTTGGTCTCATACTGAATTCTCATTGGCTCAGAAGGAGGCTGCAGGCAGGGCTCGTGCCAGTCCCACAGATCAGCAGTGTGATGTACAAGGGAAACAACATGTTTGTCTCTAATAATAATTTATTAATTAATTTATTAAATTATTATTAATAATAATAATTTGACAGTAAAGTTGTAGATTCTGCAGTTCAGAATGAAGATCTTGGTTTTTCTGGTCCTCCTGGGTCTACACAGCGCAGCAGCAGGTGAGTTAATGTAGTTTGTTTTTAGTGATATTTTAATAAAAGGCTTTGTATCTGTAGACATGGTGATACTAATTTAAGGTTTCAGATGTTTAATTCCTTGACTTCCTTGTAGATGATAGAAATGTTTATAAAGTCACGAGCTCATTAAAGTTCTTTAGGCCACTTTAACATAATAATCAGCTGAAAACTACTTTCTTTATTTAAAGTTAACTTTAAATCCAGTCTGTACAACGCGTTGATTAATGTCAGTTTTTTGGCCAGATTTCCTTTTTTTGTGAAAGAGGATATTAGAACGCTTTTTTTCTTCCTGTTTTTAAATCAAGGCCATTATTTAATACTTTATTAGAATCTTTTAAGTTTACTCGATCTGAGCGCGTTCAGGACAAAATGGCAGCGCAAAATAGTCCAACACACACTCAGATAAATAAAGAAAAGAGGGGAAATGTAACTAAAATACACCAAAAAACATTTTAAACTACACTTTAACGCAGTTGTAGCTACTTTCTTTTATTAACATTTAAGTTGTTCGTGACGTCATTTTCCCCCAAACAACAATAAAATAACATCTTCAGTCAGTGTGTAACTATTAATTTAGTGATATTAGTCATGACTTATTATTGTAGAAATGATGTAAATATGTTAACAAACACTTTTCAGTCACTACATTTCATCTGAAGTGTATAATTAACATCTACAGACTGCTGAAGGTTTTTATTAGTAACCAACATGAGTCAGCAGAGGGCGTTGTTTTCATAGAAATTGATGCTGAAGACAACTTCCTACTCTGATGGCACAATATTTAATATCATTCACTAATGATTGTAAACTAAATGACTGACATCCATCATTTGTTTTGTTTAAACTTGCCAAATATCACAGATCTCATGTTCATAATGATTTAATACTGAGTTTAGTAACTTTTGTGATGTTATGTCTTAATCTGTAATTTGGTGATCAACTGAAAGTCCTGCTTTTTGTTTGATTGTTTTTTGTTTTTGTTTTTGTTTTAATTTGTTTGGACAAAACAAAACATTTTAAAATTCTGCTTTTATAAAATCATTTTACTTTGCTTTAAATGTTTTCACAATTTCTGCATTTTTTCTGATAAAAGAACAACTAAGACACAATTATTATCACACTTTTTGAGAAAAAAACTGCAAAATAATAATCATAAATTAACTGAGTGAAATGGAGAGACTGATGTATAGTTAGTCATAGGTTTGTGGTTTCACATTTCAAAGTAAAACAATAATGAGCAGCAGACGCTACTAATGATACATCCTGAAAAATAAACATCTCCACTAACTGGAAACTAAACTGGAGTTTAATTCACACTGAAAATAAATCCAGCAGGAAAAAAAGAAAACTAAAATACATCTATCAATGAAAGTCAGACATGTGAATGATCTGATGTGTCAATAAGTGACCCGTTTAATAAAAAAATACTAAAAACTTTTTTTTTAAATTCTGGAGCAAAATTTCTTTATCAGTTTAATTAATCAATTATTGACACAACAGAGATTATTATTATTATTATCATGTTTTTCAGAGATTATCAGGAGGATGTACTGGAGCTTCTTTTGATTCTGTGCACAGAAAATTATTTAATTTGATGTAAAAGTTATTTATAAAAACTGTAATTCATAAAACTGAAATGATTACATGAACGTTTTATTACAGTGACTCACTCTCTGAAGAATATCTTCACTGTGTCCTCTCAAGTCCCAAACTTCCCAGAGTTTGTGGCTGTTGGGTTGGTTGATGATGTTCAGACTGATCGCTATGACAGCAACACCATGAGACTAGTACCCACTCTGGACTGGATGAAGAGATTCAAAGAAGATGATCCACAGCTCTGGGAGAAGGACACTGAGAACCTTAGGGGTACCGAGGAGGCCTTCAAAGCCAGCATTGAAAATATAAAGCATCGTTTCAACCAAACTGGAGGTTTGTTCATGTTTCACTGTTTACTGATAAAATGTTGTTTATACTTTCATCCTGTTTTTTGGATAGTTGTAAACAAATGTGAACACACACACGATGAAAGTTTCATAGACAGTTTTACAGTTTTTAAGTAATGACTCCAACACTGATGACAGCTGACTGTGCTGAGATCTCACTCTGGTTTACTGCAGTCTGTGTCTCTGTCTCTCTCTCAGGTGTCCATATTCTCCAGTTGATGTTTGGCTGTGAATGGGACGATGAGACTGGAGAGGTTAATGGATTCACTCAGTTTGGTTATGATGGAGAAGACTTCCTATCCTTTGACCTGAAGACTCTGACATGGATCGCTCCAAAACAACAGGCTGTTATTACCAAACAGAAATGGGAGAGGATTGGTGAAGGAGAACGCTTCAAGAACTACTTCAGCCACCAGTGTGTTGACTGGCTGAAGAAGCTTCTGAACTATGGGAGGAGCTCTCTAATGAGAACAGGTAGAATCACATGACCTGATGTAGTTTCATGAACACAACAATGTTAATATGCCTCCTCTGTTTCTAACTTACAGTAACATTACAATAAATATGAACCAACATACAGAGACCTGCTGAGTCTCAGTTTACACACATTTCTCTTTCATTTTTTCTCTCACCTCTCTTCGTCCCTCTTCATCTCTCTGCCTCCCTCCTTTACCACATTTTCTCTCACTTTCTCCACATCTATACCACTTTTTTCTACATTTTCTGTCTGTCTTTCTCTCACTGCCCTACTCTCTTTCTAATCTAGTCTCACACTCCTCACTTCTCTCCATCTGTCTTTCTTCTCCTCTGTCCCTCCCTCCTTTTCTCAACCAAACTTCAATAAGGTTTATTTGCATGTCACATAAACTGTTACTTTAAATACATAACATCAAACATGAATGATGATAATATACTGTAAATAATAATAGAGCAACTATAAACTGTGTTTGTCTTTACTCTCCAGAGCTTCCCTCAGTGTCTCTCCTCCAGAAGACTCCCTCCTCTCCAGTCAGCTGCTTCGCTACAGGTTTCTACCCTGACAGAGCCGAGATATTCTGGAGGAAAGATGGAGAGGAGCTTCATGAGAACGTGGAACGTGGAGAGATCCTCCCCAATCATGATGGATCCTTCCAGATGAGTGTTGACCTGAACCTTTCATCAGTCACACCTGAAGACTGGAGGAGGTACGAATGTGTGTTTCAGCTCTCTGGTGTGAAGGACGACATCATCATCAAACTGCATAAAACAGCGATTCAAACAAACTGGGGCAAGACTGGTGATGGA
This sequence comes from Scomber colias, assembly GCA_021039105.1. Classification (NCBI taxonomy): domain Eukaryota; kingdom Metazoa; phylum Chordata; class Actinopteri; order Scombriformes; family Scombridae; genus Scomber; species Scomber colias. The sequence continues at coordinate 46,982 of JAJDFG010000179.1, forward strand.
AGAGATGGAGGTGAGAAACAAATTTAGTTTACTTTCATCTGATTTATATTTTGTGAACTAGTGATGGATGGTGTTTGTTTCCTTCAGTCGTTTCTTTTTTATTTGTCTCTTTAGCAGTGTTGAGGAACTTTACATTTTAAAAGTAACCAATTACATTACAAAGTTACTTCCATTAAAAAGTAACTAGTTACATTACAGCATTACTTTCTGAGAAAAGTAACTGGTTAACGTAGTTTTGTGTGACCCAAAAATGAAAACCCCTTCGTAATTCCTTGTGCATTGTAGTTTTAGTCCAGACCTCCTTTAAATATAATGACTGTACCATCATCACACAGCTAAGGCTGATCCATAATCTGTAAATCTTTACGCTAATAGCAGGAATAACAGACACAATGAACCATTTACGGTTCTTTATTGGAGTAAACATTTGCCCACATACAAGTTATAAACTAAATACATGCTTTTAAACACATCTACATCACTGCAACAGGCCAGCAAACACAACTTACATGTTACTGTAATGTTCTTGCTCTTATTTCCTCCCATAAAATCAAAATAATGTGAATAGTGAATATGAGGAATGCTGTCTGAATGCCGTAAACTTGCAGTGATATAACCGGAGCACGTAGCCTGCTGCCAAGAAAGTAGCAACAGTGTGAATTTGTGGTGGATTTTCTTTTCTTGAGGCAAACGTTACAGGAGTAGTTGGTTAAAAAATAATGGATTACCTTTTTGAAAATGTAACTAAACAACTGAGTAATTAAATTGTGGAGCTAACGTGTTGGATTATTTATTACATCAAAGAAGTAATCCAAGTACTCTAACGTTTGTACTCTACTTTGTAGCACGTTACCCCCAACACTGCTCTTTAGATATCAGTCTTTAATCTGTTTTATTTTTCCAAATGATGAGATCAAGTTAAACTTTCTTTACCAATTCAGTTTATTTTTTCTCTGTTCGTTAATGTGGTCAGACTCTAACTGGTCGTTCAGACATTAATGCAACCAGACAGTTTTTATCTCTATGAAAATATCAGGAACAGTAAAGAAACCAGAACTGTCAATGTTGAACATGTCAATGTTGTGAAAGTTCATCACAAAAACAGTTTCACTGCTTATTACTAAATATTCTCCCAAAGTATAATGATAATGTGTTACTCAATAAGGAAAGTAATCCCATTACTTTCTTATTTACTTGTTCATAATCTTGTTGTGACTTCCTTTTGGAAACTTAAATGATTAAAGTTGTGTTCATGAATAAAATATGATCCATTAAGTGATGAAAGAGTGTTTTGGTACTTTAGGTTCTTCAGGGTTCCCTCTTGGTGCTGTTATTGGAGGTGGTGTTGTACTGCTGCTCCTGGTAGTCTGCATCGCTGGATTCTTCCTCTGGTAAAAGAACAAGAAGGGAAAGGAAGGTGAGACACAAAAGATGTTTTTACTAATCTTTTTTACTTCACAGATGTATTTAATATACATGTGTGTGCTATTGTTTTTGGTGTTAATGTTGTTATAACATCATATATTTTACTTATGGTGATAAAAAGTGTAAATATTTGACAAACAATTAGTTGACATATTGTAATAATGACACAGATAGTGATGTTTTCTCTTTGTATTCTTTCATAAATTCTGAATTAATAACTGTGATGTTTTCTGTATTTCAGGGTTTCGACCTGCCAGCAGTAAATATTTTAAATATTAAATGTTTTATCTGTATAGTCTTCCTGTATGGAGTGTGAGTTGTTGGAAAAGACAGTGTTAGTTCAGTGAAGGATAAGTGGACTAACAGTCTGTTTCTGACTTTACAGCTTCGGACAGCGGCTCTGAGAACTCTCAGCAAATTAGTCCAAAAACCTGAAAAACAAACACCAACGTGCACACAGTGAGTTACTTTATGTGGGATATGAACTGTTTATTGCTCTCAAGGTTACCTCAAACTATCTACTAAATAATGTTATTAAATTGGTTATTTATCCACCACAAAAAGTCTGTGAAAGTTTGTAAACAAGATTTTCTTTCTTTAAATTGGTCTTGAACAATTATTATGGATTATATGGTTATATATGGTCATAAATAAAGTTGTGATATTAAGAAAGGAGCAGAAAACTTCACATGAAAGGGTCAGAGAAGTGTTTTATTAAAAAATCATGGGAAAATAATTGTATAAAATGCAGATACATGAGGTAAAAATTAGTGATTGTAGTTAAATGGTAGTGTATGTAAATACTTCAGTGACTCAACCATTGACATTTTAGGTCTGTATGATCAATCTTAGATATAATATGACAGATGTGTGGTTTTGAGAACAATTATGTGATTATGTTATGTTATTCACTATTTAATGTAATTCTTTTCTGTCTGTCTCTTTAGGTTTACGGAGAAATCGTGCACTGGAACAAACACAGATGCCAAATTCTCCAGTTCATCTGTAAACTGAATAAATTAGTTTTAATCATTCATGTCATACATTTAGAATTACAGTTGGAGAGTTAAAATCTGGTCAATCTTGTAGTGATTACTAAGATTTGTAAAACCAGATGTGTCAGACAACCGAAGCATCATAGTGCTCTTCATACATACACAGTAATAAATAATACACAATATCCATAGTTTTTCTGGTGGTGGGTTTTACCTGGTAAAATCAAGCACACACACACACCCACACCCTTTCCAGTGATATACAATTAAATATACAGTGATAAAGGGTTAAATACACACAATCAATATAGTTTTCCAGTTGTGTAAATAGTTTTAGATTAATTAGTAATAATTTATGTGTTTGGTGTTTTATTAATTAAAGTTTTTTCCATATCTGTCTGTTATCAGTCTTTTCCTTATTGTATATTTTGTACATTTGTTTAGTAAAAGAGACATGGGTGTTCTTTTCCAGAGTTTCTATAAACATGCAAGATGTTTAATAATAATGCTTAAAATCACTTAAATTACAGACGATAAAGACACATTTTGTTGCACTGCTGTTTGATTTCTTTTGTATTTTGTGTTTAATTTTTTAATAAAATCTCCAAAATTCCAAAACTCTGTCTATTTCTGTAAATCCACACATACAGTAATGTATGTTTACTCATATGTGACTAGTTACAGTATTATCACAAACTAAATGAACATACTAATATACCTTAGTAAAAAAAAAAAGGCTTTTTCATTTGTTGTAAAAATGTTTTGTGTAGTTTGTATTTTATCTGTTATTAGACTTTGCAGATCTTAACATTTCATATGGGAACAATGGTTTTGTTGTTACTGTGTACAATAATGATTTCGCCTGTAATAACCTTGACATGAGTCCATGACGATTTTTATTGCTGTTGTAGTTTTCAGTTTGTCCACTAGATGGTGCCACAAAACAGCAGGGCCGCTGAGTCTGTTTACTGTATATTCATATAAATGTTTATATACTGTCCATTAGTGAGCTGGAAAAATAAGTAATTTATAATAAAAATTTTAAGGTTAAAATGAAATTATATATATACCCGAGTAAGTAGATTTATTATCAAGTATTGTTATTTTTATTATTTTTATTCAGGACTGTTTTCAACCCCAGAACATCCACACAGAACAACAGAAGAAGAATAACACATTACTGCAGCCCCGCAAGCTCCAGAGTGCTGATCTGTAGACAGTGACCTCTGACCTCCCAGAAAGTCAACACATTTCTGCACTTTATATTACATTAGCCTACAAAACATCATACACGTTATATTACAGGTATTATTATATATGTTATAATGTGACTTCCATGCAATGACAAACCCAAAATAAAGCCTGCATGCCTCTTCACTCTATAACATGGGTAAAAATCTGTTGTCAACATTAGCGGTGGCTAACCGTTGCTAACGTTTTTCTTTTGTTCCTAAGCTAAATGATTTTGTCAGTTAATAATTCCATATTTACAACTAATTAGTTTCAATGAAAAACTCACCGGGATTTGACTTGGGCAGAAAGAGCAGCAGTAGTGTGACTGCTCCAGGTTATAGCTCGTTTTATCACTCTGGGTTTTGCTCTATTTGTCTGTGTGTCTGGATCAGCTGCTGCTTTGACAGCGAGGTGACACAGGTTTTTATAGTCTGTGTGCTGGTACAATGGCTATTTATCTAAATATATTAAAAAATAATAATAATACATTTAATTAATTTTATTATTAAAATCATATCCACATAAATTCACGTTTCTCTGATCAATTGTCGAAGTTATCCAATTTATTTTATTCTACTATTTTGGTAACCGGGGGTTACAATAGAGACATACATCAAGGTAAAATATGTGTTAAGGTGGAGGATTTACTGAAGTTAAGCTAATGTTAGAAGCTTCAAACTACAGCTGTTTTTATATTGTTGATGTTGCAGCCAAGGATTCAGTCACAAGCAGGGCTGTAACTAACAGTGTCTTTATTTCTTAATACATAGAAGAAGCAAAGCAGAAAATCTTCACCTTCACAGTCCACCAGTATGTTTCCTCAGCTGCTAAATAAACTAGCTGCTACTCTCATGCTGTGTACAACATTAAACAGTTTTCTTCTTCTCTCAATGCTTTCACAACTCGTTTCTTACTGACTCTACAGCACCACCTGGTGGCGGAACTCATGCAACGCTTAACTCATGAATCAACCAATTGCAATGCAAATCAAACCACTAATGCTACGACATCAGATTTTAGCTCAGCTTTATATGTATAGTACATTTCAACTAGAAGAGGACAGAAAGCAGACCTGTCACAGACCACCTGAGAGGTCTGGATAGATCTTAATGTAGCAGTAACATCAGTGATATTAGTGGAAAACAAACAAAACAATCATATGTTCAGTATTAATATTTTTGAAACTTAAACACATTAATTATCAACATTTTCTCATCATGTTGAGAGGAAATGTGATTCAGAGTTGGTTCAAATTTTAGAAAAAACTATATCAAACATCTACAGTTTAGAAGACAGAATGAACATTTCAGAATAAGAAAGTAAGAAGTTGTTGAACATTCTCAGAAACATGATGTGTTGTGTTACTTGTGTATCATCAGTGTACAAGAGAAGAATAACATGTTCATAACTAATATCTACTGATTAAACCAATAAACTACATAGTACAGAATCCAAAGTCAAATATCATCATGTGTTTGTTTTCTGTGTGAGTGCAGAGTAGGTTTGGTCCGGATCCATACAGCCTACATCCAGGCTCTGGTAGACGAGGTCTTAACATGGTGGGACTGGAGGACAGTTCACAGGGCTGACAGGAGGGGGTATCACAGGGCTGACAGGAGGAGGTACCACAGGGCTGACAGGAGGAGGTATCACAGGGCTGACAGGAGGAGGTATCACAGGGCTGACAGGAGGAGGTATCACAGGGCTGATAGGAGGAGGTACCACAGGGCTGATAGGAGGAGGTATCACAGGGCTGACAGGAGGAGGTACCACAGGGCTGATAGGAGGAGGTATCACAGGGCTGACAGGAGGAGGTATCACAGGGCTGATAGGAGGAGGTATCACAGGGCTGATAGGAGGAGGTACCACAGGGCTGATAGGAGGAGGTACCACAGGGCTGACAGCAAAACTATTGCAGGCATACATGTAACCAGAGCTCAGAAGATGAAGCAATCTGAGGAGGGGACATCGGTGACATCTGGAGAGAGAGAGAGAGAGAGAGAGAGAGAGAGAGAGAGAGAGAGAGAGAGAGAGAGAGAGAGAGAGAGAGAGAGAGAGAGAGAGAGAGAGAGAGAGAGAGAGAGAGAGAGAGAGAGAGAGAGAGAGAGAGAGAGAGAGAGAGAGAGAGAGAGATCTAATCATCTAATCTATAGTTTAAAATACTGGGATATTTTGTCTTGTTTTGGAAGCTTAAAAGGTTATCTGTAGAGTTTTTGACCATAAGTAGCTTGTTTTGTTTTTACAATGTCACTACAGGAAATATGGGGAGAGAGAGACATGGGTATGACATGCAACAAAGGTCAGTTGTTGGACTCTAAGCAGGGACGTTGTAGGTATATGACATGTGCTGTAACCCCCCTGGTACTTTGCAACTTTACAATTTGTGTTAACACTTGATTATATTTCTCAGTCTGTGTCGGCAGTATGAATAAACTGACTTGACTGTTCATACTGACCATTAGAAGATCCCTTCATAATGCACTTACAATGCTAAAGAGACTGTAAATGTATCAGATATCACTTGATATGACTAACTCAGACTGCTGAAGCTCAATAGAAGCTGATCATCTACTTTTAAATGACTATGGACACACTGTGGAGTTTGTCCTCCATCAGTTTACACTGACAGCACATTTGAAGGAGAGAATAGTCAGTATGATCAAGAGGAATGATTACAGAGAGGGAAACCTCTTTACTGTTCATATGGACACCTGACTGTTGCTTGACACACACTGGGAACACTGGGAACTGAAATTTAAAGGATAACTGAATCATGACTTACCTTTGTAACAAATAAATGGTTTGTTACTGTCACAGTTCCAGTTCTCCCAATGTCCAGAACGGTTGAAGTTCATTGCCACACAAGCCTTGTTCCCGCTGTGGTAAGGTTCCTCTGAGGCCCAGTACCTAAAGGAGGAGTTGCTTCCATCAGACCACTTCCAGGAGTCTCTGAAGAGGCCGATCCAGACCCATTGTCCACCAGTTGTATCCTTCACCTCCTGGTTCTCTGCTTCATTTCTCACAGTGACCAGGTCTGTGTAGTTTGCTCTGCAGTAGCTCTGGGCTTCAGTCCAACTCATGGTATGATTGTTGAGGGTAAATGTCACATTTGACCCTGAAAATAGAACATAGTGAAAATCTGTGTTTCCTGTCTGTCACTTTACATGAGTGAATAAAGATGAATGCCACAGTTCCTGTCACATGTTTGTGTCATTATGAATCCACTGACAACTGCTCCAATAAAGGACTGTGTCAGTAAAATAATAATTAGAGACACTGACTATGAGTTGTTTTTTTAAAGAGCCTCTTCATTAAGGCTGTGACGATACACTCAGCTCACGAGATGAGACAAGATTTTAACATTAATAAGAAAACTTCAATGAGGAAATACAGTTGTGGTCAAAAGTTTACATACACTTGTAAAGAACATAATGTCATGGCTGTCTTGAGTTTCCAATAATTTCTACAACTTTTATTTTTCTGTGATAGAGTGATTGGAACACAAACTTCTTTGTCACAAAAAAGATTCATGAAGTTTGGTTCTTTTATGAATTTATTATAGGTCTACTGAAAATGTGACCAAATCTGCTGGGTCAAAAATATACATACAGCAATGCTAATATTTGGTTACATGTCCCTTGGCCATTTTCACTTCAATTATGCGCTTTTGGTAGCCATCCACAAGCTTCTGGCAAGCTTCTGGTTGAATCTTTGACCACTCCTCTTGACAGAATCGGTGCAGTTCAGCAACATTTTTGTGGCTTTCTGACGTGGACTTTTTTTCTTCAGCATTGCCCACATGTTCTCAATGGAGTTTAAGTCAGGACTTTGGGAAGGCCATTCTAAAACCTTAATTCTAGCCTGATTTAGCCATTCCATTACCACTTTTGATGTGTGTTTGGGGTCATTGTCCTGTTGGAACACCCAACTGTGCCCAAGACCCAACCTTCGGGCTGATGATTTTAGGTTATCTTGAAGAATTTGGAGGTAATCCTCCTTCTTCATTATCCCATTTACTCTCTGTAAAGCACCAGTGCCATTGGCAGCAGAACAGGCCCAGAACATAACACTACCACCACCATGCTGGACGGTAGGCATGGTGTTCTTGGGGTTAAAGGCCTCACCTTTTCTCCTCCAAACATATTCCTGGGTGTTGTGGCCAAACAGCTCAATTTTTGTTTCATCTGACCACAGAACTTTCCTCCAGAAGGTCTTATCTGATCAGCAGCAAACTTCAGTCGAGCCTTAAGGTGCCTCTTCTGGAGCAAGGGCTTCCTTCTTGCACGGCAGCCTCTCAGTCCATGGCGATGTAAAACACGCTTGACTGTGGACACTGACACCTGTGTTCCAGCAGCTTCTAATGCATTGCAGACCTGCTTTTTGGTGGTTCTCGGTTGACTCTTGACCATCCTGACCAGTTTCCTCTCAGAAGCAGGTGATAGCTTGCGTTTTCTTCCTGATCGTGGCAGTGACACAACTGTGCCATGCACTTTATACTTACAAACAATTGTTTGCACAGTTGCTCTTGGGACCTGTAGCTGCTTTGAAATGGCAGCAAGTGACTTTCCTGACTTGTTCAACTCAATGATTCGCTTTTTCAGATCCGTGCTGAGCTCCTTTGACTTTCCCATTGTAGCGTTTGTGACCAAGTTTAATGATTGTATCAAATGAGCCCTATTTAAATGGTCTCGGAGAAGTCAGCATCTGTAGTCAATCATAATCACTCACAAGAAGTTAAGAGGCCATGCCATGAAGCTAATTTAATTGACACAAGTTTCTACATAACCAAAATTGATAATTCAAGTTGCTGTATGTATATTTTTGACCCAGCAGATTTGGTCACATTTTCAGTAGACCTATAATGAATTCATAAAAGAACCAAACTTCATGAATCTTTTTTGTGACAAAGAAGTTTGTGTTCCAATCACTCTATCACAGAAAAATAAGAGTTGTAGAAATTATTGGAAACTCAAGACAGCCATGACATTATAAGTGTATGTAAACTTTTGACCACAACTGTATATGACTGTTCGTTTATTTGAAATTCACAAAATGCAAAATAATGCAGGTGCATTTTGAAATGTTTTAACTAATCATCTTGACATGAATGTCACTTCATTTGAGTATGAATTATCATACGCTGTATGCAAAATGCAAGAATGTAAGAGGTTTCCCCATATAGATAGATATTTTATAGATAGATAATTTTGGTATTTTTCGAAATAACCATAAATACCAAAATTGTATACAATCACAAATACCAAAAAGTGAATTATATAGAATAGAAACAAATCTAGTATATAAATATAAATGAGATAAAGAGTCAAAATGATCACAAATTATAACATATTGTTAATAAAAAAACACAGAAATAAAAGTAAATTGCACAAATCCTGTATCACACACATACACAAGTAGAACAACATATAAATTGTGTTATAATTTGGTAGTGAGACTCATTTTAATTTTTGCATCATTAGGTTTCCACAGCTGCTCCTCCTACCTAAAAGAAGACATGATGTACAAATGAGCGATAGAAAACCGATCGTCTTTTATTTTCTTTTTTTTTGGTGCACACCCTTAATATTGGTTAGTGAGACAACATTCACCTCTACAAGAGAAATATCGGCACGTTTTAATCTCACATCTCGTCACACCCCTACTCTCCCTACGTCTACACTTCTCTCTTCAAACGTTTTGTATCCAGTGGTGGAGCGTACATATGAACATGGAGGCACACCATCCATCCATCCATCTTCTTCTGCTTTATCCGGGGTCGGGTCGCGGGGGGCAGCAGCCTAAGCAGGGAAGCCCAGACTTCCCTCTCCCCAGCCACTTCGTCCAGCTCTTCCAGGGGGACCCCGAGGCGTTCCCAGGCCAGCCGAGAGACATAGTCTCTCCAGCGTGTCCTGGGTCTTCCCCGGGGTCTCCTACCGGTGGGACGTGCCCTGAACACCTCACCAGGGAGGCGTCCGGGAGGCATCCTGACTAGATGCCCGAACCACCTCATCTGGCTCCTCTCGACGTGGAGGAGCAGCGGGTCTACTCCGAGCTCCCTCCGGATAACTGAGCTTCTCACCCTATCTCTAAGGAGAGCCCAGCCACCCTCCGGAGGAAGCTCATTTCGGCCGCTTGTACCCGCGATCTTGTTCTTTCGGTCACTACCCAAAGCTCATGACCATAGGTGAGGGTAGGAACGAAGATCGACTGGTAAATCAAGAGCTTCGCCTTTCGGCCTCAGCTCTCTCTTTACCCACGACGGATCTGTGCAGAGTCCGCATTACTGCAGACGCCGCACCGATCCGCCTGTCGATCTCCCGTTCCATCCTTCCCTCACTCGTGAACAAGACCCCGAGGTACTTGAACTCCTCCACTTGAGGCAGAATCTCATCCCCGACCCGAAGAGTGCACTCCACCCTTTTCCGGTTGAGGACCATGGCCTCGGATTTGGAGGTGCTGATTCTCATCCCGGCCGCTTCACACTCGGCTGCGAACCGATCCAGTGAGAGTTGGAGGTCACGGTCTGATGGAGCCAACAGGACCACATCATCTGCAAAAAGCAGTGACCCAATCCTGAGGTCACCAAACCGGACCCCCTCTACACCCTGGCTGCGCCTAGAAATCCTGTACATAAAAAATTATGAACAGGTTCCCTCATTGGAAACAAGTCCGACTTATTGCCGGAAATGCGGACCAGACTCTGACACCGGTCATACAGGGAACGGACGGCCCTTATCAGGGAGTCCGATACCCCATACTCCCGGAGAACCCCCCACAGGATCCCCCGAGGGACACGGTCGAATGCCTTCTCCAAGTCCACAAAACACATGTGGACTGGTTGGGCAAACTCCCATGCACCCTCGAAGATCCTGCAGAGGGTGTAGAGCTGGTCCACTGTTCCACGGCCCGGACGAAAACCACACTGCTCCTCCTGAATCCGAGGTTCAACTACCCGACGGACCCTCCTCTCCAGCACCCCCGAATAGACCTTACCAGGGAGGCTGAGGAGTGTGATCCCCCTATAGTTGGAACACACCCTCCGGTCCCCCTTCTTAAAAAGAGGGACCACCACCCCAGTCTGCCAATCCAGAGGCACTGCCCCCGATGTCCACACGATGCTGCAGAGTCGTGTCAACCATGACAGCCCCACAGCATCCAGGGCCTTGAGAAACTCGGGGCGGATCTCATCCACCCCCGGGGCCCTGCCACCGAGGAGCTTTTTAAACCACCTCGGCGGACCTCCACCCCAGAGATAGGAGAACCCACACCCAAGCCCCCAGGCCCTGCTTCCTTACCAGAAGGCGTGTTGGTGGGATTGAGGAGGTCTTCGAAGTATTCCTTCCACCGCACACATTCATCCATAAAGGCACATCAGAGACACTTTGCCTCCTTTTCTTATTCCTTTGACTGAGACAGTGACCTGTGCTAACCCTTAAACAGACAACGTGAACCAGGAGATGCATACATACACTGTCGCCCATAAAGTTGGAATCAAATATTTTTTACTTCTTCTCATGAAATGATTGTGACAATGTGATTTATTCTTGATAGATAAAGTGTATATATTCTCAGAATTGGTCAAAGCTGATTACTGATGTGTATAAATAGAAAATAAAATGAGGAATGTGTCTGAAAACTAAATTATTCCAACTTCATGGGCGACCGTGTATATACATTTTTTATACCTTAATAGGGGCAATGTATCCTGGTGGAGATACAACTCATAAAATCCAAAATATACAAAAAATTGTATAAATTATTTGTAGAAATGTTTACTTAGTAACATCAAAGTAAATGAAAGGAATAATTAACATCTCGTTCTCCACTCCTGCCAATTAAGGGTTAATGTTGGAGCTCAATGAGTCAGACCCCTCTCCCCCCCACCCCCATACATCCTTCACACAACATCAAAGACGACCCCTCCTCCCTCCCCCCACCCCACTATCCTCCCTGCATCACTGCGGACCAGGTCAGGAGTGAACTGAGGAGACTTCGTCCCAGGAAAGCAGCTGGTCCGGACAGGGTGTGTCCCGGGCTGCTAAAGTCCTGCGCCACTGAACTGGGAGAGCCTCTTCAGCACGTCTTCAACCTCAGTCTACAACTGGGGAAAGGAGCCCACCCTGTGGAAGACATCCTGCATCGTTCCGGTTCCGAAAAAAGAACCGGCCCAGCGAGATGAACAACTACAGACCGGTGGCACTCACGTCCCAACTGATGAAGACACTGGAGAGGCTCTTCCTCAGTCTCCTCAGGCCACAAGTGCAGCACGCTCAGGGACCCCCTACAGTTCGCATACAGGACAAAGGTTGGCGTGGAGGATGCTGTTCTCCACCTCATGCATCGAGCACACATGCACCTGGACAAGAGCAGAGGCACAGTCAGGATTTTATTCCTGGACTTTTCAAGTGCCTTCAACACCATCCAGCCTCCTCTGCTTCAGGACAAGCTGACCAGGATGCAAGTGGACCCACGCCTGGTCTCATGGATCTCCAGCTACCTCACCGACAGGCCACAGTATGTCAGGCTCAAGGGCATCACATCAGACACTGTGGTCAGCAGCACAGGAGCACCTCAGGGGACTGTGCTGGCCCCCATCCTCTTCACCCTGTACACCTCGGACTTCAGCTACAACTCTGAGGCGTGTCACATCCAGAAGTTTGCGGATGACACGGCCATCATGGGGTGTATCAGGGAGGACCAGGAGGAGGAGTACAGGAGTCTGGTGAGGGACTTTGTCGTCTGGTGCCAGGCTAACCACCTGCAGCTCAACACCTCCAAAACCAAAGAACTGGTCATAGACTTTGGGAAATCTAGACCACCCCCTCAGCCGGTCCAGATTGAGGGGGCAGACGTTGAGGTGGTGGGCAGCTACAGGTACCTCGGGCTGGTGCTGGACAACAAGCTGGACTGGTCTAAGAACACTGACCACCTCTACAGGAAGGGGCAGAGCAGGCTTTACTTCCTGAGGAGGCTGAGATCCTTCAACATCTGCAGCAAACTCCTGTGGATGTTCTACCAGTCAGTGGTCGCCAGTGTCCTGTTTTATGCTGTGGTGTGTTGGGGGGGCAGCATGACAAAGAAAGACTCCTCCAGGCTGGACAAGCTGATCAGGCGTGCCGGCTCTGTGGTCGGCATGAAGCTAGACTCTTTGGTGTCAGTGGCAGAGGAAAGAACATTGAACAAACTGCTGTCCATTATGGACAATGCCAGCCATCCTCTGCACACGGCCATCACCAACCAGAGAAGCTTGTTCAGCGACAGGCTGCTGCTCCCCAGGACCAACACTAACAGACTCAAAAACTCATTTGTCCCCCGTGCCATCAAACTGTACAACTCCACTGTGGCAGGGGGAGGAACAGGACACATAACAGGAGGAGCACCTGAAAACTCATACAGACTCTTATTATTTATTACTGGATACTTGTAATGTAATACTCACTTGACTACAGTCGTAACTTACCCTTCAGTTACCCAAAACCTGTTGCTACCTCCTGTACATATACATATATACTTTCCTGTACATATACATACATATATATAAATATATATATATATATAATATATATATATACTTTCCTGTACATATACATACATAATATATATATATATATATATATATATAGTATATATATATATATATATATATATATATATATATATATATATATATATATATATATTTACAATGCATATACTTGCACGCTGGTTTGCACTTCTCCCGGTATTTATAATGTGTGTTTTTACTGTGTAAGATGTGTGTTTTTTATACTACTTTGTGTGTTCTTATTCAACCTGTACTTATTGCGATGTTGCACTGGAACTTAAATTTCCTGAGGGGAACCTCCCCAAGGGATCAATAAAGTTACTATCTATCTATCTATCTATCTAACAGGCTTTATAGAAACTGGCTTCATGACTCTGCTTCACACCTTGAAATGAATGCAGGGATCACACTGATGGAACTGACTATTTCGGGCCCAAATCTGGACGAAACTGAAGAAAAAATGGAAAAAAACTAGTGATAAACTCTCACCTGTGACATTAGAGCAGACTGATGGAAGACAAGCATCACAAGGTTTATCGTTCCATTCTCCAGTATCAGACATCTCGGTGCAGTATTCAACATTACCATAGTTTGGTTCTCCATTGGCCCACTTTGTGAACTCAACCTTTGCATCTCTGTGTGACCACCTCCAGCCGTTCACATCATCGTACAGTCCTATCCAGGCCGTCTGAAAGCAAGATTTGAATGTGTTATAAAACATTTGTCTTTGCTCAGCTTAAAGATACTTTGCAGAAAAATTTCCCTTCACATATAATTTAAGAGTAGATTTGATCTAAATTAACTGATACAGTATTACTTGCTGGTATATTTCAGTAATTTAATGGTACACACACATCAAATTGTTAAATTATTACATGATATTAAACTTAAAATGTTTGAATTATTTGCTTTAAATTATCAAGCATATTTAGCTGTTTTCGTACATGAAGGGAGAGATATGAAAAAAGCCTCATTATACTTATTCTTTCTCATATCACTACAAAATAAATTAAAACAATTTTTACCATTTTGCTTTCTTCTATTGCTCCCATTTAAAGTCCCACTTAACAACAAACTCATTGGGTCATATTTACCAAGAAAGTGGAACATTTGTACTAAAATGTTCATCATAGTCTGAAGAAAATGTACTAAAGCAGCAGCTCAGTGTGTGAGACACCTCTCACTAACATACTGTCATTGTCAACAATGCAAATTTAAGAAAGTGAAGAGTAGTGAAAAGTGAATTCAGCCACCTTGCTGTCTTGGGGGATTTTGTTTAAATCCACCATGCCTTTCAGGGTCTCCACATCCTCCATGTCGTCTATCGTGGCCAGGTCTGTGTAATTGTCTCTGCAGTAACTCTGAGCTTCAGTCATGTTCTTCTTCTCATAAACAAAGTGGTACTCACGCTGAACGTGTGACGAGACGACACACAGCACTGTGATGACAGACATGCACATTGATTACATCCACTGTTAACAATCTGCAGTAAATTCTTTTACAGTAAATTCTCACAATAAACTACTGTAATCATACTTTTGCAATGCATGGTGGGTAATCATTCAGAGTTTTACAATAGGTTGAGATAAGTGTTCAGCACCATACAGTAATTTAAACATGAAATATTGTAGTTTACTGTAAATTTGTAGTTGGTTTAACATGAAAGCACAATATGTTGCTGTTATATTACTGTGAATTGTTGTGAATTTACAGTAATTTCATATAATTACAGTATCATATTGTGTCATTTCACAAGTAATGTGTCTGATTTGCTGTAGAAACACAATATATTACATTTACATGTAAATGACACACTGTGAATTTACTGCAATTATTAGACTGTAATTTACTGTGAAATTACAATCATTGTTTGCATTGTCAAACCTAAAATAATAATATTACATTTCAGTGTATTCAGGTGTGTCATTACTTCCAATATAGATGATGAACATTAAAAAATGTAATTTTGTATTTAGTGTGTCAGTTAATGTAAAAGCACTGTAAAACTTAAGTAATAGCATTTAAAGTTGTCACAGTGCTGTACATATTACAATCACTAAGATATCACAATGCATAATATTAATAATTATATAAGAAATTAATGACATTTAAAAAACAACAACACATATACAAGTAAATAAAACACTTGCCTGACGCGGCTATGATGCTGAGAAGAACTTTCTCCATCATGGTGTGTTTGTGTCTGCTTCTCTCTCT
Source organism: Scomber colias (assembly GCA_021039105.1). Taxonomy (NCBI): domain Eukaryota; kingdom Metazoa; phylum Chordata; class Actinopteri; order Scombriformes; family Scombridae; genus Scomber; species Scomber colias. The sequence continues at coordinate 62,396 of JAJDFG010000179.1, forward strand.
GAGTCTGTGACTTATGATATGCAGCTGTACGTTATGAACCCCTTACCTCACATTCACTGGAACCATGCAAAGTGATCATGGTGTTCATCATTTTACTATCAGACTAATATCTCACAGAAACCATGCAAAGTGGTCGTAGTGTTTATTAATTTACTACCAGGCTCTTCAGTTTCCACAGAGCTGGTTGTTTGCTGATAGTGTTCTGAACATCAGGTCAACAATGATCCTTCTGTTCAACATCTACATGCTCCCACATGCTCAGATTATAGGAAACAACCAAATATGTTACCATAATTATGCACATTTAAAAATGTGTATCAGCTGCACAGAAATAAAAAAAGAGACGCATTTAATACTGTGGTTCACAATAAAAAAAAGTCTGGTTAAAAGAAATATGTGTATGGTGTTTATACAGCTCTCAAATGTAAAAAAATGATCAAATTAAGCACGTCCACACACACACACACACACACAACACACACACACACACACACACACACACACCCCCCCCCCCCCCCCCCCCCCCCCACACACACACACACACACACACACACACACACACACGCACATTTTTTCAACGTTTCCAAAATGAGGGATGTTTCTCTTTAGTTTGGTGAAGAAGGTTTGTCTTTAGTTGTCATATTTTGGGCAGTGTAGAAGAAAGTGCTCCTCTGTCTCAACCTTCTCTGTGTGACAGTGTTCTGTGGAGCCAGGTTGTCTCACTGAGCCTGTACTTGGTTCGTATCTCTGACAGAGACGAGATTCAACATCGACGTCAACGCGTCCGTGTTCAAAAACCAACATCAGAGGTAGGAGCAGGAGCGGAAGTGATTAAAACAACTGGTAGCACTTTACATTCCAGCTCAGGAATAACAAGGTAATAGTGGGGTCATATTTTGATAATGAAGAGGTCATAGAAATGTAATACAATGATAATAATTAGAAATACAGACTCCTCACCTATCAGAGAAATCTGTTGAGATCAAAATCTGTCATCCACAAGATTTGTGTGGATTCAAAGAAGGGGTTGGGGTACTTTATAGGAGATAGAGAGAGTGTGATGGTGAGGCTGCAGCCACAGGACAGTAAATGAATGCTACAACTCCTCACAACCCAAACCAGGTTCCTGTGGAGGGTTAGCTCTGAAGTTAGCCACAACTTCAACACTAAAGTGTCTGGACTACAGTCTGCAGCAGGAAACTTCATATGGGATTAGATGCAGAATTGGTTCATTTTAATGTGATCAGTGTCTTTCAAGTATGTTATATTGATTCACGTCTATGCAAATATCCTGTGTGTGTGTGTGTGTGTGTGTGTGTGTGTGTGTGTGTGTGGTGTGTGTAGTGGTGGGTGACCTGCTGTCAGCTCACCTGTTGGCAGGGAGGGCGGGGATGGAGCTGGAGCCTGGTTGGCTGTGTTCATGGTATAAACACACACACACACACACACACACACACACACACACACACAAACAACTCGTGTCAAAGCAACAGTCTCTTATTGTACAAACCAAACTAAATGCAAATTCTTTCCAAATTTAAAGAGCTGTCAGAGACGGCGTCTGTAAACTTAAACAAACTGAAATAAACTGATAACAATGCGGAGGGCCAACAAGAAAAACACAAGAACACATGACTTATGATGATCTTTGGTGGACAGGAAGTTACTGTTGTGATTTACTGAAGAAACAGCCCAGTGGTCAGTTTACTTCAAATAAACCTGTGTGTGTCTGTGAGTATGTGTTTACCTGTGTGTGTGTGTGGTGTCCCAGGATGCCGGTATCAGAGCAGGCGTGGACTCCTACTAAAAAAAAAACAGACAACTATTAATTTACAGGATGTTGTGATGTGTGTCAAGTTGTTGCTTCCCTCTGCTGGATGTGTGAGGGTACTGCAGCTAGATTATATCACAAGTACAGCTGCAACAGATATTCTTGAGAAATGATGTCCTCATTCGTTCATAAATCTGTAGAAACGTGACTTTTTTTAATGATAGAGAAATTAAAATTGTACATTAACACACCTGAGATTATAGTATTTGTACTATTATCCATAAATCTTCTACAGTTTTAATCAGGTGGTTTATTTTGACTTATTAGGAACAATCATATTGACTTATTCATTGATGGAAATCCTCTGTTTTTTGTTCTGGTTGGTCCCAGAGTGGGTGCTGGACCACTGGCACCCCTCTGAGAAGGCCATGTACCCTGACTACTTAAGACCACTTTATAACTTTAACTGCTCCAATAAAGAAATATGTGATGAAAGTTGTTTGTGTGGTCTGTACAATGAGACACGTTGGCTTCCGTGACGTGATGCTTAAGTGCAGCTAATTTCTTATATTGGGAAATTATTGTAAGTTGATCAGTCAAAAAGAAAGTCCTTATCTATTCTTTTTTTTTAATCTATCAGGGTCCCTGTGGATCCTTAAAAACTGTTAAAATGTCTTAAATTTAGTTTTTGATATTCAAAATAAAAAAATGTCCTAAAGTAGGAGTTAGACATTACATATTGAACAGTTTGCAGCCTAAATGTGCCCCAAAATGTTCACATACATCAGACCTGACGAAAAATGTGATATTTTACAGCTTGCAGAAATGGGCGAGGCAAAATGACTCGATTAGTCCTGCTGGAATTTTTTTTTGAAGTCTCTTGGACCCATACCGTAACTTCAACAGGAAGTCGCCCATTTTGATTTAAACTGAACAAAATTAAACTTGCATTCTTCCTTATCTCATCATGTTTTCTCTTCTTTCTTTTTTTTCTTTTCAATCATTAAAACATTAAAAATCAATAACACACTTACAAACAGATTATATAAATTTGACTTAACATTTATACAATATGATAATTACAGTACAACTAATGCAACTTTAACATTGACTAATATACAAATTGATTTCTATACACACACACACACACACACACACACACACACACACACACACACACACACACAACTCAAAATAGCTACTAATCAGATAATAATATTGCTAACATTAGCATTGCTAGCACCAACGGCTACCAATGCTAGCGGTTGCAAACAGGCTATTAACAGCCACCAGCGGTTGTCAACATTAGCGCTGGCTAACCATTACTAACGTTTTTCTTTTTTTCCTAAACTAAATGATTTAGTCAGTGAATAATTCCATATTTACAACTAATTAGTTTCAATCAAAAACTCACCAGTATTTGACTTGGGCAGAAAGAGCAGCAGTAGTGTGACTGCTCCAGGTTATAGCTCGTTTTATCACTCTGGGTTTTGCTCTATTTGTCTGTGTATCTGGATCAGCTGCTGCTTTGACAGCGAGGTGACACAGGCTTTTATAGTCTGTGTGCTGGTACAATGGCTATTTATATAAATATAGTTAAAAATGTATTGTATTTTTATTAATTAATTTCATTATTAAAATCATATCCACATAAATTCACGTTTCTCTAATCAATTTTCTAAGTTAGCCAATTAATTTCATTCCACTATTTTGGTAACCGGGGGTTACAATAGGGACATACATCAAGGTAAAATATGTGTTTAGGTGGAGGATTTACTGAAGTTAAGCTAATGTTAGAAGCTTCAAACTACAGATGTTTTTATATTGTTGATGTTGAAGCCAAGGACTCAGTCACAAGCAGGGCTGTAACTAACAGTGTCTTTATTTCTTAATACATAGAAGAAGCAAAGCAGAAAATCTTCACCTTCACAGTCCACCAGTATGTTTCCTCAGCTGCTAAATAAACTAGCTGCTACTCTCATGCTGTGTACAACATTAAACAGTTTTCTTCTTCTCTCAATGCTTTCACAACTCGTTTCTTACTGACTCTACAGCACCACCTGGTGGCGGAACTCATGCAACGCTTAACTCATGAATCAACCAATTGCAATGCAAATCAAACCACTAATGCTACGACATCAGATTTTAGCTCAGCTTTATATGTATAGTACATTTCAACAAGAAGAGGACAGAAAGCAGACCTGTCACAGACCACCTGAGAGGTCTGGATAGATCTTAATGTAGCAGTAACATCAGTGATATTAGTGGAAAACAAATAAAACAATCATATGTTCAGTATTAATATTTTTGAAACTTAAACACATTAATTACATTTTCTCATCATGTTGAGAGGAAATGTGATTCAGAGTTGGTTCAAATTTTAGAAAAAACTATATCAAACATCTACAGTTTAGAAGACAGAATGAACATTTCAGAATAAGAAAGTAAGAAGTTGTTGAACATTCTCAGAAACATGTTGTGTTGTGTTACTTGTGTGTCATCAGTGTACAAGTGAAGAATAACATGTTCATAACTAATATCTGCTGATTAAACAAAGTTATTACATTGTACAGAATCAAAATCAAAATCGAAATATCATCATGTGTTTGTTTTCTCTGTGAGTGCAGAGTAGGTTTGGTCCGGATCCATACAGCATACATCCAGGCTCTTGTAGATGAGGTCTTAACATGGTGGGACTGGAGGACAGTTCACAGGGCTGACAGGAGGAGGTACCACAGGGCTGATAGGAGGAGGTATCACAGGGCTGACAGGAGGAGGTATCACAGGGCTGACAGCAGGAGGTATCACAGGGCTGATAGGAGGAGGTATCACAGGGCTGATAGGAGGATGTATCACAGGACTGACAGGAGGAGGTATCACAGGGCTGACAGGAGGAGGTATCACAGGGCTGACAGGAGGAGGTACCACAGGGCTGATAGGAGGATGTATCACAGGACTGACAGCAAAACTATCGCAGGCATACATGTAACCAGAGCTCAGAAGATGAAGCAATCTGAGGAGGGGTCATCAGGGCCATCTGGATCTGGGGGGGGGGGGGAGAAAGAGAGAGAGAGAGAGATCTAATCATCTAATCTATAGTTTAAAATACTGGGATATTTTGTCTTGTAGCTTGTTTTGTTTTTACAATGTCACTACAGAAAATATGGGGAGAGAGAGACATGGGTATGACATGCAACAAAGGTCAGTTGTTGGACTCTAAGCAGGGACGTTGTAGGTATATGACATGTGCTGTAACCCCCCTGGTATGAGGGCGCTCCCAATTTGTGTTAACATTTGATTATATTTCTCAGTCTGTGTCGGCAGTATAAATAAACTGACTTGACTGTTCATAATGACCATTAGAAGATCCCTTCATAATGCACTTACAATGCTAAAGAGACTGTAAATGTGTCAGATATCACTTGATATGACTAACTCAGACTGCTGAAGCTCAATAGAAGTTTCACATCGACTTTTAAATGACTGTGTGGAAACACTGTGGAGTTTGTCCTCCATCACTTTACATTGAAAGCACATTTGAAGGAGATCTTTTAACCTCTTTGCTGTTCATATTGACACCTGACTGCTGCTTAACAGACACTGGGAACACTGGGAACTGAAATTTAAAGGATAACTGAATCATGACTTACCTTCGTAACAAATAAATGGTTGGTTATGGTCACAGTTGTGGTCCTCCCAATGTCCAGAACGGTCGAAGTTCATTGCCACACATTCCTCCTTCCCGTTGTTGTAGTTGTTAGGTTCCTCTGAGGCCCAGTACCTAAAGGAGGAGTTGCTTCCATCAGACCACTTCCAGGAGTCTCTGAAGAGGCCGATCCAGACCCGTTTTCCATCAGCTGTATCCTTCACCTCCTGGTTCTCTGTTTCATTTCTCACAGTGACCAGGTCTGTGTAGTTTGCTCTGCAGTAGCTCTGGGCTTCAGTCCAATTCATGCGACGAGTGTTGAGGATAAATGTCACATTTGACCCTGAAAATAGACCATAGTGAAAATCTGTGTTTCCTGTCTGTCACTTTACATGAGTGAATAAAGATGAATGCCTCAGTTTCTGTAACATGTTTGTGTCATTATGAATCCACTGAGAACTGCTCCAATAAAGAACTGTGTCAGTAAAAATAATAATTAGAGACACTGACTATGAGTTGTTTTTTTTAACAGCCTCTTCATTAAGGGTGGACAATACAGATTTTAACACTAATAAGAAAACTTCAATGAGGAAATATATGACTGTTCTTTTATTTGAAATTCACAAAATGCAAAATATTGCAGGTGCATTTTGAAATGTTTTAACTAATCATCTTGAAATGAATGTCCCTTTATTTATAAGTATGAATTATCATACGCTGTATGCAAAATGCAAGATTGTTTCCCCATATAGATAGATATTTTATAGATAGATAATTTTGGTATTTTTGGAAATAACAACCATAAATACCAAAATTGTATACAATCACAAATACCAAAAAGTGAATTATAAAGAATATAAATAAGTCTAGTATATAAATATAAATGAGATAAAGAGTCAAATGATCACAAATTATAATATATTGTTAATAAAAAACACAGAAATAAAAGTAAATTGCACAAATCTTGTATCACACACATACACAAGTAGAATAACATAAATTGTGTTATAATTTGGTAGTGAGACTCATTTTACTTTTTGCATCATTAGGCTTCCACAGCTGCTCCTCCTACCTAAAAGAAGACATGATGTGCAAATGAGCGATAGAAAACCGATCGTCTTTTCTTTTTTTTGGTGCGCACCCTTAATATTGGTTAGTGAGACAACATTCACCTCTACAAGAGAAATATCGGCACGTTTTAATCTCACATCTCGTCACACCCCTACTCTCCCTACATCTACACTTCTCTCTTCAAACGTTTTGTATCCAGTGGTGGAGCGTTCATATGAACATGGAGGCACACATTCATCCTTAAAGGCACATCAGAGACACTTTGCCTCCTTTTCTTATTCCTTTGACTGAGACAGTGACCTGTGTTAATGTTGGAGCTCAATGAGTCAACAGGCTTTATAGAAACTGGCTTCATGACTCTGCTTCACACCTTGAAATGAATGCAGGGATCACACTGATGGAACTCACTATTTCGGCCCAAATCTGGACGAAACTCAACAGTAACTGGAAAAAATGGAAAAACCTAGTGATGAACCCTCACCTGTGACCTTAGAGCAGACTGATTGAAGGCTTTTGTTACAAGACAAATCGTTCCACGTTCCATTATGATTCATCACTGTGCAGTACTGACCACTCCCACGGTTGTTTGGTTGATTATTGGCCCACTTTGTGAACTTAACCTCTGCATCTCTGTGTGACCACCTCCATCTGTCCACATCATCGTACAGTCCTATCCAGGCCGTCTGAAAGCAAGATTTGATTGTGTTATGAAAACATTTGTCTTTGCTCAGCTTAAAGATACTTTGCATAACATTTCCCTTCACATATAATTTAAGAGTAGATTTGATCTAAATTAACTGATACAGTATTACTTGCTGGTATATTTCAGTCATTTAATGGTACACACACATCAAATTGTTAAATTATTACATGAAATTAAACTTAAAATGTTTCTTTCCTGTTTAAATTATTTGCTGTCTTCTGTTTTAAATTGTCAAGAATTTTTTGCTGTTTTTTGTACATGAAAGGAAAGATTTGAAAAAGCCTCATTATTCTTATTCTTTTTCATATCACTACAAAATAAATTAAAACCATTTTTACCATTTTGCTTTCTGCTATTGCTCCCATTTGAAGTCCCACTTAAAAACAAACTCATTGGGTCATATTTACCAAGAAAGTGGAACATTTGTACTAAAATGTTCATCATAGTCTGAAGAAAATGTACTAAAGCAGCAGCTCAGTGTGTGAGACACCTCTCACTAACATACTGTCATTGTCAACAATGCAAATTTAAGAGAGTGAAGAGTAGTGAAAAGTGAATTCAGCACCTTGCTGTCTTGGGGGATTCTGTTTAAATCCACCATGTCTATCAGGGTCTCCACATCCTCCATGTCGTCTATCGTGGCCAGGTCTGTGTATTTGTCTCTGCAGTAACTCTGAGCTTCAGTCATGTTCTTCTCCTCATAAACAAAGTGGTACTCACGCTGAACGTGTGACGAGACGACACACAGCACTGTGATGACAGACATGCACATTGATTACATCCACTGTTAACAATCTGCAGTAAATTCTTTTACAGTAAATTCTCAAAATAAACTATTGTAATCATACTTTTGCAATGCATGGTGGGTAATCATTCAGAGTTTTACAATAGGCTGAGATAAGTGTTCAGCACCATACAGTAATTTAATCATGAAATATTGTAGTTTACTGTAAATGTGTGGTTGATTAACATGAAAGCACAATATGTTGCTGTTATATTACTGTGAATTGTTGTGAATTTACAGTAATTTCATATAATTACAGTATCATATTGTGTCATTTCACAAGTAATGTGTCTGATTTGCTGTAGAAACACAAGATATTACATTTACATGTAAATTACACACTGTGAATTTACTGCAATTATTAGACTGTAATTTACTGTGAAATTACAATCAGTTTTTGCATTATTAAACCTAAAATAATAATAATACATTTCAGTGTATTCAGGTGTGTCATTACTTCCAATATAGATGATGAACATAAAAAAAATGTAAGTTTGTATTTAGTGTGTCAGTTAATGGAAAAGCACTGTAAAACTAAAGTAATAGCATTTAAAGTTGTCACAGTGCTGTACATATTACAATCACTAAGATATCACAATGCATAATATTAATAATTATATAAGAAATTAATGACATTTAAAAAACAACAACACATATACAAGTAAATAAACCACTTGCCTGACGCGGCTATGATGCTGAGAAGAACTTTCTCCATCATGGTGTGTTTGTGTCTGCTTCTCTCTCTGAGTCTGTGACTTATGATATGCAGCTGTACGTTATGAACCCCTTACCTCACATTCACTGGAACCATGCAAAGTGATCATGGTGTTCATCATTTTACTATCAGACTAATATCTCACAGAAACCATGCAAAGTGAACATGGTGTTTATTAATTTACTACCAGGCTCTTCAGTTTCCACAGAGCTGGTTGTTTGCTGATAGTGTTCTGAACATCAGGTCAACAATGATCCTTCTGTTCAACATCTACATGTTCCCACACGCTCAGATTATAGGAAACAACCAAATATGTTACCATAATTATGCACATTTAAAAATGTGTATCAGCTGCACAGAAATAAAAAAAGAGACGCATTTAATACTGTGGTTCACATTTTAAAAAGTCTGGTTAAAAGAAATATGTGTATGGTGTTCATACAGCTCTCAAATGTAAAAAAAATTATCAAATTAAGCACGTCAACACACACACACACACACACACACACACACACACACACACACACACACACACACACACACACACACACACACACACACATTTTTTCAACGTTTCCAAAATGAGGGATGTTTCCCTTTAGTTTGGTGAAGAAGGTTTGTCTTTAGTTGTCATATTTTGGGCAGTGTAGAAGAAAGTGCTCCTCTGTCTCAACCTTCTCTGTGTGACAGTGTTCTGTGGAGCCAGGTTGTCTCACTGAGCCTGTACTTGGTTCGTATCTCTGACAGAGACGAGATTCAACATCGACGTCAACGCGTCCGTGTTCAAAAACCTACATCAGAAGTAGGAGCAGGAACAGAAGTGACTAAAACAACGTGATCAGTGTTGTCTTTCAAGTATGTTACATTGATGCATGTCTTTGCAAATATCCTGTGTGTGTGTCTGTGTGTGTGTGTGTGTGTGTGTGTGTTTTGTGTAGTGGTGGGTGGCCTGCTGTCAGCTCACCTGTTGGCAGGGAGGGCGGGGATGGAGCTGGAGCCTGGTTGGCCATGTTCCTGGTATAAACACACACACACACACACACACACACACACACACACACACACACAAACATCTCCTGTCAAAGCAACAGTCTCTTATTGTACAAACCAAACTAAATGCAAATGTTTGCAAATTGAAAGAGCTGTCAGAGACGGCGTCTGTAAACTTTAACAAACTGAAATAAACTGATAACATGCGGAGGGCCAACAAGAAAAACACAAGAACACATGACTTATGATGACCTTTGGTGACCTTTGGTGGACAGGAAGTTACTGTTATGATTTACTGAAGAAACAGCCCAGTGGGCAGTTTACCTGTGTGTGTGTGTGTGTGTGTGTGTGTGTGTGTGTGTGTGTGTGTGTCAGGACACCGGTATCGGAGCAGGTGTGGACTCCTACTTTGCATATCTGGTGAAAGGAGCCATGAAGCTGCAGGACGAGGAGCTGCTGACAAGCTCATATTCTGCTTTTTGTGGTTTTCTGCTATGTATATCCTGTTCTGATGATGTTAAACATGGTCAAAGTTGGTTTGAACATATAGATACATGTTGCCGGCAAGTCAAAAGCTTCACAGAGGGCCTTAAAGAGATAGGAGCTGATTCAGACAGAGGCTGAACTGAACAGCTGCATAAAGGACCAGTAGAAGATTAAGAGTGTTTTTAAACTGGAAATCATGCAAAGATATTCCAGTAGAGACTCAGACTATTAATATAGAGTTGGAAATGTAGAATATGTGTGCTTAAAGACCATCTTGACAAAATGTGAACCAACAACAACTCCTGAGACGGGCTGTAACACATGCTGAATATATCACTGCCTTTAAATTAACAATAATCATTCATCATAGATTTTGTTGACTTTCTGTGGCTGTGGTGAGTAAGAAAACTAATATCTAAGCTGTGTTTGGAAAGGAGATCACTCTTGATCTGATATTCAGTGCAGCATCAGCAGACCTACAGTACATAATCAGCCAATGTGACGTTAAGAGCCTGATAGGAAAATAATAAACACCATATCGACTTTGCATGATTCAAATGAAAGTGATATAAGAGGTGAATGTGTAAACAAAAAAAGTGGAAATGTGCACGATATATTCAAACATCAAGAAACATTAAAATGAAGCCTCCATGAATTTAAATTGATGTCCTTGTGTTTGTCAGATTATGATTGAGCCATTGGTCTGTTTCTCTAATCTTTGATTTTTGCTGAAATATTGGATCATTTGAACATTTATTGAAATGAAAGCATGTGAGAAGTTTAGAGGGAAGAATCAGTGTTTGGTGGAGCTGTTAACAACTCATAGACATCTGAAATGTGAGCCGACTACACACTGCTGACTGGTTTCATCTTTAACAATGTGTTGTATTTTAAAAGCTTGTTATATTATCCATTGTGTCAAATCTGCATCTGAAAAGTAACTAAAGCTGTTAAATAAATGTAGTGGAGTAGAAAGTACAATATAAACTGTACTACAGTAAAGTACAAGTACCTCAAACTGTACTGCAGTAAAGTACAAGTACCTCAAACTGTACTACAATAAAGTACAAGTACCTCAAACTGACTACAGTAAAGTACAAGTACCTCAAACTGTACTACAATAAAGTACAAGTACCTCAAACTGACTACAGTAAAGTACAAGTACCTCAAACTGTACTACAGTAAAGTACAAGTACCTCAAACTGTACTACAGTAAATGTACTTTTCCAGCATAGTATAAGTATAAATGATCCTGTACATACTGGGTCTGGAATTCAGGCTGTTTGCTTCATAGAACCTTGTATTGGACTTATTGTCATGGATGTAAATGTCCTCTGTGTGTTTCAGGCTCTTCTGGGGAACCTGGACAGAACCAGAACCTTTCAGAACTATTACTCAGTGTGGAGGCATCCCTCAGGGTTACACTGTGGACAAGAGAGAGGGATACCCACTCAGACCAGGTCAGTCCATTGATTGAGTGATAGATAGATAGATAGATAGATAGATAGATAGATAGATAGATAGATAGATAGATAGATAGATAGATAGATAGATAGATAGATAGATAGATAGATAGATAGATAGATAGATAGATAGATAGATAGATAGATAGATAGACATAAAACCTTTTCACAACAAAATAGCTTCTTAAATCACCAAAGTTTATTTTGAAGTAATGCTTTTGGTTAGAAAAACAAAAAAAAAAAAAAGGTAGTGGCCATTAGGGTGTTATGAACATTGTAGTAGGCTGCCACACTTGTAGCTTTATGACAATCATTAAATTGTCACTATGGGGACATGCGTGGCCTAAAGTGGCGTGGTCGAATCATCATGGTGACCATCTTCAGAGAGTAGAAGTCTGAATCCTTCCAGGAGAACCAGACGATGCCGTCCGGCCCGAGCAGGTTCTGAGCCTTCAGAGAGTAACGTCCTCCCTGATGGAAAAAAACAAATTCAACATTAATACGACATAAAAAAAAACAATCTTATTTTAATTTTTAAAGGCCCTGATAGTCTATTTCTCAACAAGCTTCTTACTATGAGAACTATGATAAAGTCCTCCATGAATGATACTATCCTCAAACTTTGAACTGGTTATTTTTCTCTGTGGTTTGAGGTGAGCCAGTGCTCTTGAGCAGAAAGGGGGTTCTCAATGATGGGAGAAAAAAAACTATCATCGCTGTAGAAAACCTAGTCTGTCCAAAATGAAATATGGAGTTTATAAGTTTCTACCTGACAGCAATCCAATTATCCAATTGGAAGAAAGTTAAGTCTCATAATTGACTGTTTTATTTGTCAATTTGACAGCTGGGAAAGTGACGAGTGATCGGTTAGCAGGCCACATTGCAGTGGGTTTAGGTTGTATTAACGAGTGTGTGGGAAACATTATTAACTAGTGGAAATTGGACAGCGTCAGCAGTGACCAAAGGCCGAGTTTCAGGCTTGCTAATCCAGCCTTGGTCCTACCTTATAATAAACACCATTGAGGTTGGTGTAGAAACACTGGTGGAACCACCAGCCGGCATGACTGATCTCAGCGCAGATGTTTCCAGTGTCCGGCGTGCTGAAGGCCTGCTGGTCGTGATACCAACCGAATGAATCCTCCACTGTCCCACTGAAACCAGACACATGGAGGCGGTAGTGGTTCTCCTCATTCTCTATCCTGCAGGAGGAGCAGAAAAAATGCTAATCTTCACAATGAACAGTAACATATTAACATGTTAAATAGTCCTTGACTTCTGTGGATTACATTTGTGCTACATTAAATGTGTCTCCAACAGTCTGTATACTATTACTACCCATCTACATCTGTCTTTCACCCAATCTATCTCAGTTTCAACCAGTCTACCTGAAGGTGTGGTACAGGGCATGTTTGTGGACATGGCTCCAGTCCTGCAGGTCGATGCGGAGGCTGTAGTGGCCCTGGTTGGACAGAAGATGGAGCTGTTGATTGCCCAGCCAGTGTTCTCCTCGTGGCTCTCCGAAACCCTTGCGGTACTCCGACCAGCCACGGTTGAAACTCACCGAGCCGTCGCGGCGTCGCTGGAACACCGTCCAGCCACCACCTGATACACACACACACACACACACACACACACACACACACACACACACACACACACACACACACACACACACACACACACACACACACACACACAGAAATATCAAAATACACACCTAGGTAAACTTACACATTTAGATGATAGATAGATAGATAGATAGAGAGTCTATAAGTTTATACTACCCTCTTGTGGACACATTGTGGTACTGCACAGCTCTTCAAGTCACTGATATAGGCCTTTTTCCTCATTCTGCTATCCAAAATGATTCACATAGAGCAGCACAAGGACACTCAGACAGGACATAAGTCAGATAAACTGTATTGTACACTATCTATATATTAGATTAAAAAGGATAATATAGATACTTATATAAAATAATGCTTCACATCCTCTCCAACCTTTTGAGACATTCACCATTAAACTCTGATCGTGTTTTGTCTTTAAATGATTAGATAGATAGATAGATAGATAGGTAGGTAGGTAGGTAGGTAGGTAGGTAGGTATGTAGATAGATAGATAGATAGATAGATAGATAGATAGATAGATAGATAGATAGATAGATAGATAGATAGATAGATAACTTTATTAATCCCCAAGGGGAAATTTAAAATGTCAAAGCAGCAATACATGGCACAAAAATGGCACAGAGACAACAAATATAGAAATCACACAAAATACCTAAGAATACACATTACAGGTATATATACACATTACAGATGAACACACATACTTTAAGGTACATGACACATAAATACAAATTTACAGTATGTATACATACTATATACAGTATAGTGTGTGTCTCACCCTCGGTCTCCATGTCGCAGTAGACAGGAAGTGGGGAGCCTGGTGACAGGATGATGGTGTAAACTCCAGAACGGCGAACACCATTATGATAAAGAGACGCACAGTCTGATGGACAGAAAGACATGTACTGTCCATCTGAGGGAGAGACGGAGAGAGACAGAGACAGCATGAAATCCTGAGTTGTTGTTGTTTAACAGAAACTTTATGATGTTCCCTGTGAATGTAACAAGCACAAGATCTGCAAGTAAACACACCATTCATAATCTCCATGATAAAAACTGTCAACTGTACAAGACAAATTTATCCTTACAAGATTAATAATTATTTAGCCTCATTTTTGACATAAGAAATAACACAATAAGAACAGTGATGGACAGTATGTGATATGCAAAACCAAGAAATGAAACCTGACTGTTTGCTAAACCTAAACTCATGACAGCTTTGTAAAGTAAAATAAATGTGTTGAAAAAAATTGCTGACATTAGAACTGCATGAACATACAAATTGCAACTCACCACTGATTGTTGCACGTGTACTTGGTGCCTTTGTGTCTCGCATGCTGAGTGGCGGTGTAGTTCGCCTGATTGTGCATCCCGTGTTGTGGCTCATGGCCTGCACAGTGGCCGACAGGTTGCGTAGCTGCACCTGTAGCTTGTGCATCAGTGCTGAATGGACATGGAGCAGCGCGTCAGCCTCAGCATAACGCAGCTCCAGAGAGCGCAACCGCTGGTCAAAGGTCGAGTTCTGAACAGCACTTTCTTCACTCTGAGAGACAAAGCAAGAAGAAAGGACATAATTTAATCTATAGTTGTGATTGGTGAGCATTAATGTCCTTCTATGTAGTTGTTCATGTACCAGCTGTGGAGATCAGGATAGAATGAAGTGTGACCTGCTGTTTGAATGATTAACATATGATGATTCATTTTAAAAAATGGTTCTAGACCTTGAGTGCTGCTGATGTGTGGAGACACTGAAGCCCAGAACGAATTCTCTCTGGGTCAGGCAGACTCATAAGGATGCAGGGCCCTGGCCCAAAGGCCTGCAGCTAATCCTGTTAGCATTCAGGGTTAAGGAGGAATTAGATGGTGTCAAAACAGAGAGATAAAGAGAGGCAGAGATAAATAGAGAGAGAGGGCAGGGTTTTGTGTTTTACCTACCCGAATAATCCTTTCCCCACTTATAGGAGCCAAAATGTGTATTTATCTTGTGTTTACATTTGTTTGGGCTGTATGTATTGCATCACTTGCATTGATTTAAAAGGATTAGTACAGCTCCAGTATTTTCTGTTGACCATCACTATCGTCATGTCGTTTTTCATCATCACTATATACCCACAATCGGATCACATCAGGTATTATTTGATATTTTTGTGCAACAGCTTCTTGTCTTTCTTATTTTTCATCCAATAAACATCATTAAAACATCATCTGGACTTCAGGATAGATTTATCTGAACGTGTCACAGATAAGAGCCTCATAACTCTCTACACCACGTTTTAATTGAAACTTCACATACTAACAAGAGCATTTACCACAGATACTGTTTGTAACATTGGCTCAATTGTTTCAGTTTAATGCAGAGGGTGAATGTTAAATCACACAAACAATTAAGGCCATAGACAGGAGGCGGCGCTATAGAAGTCAACTCAGTTTTAAGATCTGCTTTTGCCACAAGAGGACATATGATGAGAACTTCTGTCAGGTAGAGCAGTGCTGAGACAAAAATACAACAATGTACAATGTAACCTGTTTCTTATCTTAAATTAATCATTGTCATTTCATTGTGTCTTTAAACAAAAATCCAGTAAACAAGGGAACAGACAGTCTACCTGCATCTCCACGGCCTTGACTCGATGCCAATGGTTCCTCAGCTCCTCCTGCTGTTCAGACACCGTCACCTTTAGCTCCTTTAGCTGCTCCTTTCTGTTCTGGTTCTCGTGGAGCCAATGGGAAACATTATCTGTACAACGAAACATATCTGGGCAACGTTTTTGCCTCTTTCCCACTGGAGGTAGTGTTGCTGTCAGCCGGCACTGGCCGCTAGAAGTCAGTTGGCTGCTGTACTCGCCACACTGTACCGGTAAAGTGCCAACAGTACGATTGGGGGATTGGTTTGTGCCAACATCAGAAGCACTGATGCTCTTGCGTTTTACTGGTGGGACTTCAGGTTCGAGGCCTGAGTGTGTTTCAAAAAGGGAGTTAGGAGGATGCCAGTCAGCGTCCTCATAGTTGTCCTTGTTTGTGTCCATTCCGCCCCAGTTTGTTTCCTCGTTTTGTTCAGGTACATCTTGTGTTTCTATGTTCATGTCGAGTACATCAGCGTTTGCTTCAGTAAAGATGTTTGGATATATGTCCTCATCATGTCCAATATCTGAGTGTTCATCAGAGAGCACAAAGTCGCCAGTGACAGGTTGGAAACACCAGCCCATAAGCAAGACTAAAATCAGTAAAATGGAGTGCACCCCCATCGTAAACATTCAGTAACTCTCCCTGCCTGGTTGCTGACTTTGTTGTATTTAAAAGTTTGCCACGAATCAGACTGAAGCATTATCCATAGCAACTTCCAGTAAAATGAACAGTAGAATCAGTTTCAATTGCCAGTCCAACTCCAGCATTGGCCATCATTGCCTTCAGATGAGATCTAGACTTCACTGAAAGTTAGACTTAGGTTTAGGGAACAACTGATGAAGAGCTGAAATAAAGTCCAAATGATACTGATGAAACTTTAACCCTTCAATTTCTGTTCATGTCACAGCCAGACTCAAGCTGATGGCACACTGCTACCACTTCAACATGCACTGGGTTGGTAAAGAAATCACTGAAAGTCTTGTTAAGTTAAGGAAACTAGATGTTGATCAGTAATAGCAGTCTTGATAGTCGTGTTACATTAATTCAGTGATGAAATCTTGAAATCCTGCAACTGCCAATGTCACAGCCAAGTCAGGAAGGGTTCACACCTTTTGCTCAAATCTGTTGAAAAGCAGAAACAAAGTCCAGATGAAGTACAACCCTACTCTTTAGCTCCAGTGGGACCAATTTGTTATGAATTCAGGGTTAAATTAGAAGCATGACTGAGTGAGTTGAGGTATGAGGACCATTCACTGGAAATGAGATGAGAGGTGAGATTACAGTAGCAGTAAAAACTCAAACTCCTGAAAAATAGTGAATCTTGCAGTGTCAATGACATTTAGAAAAGGTTTAAAAAAAAAACAACTAAAAACACAGATGCAAGAAAGTTAATGAACATGAACACTGCCATGAAAACTATCTCTGTTGGTTGAGTCAGTGTCTGAGATTTGAAAGACTGCTGAGGAACAGAAATCTTGTAAATTACATCCAATGATGTTCAGTGCTGTCACTGGAAATATAGACAGAGTAAGTGTTGTGGCTGTTAAGGTGGGGGATGGGTGTGTAGCTCATCAAATTTTTATGCGATAGACAGACAGAATTCAGGTCCTGTTACACACCTGCAATTAATATTTATCCTTTTATTAACCATTGCCAAATGCTTTAGTTGCACTACCATAACCATACTGTAATCAGAATGTATTTGCCATAAAGACAATCTTTCCCTAAACCTGCATTTACTGATTGAATGATTTGGCCACTTGAGGGCAGCAGAAACAATTTGTGAGCACAACATATCATCAGCTTATAAATTGATATATTGAACTTATTATCAAACAGTTGCTTATTTCCACATCCAGCAGTTACTGGTGTGTTTCTGTCCACCTGCTGAATGTAAAGTCCAATATTCTCTCTCTTTTAGCTCTGTTTTTACTCTCCACCAGCTCCTGAGGGAAATATCTAAATGTTCTACTATGTTCAGCAGCTAGTCTACAGATAACTGTGTCTGCTTGCTGTTTGGTGCTGAGCAGGAAGTGAACTGTGGCTTTTTTTTAACAGCTTTGTCTCTGAAAACAATGGTATGAGAGCGCTAAGAGTGAACCAGAACAGTCAATTTGCAGCTGGACAGATAAACAATGACCTGAAACTTACTATAAAGCTCCATAAAGCTTAGAGGAGAGTCAGTCACTGATAATCCTCTGCAGGTTCATCACTACGACACATTATACACTGACTGGCTTTTTCTTCTCCTTAAAAGCACCTTGAAGAGAGCTTTTAAACCAATGTATTATCACATGAGGCCCCTCTGACTGTAAACCTAATGAGGAATAAATGTTGCAGTGGGTGCCTATCTTCAGGAAGTTTTAAAATCTTTGCAAGGTGATTTTTTTTTTAGAAATGAACTGAAACCAGTCAAACGAAACAATGATTTTGATCTGGAAGAGTGCAGGAAAAGCTCTAGCAATGTAAACAATATGAGCTAAAACATTAAAAATACTGGCGTGGTCCTTTAGTTCAAGGTATTACACACACACTCACACACCCTCTCTCTCTCTATGAACAATTTTTCCTACCTGTTGGCCTGTGTGTCTCAGCGCTGAATACACCTCAATGGAAAAGTATCAGGACAGCGAGGAGAGTGTGTGCATGAGTGTGTGTGTATGACATCTTATCCAGATAATCCTCTAAGGGGATTGGCAGCCATTGGCCTGGAAGGTAATAGATTACATATAATGAGATTAATGTGACTACAAGTTACAGAAACAGACACAACACAGCAAATTTGAGTGATGGAGTAAATAAAAATGTGAATTTAACAAATGTTACTAAGAGAAATCTCTCAGTTGAAGCACTGATCTGTTGATTTCATGTTAGATAGAGATCTGGACTTCATAGTTTGACACCATTTGTCCAACTCAGTTTCCTGACTTTCCATGCTTTGTCTGTCTGCAGTCTGGTGCTGGGCAGGTAGTATACATTGAGTTCATTGGGTTCATCACAGCTTGATTGTTGGAAACAAATGCTGCTACTGCTGGAAACCAGTCTGATCAGAGTAAACAGCTGGAAAAACATCAAAAATGCAGAGTTGGGGATCAGGTGAAACTTTTCACATTGCACTCAGTAGATCTATTGTTTATGATCATGAGCATTTTCATCAGTACAGCTTTAAAAATAGCTCAGTAAATAGATAAAGGGTCATGTGTTAACAGCAATAGGTCGTATAATGAGCTTATAATCAATCCAACGCCTATGCAATGTTAATCACATCTCACAACAAAAACATGTTGAACTGTCACAGCTCGGCTCTAGACATACAGACACTCAATGCAATGGTAAATTTAATCAAAACAAATTAATTGACAATTGACAAAAATGATCAACAGGTAGAATAAAGCATGTAGGGAATTGATGAATGGGTGTGTGTGGATGTTATCTGATGAAACAAAGTAAAACAACCAAAGCAACAATACAGAAATGTGTCAGGGAGTAGTGAGAGAGAGTGGACTACTGCAGCGTCTCTGGCTTTTATACATGGAGCACACTGAGCTCAGGTGTGTCCCATCCTGCTGATCAGTTTTACAGCTGATCAGGAACCAGCACTGCAGACAGACCGATTACACTCAATAAAATGTCTTGTTGGTGCCACTGAAGGGAGCAGTTTTGGGACTATTAAAATCAAATGCAGAAGTACAGCTTTTGGCTTCAATTAATCAATCAATCTTTATTTATATAGTGCCAAATCATAACAAAAGTCACCTCAAGGCACTTTACACATAGAGCAGGTCTAGACTGTACTCTTTTATTCAATTTAAGGAGACCCAACATTCCCACACGAGCAACACTTGGTGACAATAGAAGGAAAATAGAAGAGAAAAAGCAGTAAAAAAAAAAAAAAAAAAAAAAAAAAGCCATTGTACACTACCTGCTCAGCACCAAACAGCAAACACACACAGTTATCTGTAGACTAGCTGCTGAACATAATGGAGCATTTAGATATTTCCCTCAGGAGCTGGTGGAGAGTAAAAACAGAGCTAAAAGAGAGAATATTTGGAGTTTCCATTCAGCAGGTTGAACAGAAACACAATGAACTAATGAATGATAATGTTGATTAGTAACTGCTGGATGTGGAAATAACCAACTGTCTGCTAATAAAATCAATATATCAACTTAACAGTCAGTGTTTTGTTCACAACTTGTTTCTTATTTCTGATTTTGTTCAGTTGAGATAAAAGCACATGAAGACAGGTTGAAGAGTTGGCAAATAAAGTGCCTCCCATTACCTCTTGAACAGACAAGATAGAGAGGAAAATGTATTTGTGTGTCTGTAATGGACTGAATGGAGGTTCAAGGCCGTGTGAGCCCTCTAATGGGTTTACATGTATTGCCCGACCCCCCCCCCCCCCCCCCAAGCTGCACTGTTTGTTCCATTAGAAAAACAGAAGAAAAAAAAAGATCACGGCCGACTGACATGAAGCACTGCACTTTTCTCATAAACCAAAGACTTTTTCTCATAGCTATAATCATACATTAAAAGCATTGATTTGATTATCATGATTTCTTTCAACACCAAAGCAGCACAGTTGTTTTAATGAACATGATCATCATCTGACAAACACTTTTATAATTTCGAAAGTGGACCCTTAAAAAATAATCTCCTGTTGTTAAATCACCAAGCCTCATCAACCTTTTCCCCGGTGCACCGTTAAACATATCAAACCCCCTCCAGGTTCATCATCAGTCACACTGAGGGCTCAGACAATGGGAAAACGTTGCAGCGGGTGAGTTTGTGTGTAACTGTAGACTCTGACTCATAGGTTTGAACCCCTTCTTTCCTCCCCTCTGACAACATGTCACTTCAGTGTTAATCTGCCTAATATGTCGCCTGACATTTAATAGTCAGCTGCAAGGTGGTAACCCTTTGGTAACGTCAAGTCAAAATGTCTGTGGTGAAAAAGGTCTATGAAGTTTGTTTCTAGGTGTTGGGGAGTACTAATGCATTTTGTATATTGTGTGGCTTTGGACTCCTGAGAAAGATCTGCTTTTTAAGTTATAGGAGGCTTTTATTGGAGAGTGATGTTGATGATGACGATGATGTTGAAGATGATGACGATGATGTGTGCTTGTGTGAGTGGAAGAAGGGGATGATATGTCATTGATTTTCCGTGTCCATGCATTGTGTGTGTGTGTGTGTGTGTGTGTGTGTGTGTGTGTGTGTGTGTGTGTGTGTGTGTGTGTGTGTGTGTATGTGTGGGTGTGTGTGTGTCCTTGGTTGACAGGATATAAAATCGGCAGGTCAGTCGTCAGTCAGAGGAACAAAAGTTGAGGGGAACCACAGAGATCTCGGTCCAACAGCTGAAAGACAAGAACACTGCAGAGAAAAAGAGACATCGGAAAGAGAGGTGAGTATATCATCATTTTTAAAGTCTGGTTTTAAAATGACAAATAAATACTACAAAACGTTTAATTGTCTATCTTGTGTTAAGAGTTATGGATTGTAAATTAAATGTTTATTATTTTATTGAAAAAAGACATTATTATAAAATAAGTAATACAATAGAAGAAACAAGAATAGGAAATAATACATTTCTGTTTGCAAAGATGAAGAATTGTACATTAAAACAATACAACAAAGTAATAAAATACAATAATATAATATATCATAAAAGCCAGAATTATGGGTTTAAAAAATGGCAAATAAAAAGAATAAATTAAATTAAATTAAACCATTAAAACAGACTTCAGAGAATCATCTAAGATGCACAGTTTATTAAAACAATGAAGGATAAAAAAACAGGTATGCAGGTCAGTAAAATGGCTTTTATTTGAATTCTTTTGCATGTTTCTGAGATGTTATGGAAAAATAATTATACATTTAATACTATTACTACTTCTTCTACTACTACTAATAATAATAGTAATATTTTTTATTTAGCATCCTTCACATAAGAAATGCAGCTCTACTGTTATAAAATTGGAAAGCAGACAATTGAAACAGCATTTATATTATTGAAATACAAAGTACGAGATAATAAATAAAACATTAAGAAAAAATAGTAACAAACCACACTAGTCAAAGTCCTGCATCCATCCTTTTTTTAAAAAACTAAATACACCAAAGTGACATTTACTTTAAGTAGTAGAATTAGTATTATATTATATTACATGTATTATATGTAATTCACTGTTTTCGTGATCGTATGTGCCAATTGATCACCATGTGTGTTATATCTCCTGTTACTCTGTCTCATTATTGTACTGTATATGCATAAATTACTTTAAATATACTAATTTTTTATAGTTTTATAGTGACGTAAGCCTGAGTATGTATAACACTGTAAAAGTTTGAGACGTGCTTTATGAATTATGCTGTTAAAATATATTACTTTTATGATTATTATTATTAGTATTATATTCAAAACCATTATTAGGCTTTGGAAATGTAAATTAGTCTGGATTAGTCCAATAAAGCCGAGCTCCTCATGTACTGTATGTGTCGCTGTCTCTGATTGGCTGTCAGGAGAATGTGTGCTGTGTGGTTATTGGTGGCTGTGGTGATGGCGGGCGTGGCCAGAGGAGCTGTCGGCCAGTGCTGGGAACATCGGAGCTGTCAGGAGCTCAACTCTGAGAGCAGCATGATGGTAACACACACACACACACACACACACACGCACACACACACTCACACACACACACACATTATTGTTATAAATTACCTTCTCTTTCCTCTCCTGCAGGAGTGTATCCAGCTCTGCCGCTCTGACCTCAGCGATGACACCCCCATCGTCCCGGTTGACGCCTACCTCCAACCTCCTCCTCCCTCACACCCAAATTCTCTGCCTGCCCTCTCTCTCTTACCTTTCTCCTCGTCCTTCACCTCCCCTCAGGCCAAGCGCTCCTACTCCATGGAGCATTTCCGATGGGGGAAGCCTGTAGTGCAAAAGCGTCGCCCGATCAAGGTCTACACCTCCAACGGCGTGGAGGAGGAGTCAGCCAAGGCTTTTCCTGGAGAGATGAGGAGGCGAGAGCTTGCCAATGAGATGATAGCGTCCGAGGAGGAGGAGAAGGCACAGGAGGTGGCAGAGGAGGAGCAGGAGCATCTTCCAGACGGCGTCCACCAGAAGAAAGATGGCACGTACAAGATGAAGCACTTTCGCTGGAGCGATCCGCCGGCCAGCAAACGCTACGGAGGCTTCATGAAGAGCTGGGACGAGCACAGTCAGAGGCCGCTGGTCACGCTCTTCAAAAATGTGATCAACAAAGATGGAGAGCAGCAGAAGAGAGGGCAGTGAAGAAAGAGAAGAGAGATGAGAGATAGATGAGCAGACAGAGACACTTTAACCAACCAAATCATTATCTGACTGGCCAACAAATCCTTCAAATTAAATGACAGAATATGTTGTTAGTCATTTCCCTCTAAACGACCCGAGTGTTTCCTGATCTGACTCCCTTATCGGCATGCAAGCTTAATTAATTTTATATATATATTTTTGTTTTGCCAATTACATTCAATGGGAATCAATATTGCTGTCCAGATTATGTTCATTGTTTGTTCTAGAGTAGGAAGTGCTAAATGTCTGTAGTCGTAGGGAAATGGTCGGGACTTGATGCCAGAGACTGAAGTCCTGTGGGTGGATCGATATAAGCAACAACAGTACATTTTGTTTAGATTAGTTCTGTTAAAGCAAAACCAAAAAAACTGCAATCTTTCTGTGGTTTGAGTTGAACTTTAATAAAGTAAACTTGTCTCAGTGTCATTGTTCTATGTTCAATGTTCTCAGTGTTAAACCATTAGACCACCATGTTACCCTAACCTTAGAGCAAGCACTCTGTGCCCAATGGTAACCATTTAAAAACTTTCACAATGCTTTTGTTGCTGTGGGTGAATTTTAGTGCAAGTGAAAAACAAACTACATGATGTCTTTAAACATTTTGCTGGTATGTTCAAGGCTAAACATTTGACAATTCCTCATTGCGTTGACTAAAATCGTTATAATAAAGAGTCTCATAGGAAGATGACTGGCTTCTCTGTATCGCAATCGCGAAATGTGCGTCGGTCAGAACGCAGCTCACAAGGTTCCCCCAAGACAAGGATGAGACAGTTGATCAGGTTGTGGCGCTTTAATTCAACTGAAAGTCACCCTTACAAATATGGTTGTTCAGGGGTGTGTGTGTGGTTCTGAAATAAGCAGAAATAATAATAACCATTAATAACAAAATACACAATAATAATAATAATAATTATCCTTAGCATCTCAATAACTTCCTCAAGCAAATGAAAGCTAACATACACAATCACCAGAATTATGTGTATATCACATAAAGATAAGTGAGAAAGAAAAGAGACGGTATAATATAAAATAAATGACCGTTCGTATCATTACTGTTGATAATTAGCACCCTTAGGAAGAAGGCCTATATCAGTGACTGAAGAGCTGTGCAGTACCACAATCTGTCCACAAGAGGGTAGTACAACATATGGGAAAATGCAAGCAGCAACTACTATGACTTGAGACCGATGTGGAAGCACCTTAAAGTCCATTTATCACCACTTCTTTCCAATTCAAAACCACAGCTCACCAAAGCAGCTCTCAGGACTAGTTAAGTCTAGTTACCCATCAGGTAAATACTGAATACAGCCTTCCACCACTTCACACATTATAAATGGACAGAATATCTCATTTTAAACTTTTAACCTCAATTGCTGTCTCACAGTTGCTAGCACTTTTTGTTATGGTTGATTGGCTGATTAATTTCTTTATACATTTTGGCTGCAATTACTGAGACAGATGTAAGGATAAACAAGGAGAATATGTCACACTTGTCTCATGAAAGGTGATATAAACCACTGGGCCATGTAACATATGTTTACATCACTTCTCTAATTACCAAAATTATGAAGTTTTACTGACGTTACAATGAGACAAAGTCAGTAAGATTAAATGATTTCATATAATACGATATATATGAACAGAAACAACTGATTGGATGAAAAATCTTTATTGTTTCAATATACCATGAATTTCAGCATATCAATGCAAGCATAAAAATGTTTTCTTGAAGGACGAAACATCATTACTGCAACTTTTAAAGAGACAGAGGGAGAAAAAAGAAGAGTAGCAGAGATCAGAGTGAGAGCAGTAGCAGAGTAAAACCAGTAGCAGAGTCCCAGTGAGTCAGGTCAGGACTGGGAACACTGGTCTCTCCTCAGTGTCTCTGAGAGTGGAGTCTGGGAGCCCTGGGTGGCCTCACAGGTCACAGAGCCCACCTTCCTCCACTGGTCTGCAGGGAGCCTCAGGGTGCTGCTCCAGCTGTAGTGGCCATCCGCCTGCAGCACCCCGGGGCTCCTCCTCTGCTCCCAGGTGCTGCTGCAGCTGCTGCTGCTGCTGCCGTCCACCTTCCAGGCCAGACTCCAGTCTGAGGGGAAGCCCTTGTTGGCCAGACACGTGAGCGTGGCCTTCCCCTGCTGCAGCTCCTGGCTGGAGGGGGGCAGCACTGTCAGGGTGGGGGCAACTCGACCCACTGGAGGAGGAGACAGAGAGACAACATGAAGAAAGTTCATACAAAGAGAAAATAAACTCCACCCTGTTGGTTGCAGCAGAGGAGGCTGCTGGTTCTGTTGCTCTTTCTCAGATTGGATCAAACTGGTCTTCGCTGTTTCACTTCCCTCTATAAGCTCAGTAACCATAGCAACAGACAGGCATCACTGATGAACCAAGGCAACAGACAGGTTTCAGTACTAAAGATAAAAAGCTGAAAACACTCACTCTTACTCAAATGTGTAATTATCAACAACCAAACTAAAATAATGCATTTTGATCATTAAAATCATTCATTAGCAAGAATGTAAAAGTTTTTGCACTGAAGCCAAACAGTACAAGATTACTGTCCTCATGTAAGCAGGTATCACTACTGAATAACAAAGTTTCATTTCTGTAAATATAAAGATGAATATTTTAAACAACTTTTTTTAAATGTCTAAATAACTTCTACTAATCCAGGATATGATTCATATCTTACAGTGGTGTTAAATTCACTGTCAGTTCTAAATTTAATTTATCATTAGTGTGAGAGTAAGGCTGAACAAAACACACTTTTACAAAAACTACAATTCCTCATTAAAGTGATTGAACCATTCCTTAATTCATTTTAATTAAGTAATTTTATTAATTTTTAATGTATTACTTTTTGAAAACTTTTTTAAAATGGTCTCTGACAGAACAGTATGCGTAACTCTTTTACAGAAGATTATCTTCTTTTTTATATTTTTTATTTAGATATTTATAAAATGCTTTAATATTTTTGAACAGATTTGAGGAGGGTAGAAAAATAAGTCTTCAATTATAACTTCAACATTGTTAAAATATGAATTGTTAAATACTGTATATGCTACATTTGTTGAATTAAAATAAGATTATTACATTGATCGAGTTGAAAATGTACTTACAGTTAACTTCCAGTCTGGTTCCTCCACCGAACGTGTACCACAGTGATACAAACTCATTGAGCCGTCGTACAAAAACCTCTCACTGTAGAGAGACACGGCTCTCTGACTTTGACACAAACAAAGTCTTGAAAAAACTGTTCCTGCTTAAAAAAATATTTGATTAAATAGTGCCACATTTTCTTTAACAGTTAATCACATTTTCAAATATATTGATTATTCTTTCTGAAAGTAAAATAGATTATTTTAATATTAAATTTAATCAGACAGAAGATGTACTGAAAGAAAATTCTTCTGCTGTCATCAAAGCAAATCTACATAAAATGATCAGTGACACATTATGAATCAATACTGTGATAAGTTGATTGATCCATTGATTAAACAGCATCATCAGAGTAATCCAAGTCCCTGTTGGAGTCAGTCAGAGCATTTCCATAGAGAGCCACTTTGCATCAGCAGCACCATGCTCCAGTGCTCTGGGAGAGTTTATAGTCCTGAGAGTTGAACACTGGATGACTGACAGCTGTCCTTCATGACAACTGAAGCCACAGAAATCCTCCTCATCAAAAACATGACTTTGATCTCCGTCCTCGTCTGGACTCTCCTCTGCTTCACTCAGGGTGAGGAAAATCATTTTTCTGTCCTGTGAAAATCATTTGGAGTGTAGCTGAGTTTCATCTCA
The DNA here is from genome assembly GCA_021039105.1 of Scomber colias. Classification (NCBI taxonomy): domain Eukaryota; kingdom Metazoa; phylum Chordata; class Actinopteri; order Scombriformes; family Scombridae; genus Scomber; species Scomber colias. The sequence goes on from JAJDFG010000179.1 coordinate 89,401, forward strand.
CCATCTCATGTCCAGTGTTTCTTCTCTCTCCTCAGGGTCTGTTGGAGAAAATCGTGTCTTCACTCAGCCAGCAGCCAAGACAGTGCAACTCGGTCAAACTGCCTCTATTGACTGTAAAGCTAATATGGGACTATGGAAATACTCTGACACCAAATATATTCTGGCCTGGTACCAACAGAAAACTGGAGAAGCTCCTATACCTCTGATCCACCGAACATCAGACAGATTTTCAGGAATCTCCTCCAGATTCACTGGAAGTGTAGCAGAGAATGGACGTGACTTCACTCTGACCATCAGTGGAGTTCAGGCTGAAGATGCAGCAGTTTATTACTGTCAGAGTATCGATATTATCAACAGTCAGCATGTGTTCACACAGTGAAAAAGCGTTGTACAAAAACCTCCCTCAGTGAGACGGAACAGAAACTGAACTGACTGCTGCAGCTGGAAGCTACTGCAGAGACTGATACAGTTCACTGAACACACACACACACACACACACACACACACACACACACACACACACACACACACACACACACACACACACAGATGATTTATGATGTTCATCCTCCCACCTCAACAACCTGAAAGTTTCCTCAGATAAAGAGAACAGCTTCAGTGAAGAATCCCAGTGTCAGACCATTAAAACCACAGCAACATCTATCAGAGTCAGCTCCACTGATCTCTCACTATATATGAAACATTAATGTCCACAGATTGAACTGAAATCTCAGGACACTGAAGCTTCATATCTGTAATTCAACAAATATTTCCTGTAATAAAACAGCAAACATGATTTATTTAGTTCTACAATACATTCAGTACATGTCACTGAACAAACTGTTTATGGACCAAATTCATTATATGACACCAAACACTCCACACTTATAAACCCATGATAACAACTGACTGTCAATAGATTCAGTTTCATATTCAGATACAGAAAACTTTATTTATCCCAGAAGGTAAATCCAGTTCCACAGCTGACCCAGTCCACATAAATCAAACTCTCTCTAGCAGCAGCATTCAATCACTGACATGACAGTGACAACACACACAAGCAGTGGACACACTCTGGCACACACAGCTCACCACATACATGCAAGTTTATGTGAGGAGCAGGTGATAACAACAACAAACAACACTAACTTTAAAAGAAAAGCACCTGCAGTCTACACAACTTTAAAGAAGGTGGTCTACATTTCAATGACTACCATCTGCATTAAGCAGCCTGACAGCAGAAGGAATGAAGGAATTAGGGTAGAGGTTTGTTCTGCTGATGGGTTCATCATGGCGCTGGCCTGAGTGTATAACAAAGAATTCACTTGATACTATCTGGTCAGATTCATTAATAATAGACAGTTTTTGCTTCTGATATTTACTTTCATCAAAGGTTTTGGAAGTTAGATATAAAGTCAAAGCTGAAATTCACATATAACGTTATAAAGGCAGAATAATGAAGTTTGTTTAAATCAATACAGCAAGACATTATTAAAAAATTGGAAAGCGAATGAGTACGTCCAGTTTGTTTTTGATACTTATGCGCGTGTTGTGTACATCATTTCTTACATGTCGAAGGCAGAAAGGGAGATGGGATTGTTGCTCGCTAATGCCCAAAGAGAAGCATTAAAGGACGGGAGTGTTAGTGCTAAAGAGGCATTGAGAAGTCTAGACAGAGTTTATCTACATAACAGAGATGTGTGTGCTAAACTACTTGTTTTACTTTTTTCAGTTTTAAGAAGAAAACATTTTCAGTCTTAAAAAATGTCCAACAGAAGGACATGTTAACTGCTCTTAAATGAAAAATGCAGTCATATAAAAGTCAGAATTTATTAAAGAGATATCTGATTAATAATTATCAATGTAACTTCTTTGAGGTGTTTTAGTTGCACTGTTTATAAACCAAATGTTTTGCTTTTTAATGTTTTTGCTGATTATTCAAACTGGAGGTTTGCAGCAGTGAAAATGATCAAATCCATCAAATAACTTTATTGCACTGCCACCAAGACAGATTCATTTCGTAGCTGTTAGTCGAAATGTAAATATTTTTTTGTGCTTTCAGCTCTAAATTGAAACAGTTTTTGGGAGAGTTGTACTTCCATGTTTCTTATATGTTACCTCATATTGTCACATCTCAATTCTGTCTCTATCTATCTACCTATCTATCTATCTATCTATCTATCTATCTAATCATTTAAAGGCAAATCACGATCAGAGTTTAATGGTGAACGTGTCAAAAAGTTGGAGAGGATGTGTAGCATTATTTTGTATAAGTATCTATATTATCCTTTTTAATCTAATATATAGATAGTGTACAATACAGTTTATCTGACTTATGTCCTGCCTGAGTGTCCTTGAGCTGCTCTATGTGAATCACTTTGGGTAGCAGAATGAGGAAGAAGGCCTATGTCAGTGACTTGAAGAGCTGTGCAGTACCACAATCTGTCCACAAGAGGGTAGTACAACATATGGGAAAATGCAAACAGCAACTACTATGACTTGAGACAGATGTGGAAGCACCTTAAAGTCCACTTATCACCACTTCTTTCCAATTCAAAACCACATCTCTCCAAAGCAGCTCTCAGGACTAGTTAAGTCTAGTTACCCATCAGGTAAATACTGAATACAGCCTTCCACCACTTCACACCTTATAAATGGACAGAATAGCTAATTTTAAACTTTTAAGCTCAATTGCTGTCTCACAGAGGTGCTAGCACTTTTTGTTATGGTTGATTGGCTGATTAATTTCTTTATATATTTTGGCTGCAATTACTGAGACAGAAGTACAGATAAACAAGGAGAATATGTCACACTTGTCTCATGAAAGGTGATATAAACCACTGGGCCATGTAACATATGATTACATCACTTCTCTAATTACCAAAATTATGAAGTTTTACTGACGTTACAATGAGACAAAGTCAGTAAGATTAAATGATTTCATATAATACGATATATATGAACAGAAACAACTGATTGGATGAAAAATCTTTATTGGTTCAATATACCATGAATTTCAGCATATCAATGCAAGCATAAAAATGTTTTCTTGAAGGAAGAAACATCATTACTGCAACTTTTAAAGAGACAGAGGGAGAAAAAAGCAGAGTAGCAGAGATCAGAGTGAGAGCAGTAGCAGAGTAAAACCAGTAGCAGAGTCCCAGTGAGTCAGGTCAGGACTGGGAACACTGGTCTCTCCTCAGTGTCTCTGAGAGTGGAGTCTGGGAGCCCTGGGTGGCCTCACAGGTCACAGAGCCCACCTTCCTCCACTGGTCTGCAGTGAGCCTCAGGGTGCTGCTCCAGCTGTAGTGGCCGTCCTCCTGCAGCACCCCGGGGCTCCTGCTCTGCTCCCAGCTGCTGCTGCTGCTGCTGCAGTCCACCTTCCAGGCCAGACTCCAGTCTGAAGGGAAGCCCTTGTTGGCCAGACACGTGAGCGTGGCCTTCCCCTGCTGCAGCTCCTGGCTGGAGGGGGGCAGCACCATCAGGGTGGGGGCGACTCGACCCACTGGAGGAGGAGACAGAGAGACAACATGAAGAAAGTTCATACAAAGAGAAAATAAACTCCACCCTGTTGGTCGCAGCAGAGGAGGCTGCTGGTTCTGTTGCTCTTTCTCAGATTGGACCAAACTGGTCTTCAGTGTTTCACTTCCCTCTATGAGCTCAGTAACCATGGCAACAGACAGGCATCACTGATGAACCATGGCAACAGACAGGTTTCAGTACTAAAGATAAAAAGCTGAAAGCACTCACTCTTACTCAAATGTGTAATTATCAACAACCAAACTAAAATAATACATTTTGATCATTAAAATCATTCATAAGCAAGAGTGTAAAAGTTTTTGTAGTGAAGCCAAACGTTAGTACAAGATTAATGTCCTCATGTAAGCAGGTATCACTACTGAATAACAAAGTTTCATTACTGTAAATATAAAGATGAACATTTTAAACAACTTTTTTTTAAATGTCAAAAAAACTTCTACTAATCCAGGATATGATTCATATCTTACAGTGGTGTTAAATTCACTGTTAGATCTAAATGTTAATTTGTCATTAGTGTGAGAGTAAGACTGAACAAAACACACTTTTACAAAAACTACAATTCCTCATTGAAGAGAGAAGAAAGATTCTTTAATTAATTTTAATTCATTCATTTAATTAATTTTTAATGTATTACTTTTTGAAAACTTAAAAAGATTTTCTCTGACAGAACAGTATGCGTAACTCTTTTACAGAAGATTATGTTCTATCAAAACACTGTTTTAAACATTAAAAGATATTTTTTACAACAATAGAAATTCATAAACTGTCAACATTTTTATTAAATGTTTTAATATTTTTGAACAGATTTGAGGAGGGTTGAAAAATATGTCTTCAATTATAACTTCAACATTGTTAAAATATGAATTGTTAAATACTGTATATGCTACATTTGTTAAATTAAAATAAGATTATTGTATTGATCGAGTTCAAAATGTACTTACAGTTAACTTCCAGTCTGGTTCCTCCACCGAACGTGTACCACAGTGATACAAACTCATTGAGTCGTCGTACAAAAACCTCTCACTGTAGAGAGACACGGCTCTCTGACTTTGACACAAACAAAGTCTTGAAAAAACTGTTCCTGCTTAAAAAATTTCATTTAATATGATTTCTTATTAAATAGTGCCACATTTTCTTTAACAGTTAATCATATTTTAAAATATATTGATTAATTTGTCTGAAAGTAAAATTGATTGTTTTAAGATTAAATTAAATCAGACAGAAGATGTACTGAAAGAAAATTCTTCTGCAGTCTTTAAACCAAATCTACATAAAATGATCAGTGACACATTATGAATCAATACTGTGATAAGTTGATTGATCCATTGATTAAACAGCATCATCAGAGTAATCCAAGTCCCTGTTGGAGTCAGTCAGAGCATTTCCATAGAGAGCCACTTTGCATCAGCAGCACCATCCTCCAGTGCTCTGGGAGAGTTTATAGTCCTGAGAGTTGAACACTGGATGACTGACAGCTGTCCTTCATGACAACAGAAGCCACTGAAATCTTCCTCATCAAAAACATGACTTTGATCTCCGTCCTCATCTGGACTCTCCTCTGCTGCTGCTTCACAGGTAAAGTCCAGAGAATCAAACTCCTCTCCTCTATGAACATCTGTCCCTCTGAAATGAAGCCCACAAACCATGATGCTGCTTTATGTTTTTGTCTCTGTATCCTCAGAGTCCAGAGGCCAGATCACAGTGACTCAGCCTGCAGCAGTGAGATCTGATCTGAGAGGATCTGCAACCATCAGCTGTAGGACCACTCAGAATGTGGGTATAGGTTCAAAGAGTGGTAAAGAACTTTTAGCCTGGTACCAACAGAGAGATGGAGAAGTTCCTAAACTTCTCATAAAATACATTAAAGAGCGAGAATCAGGGATTCCAGATCGTTATTCAGGCAGTGGTTCAAAATCTGACTTCACTCTGACCATCAGTGGAGTTCAGGCTGAAGATGCAGCAGTTTATTACTGTCAGTGTCAAAAAAATATCAACAGTCAAGAAGTATTCACACAGTGAAAAAGCGTCGTACAAAAACCTCCCTCAGTCAGACTGAACAGAAACTGAACTGACTGCTGCAGCTGGAAGCTACTGCAGAGACTGATACAGTTCACTGAACACACACACACACACACACACACACACACACACACACACACACACACACACACTATATTGTTCTAATAGTCCAACTCTACAAATTAGGACTTTCTCTGAAATAAAGTCAGTCTGACCGCTGACAGGTGAAGCCCTGATCCACCTGTTCACATTCAGGTTGCATTGTGGGTAATGTAGGCACATAGTTTTGTTGAGGAATTCTTAAACTTATCATTGTGAGTCTGACCATGTTAAATCTGTGGTGAACGCTTTTAAATTTCACTTTAAACTGTGAAAAACGACATAATTACAGCAGTAAAATGTTGGAAAGCGAACTTGTACATCCAGTTTGTTTTTGATAGTTATGCGTGTGATGTGTACATTATTTCCTAAATGTCGAAGGAAGGGAGATGGGATTGTTGCTAGTTAATGCCCAAAGAGAAGCATCAAAGGATGGCAGTGTTAGTGCTTATTGAAAAGTCTAGAGTTTATCTACATAACAGAGATGTGTGTGCTAAACTATTTTGTACTTTTCATTTTTAGGAAGGAAACTCTCAAATCTGACTTAAAAACATATCTTTTCATTGTACATTTCTCTTCCTCTGCTTAGTTTTTAAATTAAAATTTTATTTTTGCAGTTTCTGTATGTAAAGCGTCCTTGAGTCTGTGTTGCTCACTGGCTGTCCAGACCTTTCAGAGCCACTGACAACTGATTTTGACTTCGAATATTTAGAAGAAGCAGATCACGTTCATGTCACTTTAGAAATCTGTAATATGAACTGAAACACGCTCAAGTCTGACAGATGTGTCAGTTTTTACTGAAAATCAGCTGATCAGACTGTCAAACCTCTCAGTTGACAAATCAGCTGATTGGGATTGAGGACATTGGACTTGTTTAATTTTCAGCATACTGGTATATAGACAAACAGCAGACAGATGTGAAAGACACCATGTGTTACCCGACTGCCTGGTATGTCCATTTATATTGAGGAGAGATCAGTTTTTATACATTTAATGGAAACACTGCTATCATTAAGAGAGATTAATATGATCATTATAATAATAATAAAGCTGCAAATATAATTGATTTGATGAACACGTCTTTATTTTCTTGAAATATTAAAATCAAAAAGCAAGAAACATCATTACTGCAACATTTAAAGAGACAGAGGGAGAAAAAAGCAGAGTAGCAGAGATCAGAGTGAGAGCAGTAGCAGAGTAAAACCAGTAGCAGAGTCCCAGTGAGTCAGGTCAGGACTGGGAACACTGGTCTCTCCTCAGTGTCTCTGAGAGTGGAGTCTGGGAGCCCTGGGTGGCCTCACAGGTCACAGAGCCCACCTTCCCCCACTGGTCTGCAGGGAGCCTCAGGGTGCTGCTCCAGCTGTAGCGACCGTCCTCCTGCAGCACCCCGGGGCTCCTGCTCTGCTCCCAGCTGCTGCTGCTGCTGCAGTCCACCTTCCAGGCCAGATTCCAGTCTGAGGGGAAGCCCTTGTTGGCCAGACACGTGAGCGTGGCCTTCCCCTGCTGCAGCTCCTGGCTGGAGGGGGGCAGCACCGTCAGGGTGGGACGGACATCAACTAGGAGACACCAATCACATTAGAGGACAGGGACCACACAACTGTCAAACACCAGACACTTGGACACCTTTACTGTGTGAGAGTGGATTTCCCCCTTTAAGGAGTTTGTCAGATGTTTTTTCTGCTCCACCAGTCACTCACTCACACATTGTTTCACTTCCCTTTAAGAAACCTCTCATGCAGATCAGCACAGAAAGAATCATCGTACAGTTTGACCTGAAATATATCAAACTACACTGCAAATAAAACAACAACATTTCATAACTTTCTCATCAAAATCATCACAAATGTTAACAAAGCATTACATTACAACACTCACTGGAAACATAACCAAACACAGAAGATGAACTGACCACCAGCTGATTTCAAACATCACTTAGCAAACTGTTCAAATGACTTCAAATTACATTTGAATCAATACAGAGCTCAGAAATTTGGCACATTTTCAATTACCCATTGTTATCATCACTCTGCTTCATTTCATTTCTACAACTTATATTCCAATTAATGGTAAAAAACTGAATGTTAAAATGAAAAATGATTGTTAGAAAATCACTTTAAAATGCATCTAAATCTTCATCTTTTCTACATGTCAAGTTATTAAATGTCGGTATGACAGGAATGTATAAAGAAAAGTTTAGTGAAGCTGCTCTGAGTTATCCTCCATGGTAAAGAAGGAGGAATACAACATCAATACTAAAAGTGCTCTTAATAAAAATGATATTTTTATCTACTGTAAGCATTCAAAAGCTTCATTCAAAACACTATTTTATAATATTGTATTTAATATTTGAGAAGAAACTTACATCCAACATCCAGTCTGGTTCCTCCACCAAAAGTCCACCACAGTGATACAAACTCATTGAGCCGTCGTACAAAAACCTCTCACTGTAGAGAGACACACTTCTCTGACTTTGACACAAACAAACTCTCTGAAAATTAGACTCTGTTTGTAAGATTAATGAGCTACTTTGAAAACTGATAACACATTGCCACAAATTTTAAAAAATAGTTTAGTTTAATATATAGTAATCTTAATATTAATTTTTACAATGTAAATTAAAATTAAACAAAATATATTCAGTAAAAAGTTTTGTCAAAACATAAAGTCCAATCCAAATAAATATCATCACTAAAACACCCTAATCAATACTGTGATAAATTGATTGATCCATCGATTAAACAGCATCATCAGAGTAATCCAAGTCCCTGTTGGAGTCAGTCAGAGCATTTCCATAGAGAGCCACTTTGCATTAGCAACACTATGCTCCAGTGCTCTGGGAGAGTTTATAGTCCTGAGAGTTGAACACTGGATGACTGACAGCTGTCCTTCATGACAACAGAAGCCACAGAAATCCTCCTCATCAAAAACATGACTTTGATCTCCGTCCTCATCTGGACTCTCCTCTGCTGCTGCTTCACAGGTAAAGTCCAGAGAATCAAACTCCTCTCCTCTATGAACATCCGTCCCTCTGAAATGAATCCCACAAAACCATGATGCTGCTTTATGTTTTTGTCTCTGTATCCTCAGAGTCCAGAGGCCAGATCACAGTGACTCAGCCTGCAGCAGTGAGATCTGAACTGAGAGGATCTGTCACTATCAAATGTATAACTAGTGAAGCGGTAGGTGTTTTTAACAGCAACAAAAAAGAGGCTTTAGCCTGGTACCAACAGAAAGACGGAGAAGTTCCCAAACTGCTCATTTCCCGTGCTGACCAGCGACAATCTGGGATTTCAGAACGTTTTTCAGGCAGTGGTTCAAAAACTGACTTCACTCTGACCATCAGTGGAGTTCAGGCTGAAGATGCAGCAGTTTATTACTGTACGGGTCAAAAAAATATCAACAGTCAGGAAGTGTTCACACAGTGAAAAAGCGTCGTACAAAAACCTCCCTCAGTCAGACTGAACAGAAACTGAACTGACTGCTGCAGCTGGAAGCTACTGCAGAGACTGATACAGTTCACTGAACACACACACACACACACACACACACACACACACACACACACACACACACACACACACACACACAGACACACCTCTGAACTTCAGTTTATTGTTCAAAGACACTTAAATAGTCCAATTCTACAAATTAATACTTTCTCTGAAATGAAGTCAGTCTGACGGCTGACAGGTGAAGTCCTGATCCACCTATCCACATTCAGGTTGCATTGTGGGTAATGTAGGCACATAGTTTTGTTGAGGAAGAAGAATATGAGGAATTCTTAAATTCCCCATTGTGAGTCTAACAATGTTAAATCTGTGGTGAACGCTTTTAAATTTCACTTTAAATTGTGAAAAACAACATAATTACAACAGTAAAATGTTGGAAAGGGAACATGTACATCCAGTTTGTTTTTGATAGTTATGCATGTGTTGTGTACATTATTTCTTAAATGTCGAAAAGAAAGGGAGATAGGATTGTTGCTAGTCAATGCCCAAAGAGAAGCATCAAAGGATGGCAGTGTTAGTGCTTAAGAGACATTAAGAAGTCTAGACAGAGTTTGACTACATAACAGAGATGTGTGTGCCAAACTACTTTGTACTTTTTTCATTTTTAAGAAGGGAACTCTCTCAAATCTGACTTAAAAACATATCTTTACATTGAACATTTCTCTTCCTCTGCTTAGTTTTTTAAATTAAAGTTGTATTTTTGCAGTTCTGTATGTAAAGCGTCCTTGAGTCTGTGTTCATCAGTGGCTGTCCAGACCTTTCAGAGCCACTGACACAACTGATTTTGACTTTGAATATTTAGAAGAAGCAGATCACCCTCATGTCACTTTAGAAATCTGTAATATGAACTGGAACATGGTTAAGTCCGACAGATTTGTCCGTTTTTACCTTTTAACTGAAAATCATGATCAGCCTGTCAAACCTCTCAGTTGACAAATCAGCTGATTGGGACTGAGGACACTGGACTTGTTTAATTTTCAGCATACTGGTATATAGACACGCAGCAGACAGATGTGAAGGACACCATGTGTTACCCGACTGCCTGGTATGTCCATTTATATTGAGGAGAGATCAGTTTTTGTACATTTAATGGAAATGCTGCCATCATTAAGAGAGATTAATATGATCATTATAATAATAATAAAGCTGCAAATATCATTGATTTGATGAACACATCTTTATTTTTTTGAAATATTGAAACTAACAAGCAAGAAACATCGTTACTGCAACATTTAAAGAGACAGAGGGAGAAAAAAGCAGAGTAGCAGAGATCAGAGTGAGAGCAGTAGCAGAGTAAAACCAGTAGCAGAGTCCCAGTGAGTCAGGTCAGGACTGGGAACACTGGTCTCTCCTCAGTGTCTCTGAGAGTGGAGTCTGGGAGCCCTGGGTGGCCTCACAGGTCACAGAGCCCACCTTCCCCCACTGGTCTGCAGTGAGCCTCAGGGTGCTGCTCCAGCTGTAGTGGCCGTCCCTCTGCAGCACCCCAGGGCTCCTGCTCTGCTCCCAGCAACTACTGCTGCTGCCGTCCACCTTCCAGGCCAGACTCCAGTCTGAGGGGAAGCCCTTGTTGGCCAGACACGTGAGCCTGGCCTTCCCCTGCTGCAGCTCCTGGCTGGAGGGGGGCAGCACCGTCAGGGTGGGGGCGACTCGACCCACTGGAGGAGGAGACAGAGAGACAACATGAAGAAAGTTCATACAAAGGAGAAAATAAACTCCACCCTGTTGGTTGCAGCAGAGGAGGCTGCTGGTTCTGTTGCTCTTTCTCAGATTGGATCAAACTGGTCTTCAGTGTTTCACTTCCCTCTCTGAGCTCAGTAACCATGGCAATAGACAGGCATCATTAATGAACCATGGCAACAGACAGGTTTCAGTACTAAAGATAAAAGGCTGAAAACACTCACTCTTACTTAATTGTGTAATTATCAACAACCAAACTAAAATAATACATTTTGATCATTAAAATCATTCATTAGCAAGAGTGTAAAAGTTTTGTTGTTTTATCATCAAGTTTTTGCACTGAAGCCAAACGTTAGTACAAGATTACTGTCCTCATGTAAGCAGGTATCACTACTGAATAACAAAGGTTCATTACTGTAAATATAAAGATGAACATTTTAAACAACTTTTTTTAAATGTCTAAATAACTTCTACTAATCCAGGATATGATTCATATCTTACAGTGGTTTTAAATTCACTGTCAGTTCTAAATTTAATTTGTCATTAGTGTGAGAGTAAGACTGAACAAAACACACTTTTACAAAAACTACAATTCCTCATTAAAGACATTGAAAGGTTCTTTAATTCATTTTAATTAAGTACTTTCATTAATTTTTAATTTATTACTTTTGGAAAATTTTTAAAAGATTTTCTCTGACAGAACAATATGCGTAACTCTTTTACAGAAGATTATCTTCTATCAAAACACTGTTTTAAACATTAAAAGATTTTTTTACAACAATAGAAATTCATAAACTGTCAACATTTTTATTAAACGTTTTAATATTTTTGAACAGATTTGAGGAGGGTAGAAAAATAAGTCTTCAATTACAACTTCAACATTGTTAAAATATGAATTGTTAAATACTGTATATGCTACATTTGTTAAATTAAAATAAGATTATTATATTGATTGAGTTGAAAATGTACTTACAGTTAACTTCCAGTCTGGTTCCTCCACCGAACGTGTACCACAGTGATACAAACTCATTGAGTCGTCGTACAAAAACCTCTCACTGTAGAGAGACACGGCTCTCTGACTTTGACACAAACAAACTCTACTAAAACAGTTCTTGCTTTAAAAACAACTATTTATTTTATATGATATCCAATTAAATAGTGCCACATTTTCTTTAACAGTTAATCACATTTTCAAATATATTGATTAATTTATCTGAAAGTAAAATAGATTATTTTAATATTAAATTAAATCAGACAGAAGATGTACTGAAAGAAAATTCTTCTGCAGTCTTTAAACCAAATTTGCATAAAATCACCACTGACACATTATGAATCAATACTGTGATAAATTGATTGATCCATTGATTAAACAGCATCATCAGAGTAATCCAAGTCCCTGTTGGAGTCAGTCAGAGCATTTCCATAGAGAGCCACTTTGCATCAGCAGCACCATGCTCCAGTGCTCTGGGAGAGTTTATAGTCCTGAGAGTTGAACACTGGATGACTGACAGCTGTCCTTCATGACAACAGAAGCCACAGAAATCCTCCTCATCAAAAACATGACTTTGATCTCCGTCCTCATCTGGACTCTCCTCTGCTTCACTCAGGGTGAGGAAAATCATGTTTCTGACCTGTGGAAATGATTTGGAGTGTAGTTGAGTTTCACCTCAGCATCTCATGCCCAGTGTTTCTTCTCTCTCCTCAGGGTCTGAACAAATTCTTGTCATGACTCAGCCAGCAGCCAAAACAGTGCAGCTTGGTCAAACTATCTCTATTGACTGTAATGTTAATAGGGGACTATGGAAATACTCTGACACCAAATATTTTCAGGCCTGGTACCAACAGAAAACCGGACAGGCTCCTAAACCTCTGATCCACCTAACATCAGACAGATTTTCAGGAATCTCCTCCAGATTCACTGGAAGTGTAGCAGAGAATGGACGTGACTTCACTCTGACCATCAGTGGAGTTCAGGCTGAAGATGCAGCAGTTTATTACTGTCAGAATTGGGACAGCATCAACAGTCAGCGTGTGTTCACACAGTGAAAAAGCGTTGTACAAAAACCTCCCTCAGTGAGACAGAACAGAAACTGAACTGACTGCTGCAGCTGGAAGCGCACACACACACACACACACACACACACACACACACACACACACACACACAAATGATTATTATGTTCGTAGTGTTTCTGTAAGTTTTCCTCCCACCTCAACAACCTGATAATAACAGACATGACCCTATAACCTATTATAGATAATAATCACATTATTTTTCACGACTGTTATCAGTGGTACAAACACAGTCACAACTTTCAGACTGGAACTTCTTACGTGGGTTTTTTTCTGCTGATCAACACATTTATCACCACTGAACCATCAAAACAGACAGACTGCACTCACAAAATGAATCTAACTAATACAACGTGATGTTAAACCAGTGATATTATGACATTAACTGGTTACATGTGGATGTGACATCTCAGTATATTGTCATGGTTGGTTTGCTGTCCAACAGATGCCCTCAGACTTTTTTGAGAAAAAGACTGTGTGGGAGAGGACTTATTTTGAGTTGGACTTTTAAGAAAGACTGGAGTATAACTTTAGCTGCCTTCATTAGTTGGGCTGTTCTCTGTCTTCCTGCTGTTTCTTTCGTCTGCCTTCTAGTCTGTCTGTGTGTGTTGTGAGTGTGTCTGACTCTGTTCAGCTTTTCCCTCCACACTTTCCCTGCACACCTGCCCTGCATCATGTTTATCAGCTCTGCTCTGCTCCCAGTGTCTTTCCCAGCCAATCACTCCCAGCATGCACTTGTTTCACCTGTTCCCCATTCCCTCATTAGTTCAGACAGAATTCAGCATTGTGTTTTATCCAGTCCGCTAGTTTTGTTTCTTACGTATGATTCATAGAATGAAGACCTTCTTATTCAGTCCTGTTTTTGGTCTCTGCATTTATGACCACCTGCTCTACTATTCATGACACAGATCCATTATTCTGAGTGGAAGATTGATTTAAACACATGAAATGTTTCCCGTTAATACACTCAGTGATAAATGCTTAGCAGATTTCTTCAAATGAAATTGTATAATTGCGTTAAAATTAGCAAATATTTTTTCGTTCAGTCTCGAAACAGAACTTGTCAAAATATTGACTTAAATAACCAGCTGCACTTTGTAAGAAGAGAATAAATAATAAGAATAGAAACTGTGTCAAATTTCTTTCATTAAAGAGTTTGTTGTTATTGTTAACATCCAGTCTGGTTCCTCCATCAAAAGTCCACCAGTCATACAAACTTACTGAGTGATAGTTATAAAACTTCTCACTGTAGAGAAACATGGTTCTCTGACTTTGAACACAACAGCCTACAAAATATGTTTTAACTGAAAATTTGTCTGCAGTCATCAAACCAAATCTACATAAAATGGCCACTAAATCATAATTAATCAATACTCTGATAAATTGATTTATCCTTTGAGAAACATCATCAGAGTACGGAGAGTCAGTCAGAGCATTTCCATAGAGAGCCACTTTGCATCAGCAGCACCATGCTCCAGTGCTCTGGGAGAGTTTATAGTCCTGAGAGTTGAACACTGGATGACTGACGGCTGTCCTTCATGACAACAGAAGCCACAGAAATCCTCCTCATCAAAAACATGACTTTGATCTCCGTCCTCATCTGGACTCTCCTCTGCTGCTGCTTCACAGGTAAAATCCAGAGAATCAAACTCCTCTCCTCTATGAACATCCGTCCCTCTGAAATGAAGCCCACAAAACCATGATGCTGCTTTATGTTTTTGTCTCTGTATCCTCAGAGTCCAGAGGCCAGATCACAGTGACTCAGCCTGCAGCAGTGAGATCTACTCTGGGAGGATCTGCAACCATCAGCTGTAAGACCAGTCAGAATGTGGGTACAGGATCAAAGAGTGGTAAAGAACTTTTAGCCTGGTACCAACAGAGAGATGGAGAAGTTCCTGAACTTCTCATTTACTATGTTACCACTGAAGCATCATGGTTTCCAAGTCGTTTTTCAGGCAGTGGATCAAACTCTGATTTCACTCTGACCATCAGTGGAGTTCAGGCTAAAGATGCAGCAGTTTATTACTGTCAGAGTGGTCATAGCATCAACAGTCAGGATGTGTTCACACAGTGAAAAAGCGTCGTACAAAAACCTCCCTCAGTCAGACTGAACAGAAACTGAACTGACTGCTGCAGCTGGAAGCTACTGCAGAGACTGATACAGTTCACTGAACACACACACACACACACACACACACACACACACACACACACACACCTCTGAACTTCAGTTTATTGTTCAAAGACACTTAAATAGTCCAACTCTACAAATTAAGACTTTCTCTGAAATGAAGTCAGTCTGATCACTGACAGATGAAGTCCTGATCCACCTGTCCACATTCAGGTTGCATTGTGGGTAATGTAGGCACATAGTTTTGTTGAGGAAGAAGAATATGAGGAATTCTTAAATTCCCCATTGTGAGTCTAACAATGTTAAATCTGTGGTGAACGCTTTTAAATTTCACTTTAAATTGTGAAAAACGACATAATTACAGCAGTAAAATGTCGGAAAGCGAACTTGTACATCCAGTTTGTTATTGATACTTATGCGTGTGTTGTGTACATTATTTCTTAAATGTCGAAGGCAGAAGGGAGATGGGATTGTTACTAGTTAATGCCCAAAGAGAAGCATCAAAGGATGGCAGTGTTAGTGCTTAAGAGGCATTGAGAAGTCTAGACAGAGTTTATCTACATAACAGAGATTTATGTGCTAAACTATTTTGTACTTTTTTCATTTTTAAGAAGGGAACTCTCTCAAATCTGACTTACAAACATATCTTTTCATTGAACATTTCTCTTTCTCTGCTTAGATTTTTTTAATTTAAATTTTATTTTTGCAGTTTCTGTATGTAAAGCGTCCTTGACTCAGTGTTGATCAGTGGCTGTCCAGACCTTTCAGAACCACTGACACAACTGATTTTGACTTTGAATATTTAGAAGAAGCGGATCACGTTCATGTCACTTTAGAAATCTGTAATATGAACTGGAACACGCTCAAGTCTAACAGATGTGTCAGTTTTTACCATTGAACTGAAAATCAGCTGATCAGACAGTCAAACCTCTCAGTTGACAAATCAGCTGATTGTGACTGAGGACATTGGACTTAATTTTCAGCATACTGGTATATAGACAAACAGCAGACAGATGTGAAGGACACCATGTGTTACCCGACTGCCTGGTATGTCCATTTATATTGAGGAGAGATCAGTTTTTATACATTTAATGGAAACACTGCTATCATTAAGAGAGATTAATATGATCATTATAATAATAATAAAGCTGCAAATATCATTGATTTGATGAACACGTCTTTATTTTCTTTAAACATTAAAATCAAAAAGTAAGAAACATCATTACTGCAACATTTAAAGAGACAGAGGGAGAAAAAAGCAGAGTAGCAGAGATCAGAGTGAGAGCAGTAGCAGAGTAAAACCAGTAGCAGAGTCCCAGTGAGTCAGGTCAGGACTGGGAACACTGGTCTCTCCTCAGTGTCTCTGAGAGTGGAGTCTGGGAGCCCTGGGTGGCCTCACAGGTCACAGAGCCCACCTTCCTCCACTGGTCTGCAGTGAGCCTCAGGGTGCTGCTCCACCTGTAGTGGCCGTCCTTCTGCAGCAACCCGGGGCTCCTGCTCTCCTCCCAGCAACTACTGCAGCTGCCGTCAACCTTCCAGGCCAGACTCCAGTCTGAGGGGAAGCCCTTGTTGGCCAGACACGTGAGCGTGGCCTTCCCCTGCTGCAGCTCCTGGCTGGAGGGGGTCAGCACTGTCAGGGTGGGGGCGACTCGACCCACTGGAGGAGGAGACAGAGAGACAACATGAAGAAAGTTCATACAAAGAGAAAATAAACTCCACCCTGTTGGTTGCAGCAGAGGAGGCTGCTGGTTCTGTTGCTCTTTCTCAGTTTGGACCAAACTGGTCTTCAGTGTTTCACTTCCCTCTATGAGCTCAGTAACCATGGCAACAGACAGGCATCATTAATGAACCATGGCAACAGACAGGTTTCAGTACTAAAGATAAAAAGCTGAAAGTACTCACTCTTACTCAATAGTGTAATTATCAACAACCAAACTAAAATAATACATTTTGATCATTAAAATCATTCATTAGCAAGAATATAAAAGTTTTTACATTGAAGCCAAACGTTAGTACAAGATTACTGTCCTCATGTAAGCAGGTATCACAACTGAATAACAAAGTTTCATTACTGTAAATATAAAGATGAACATTTTAAACAACTTTTTTTAAAATGTCAAAATAACTTCTACTGATCCAGGATATGATTCATATCTTACAGTGGTGTTAAATTCACTGTCAGATCTAAATTTAATTTGTCATTAGTGTGAGAGTAAGACTGAACAAAACACACTTTTACAAAAACTACATCCCTCATTAAAGAGATTGAAAGATTCTTTCATTCATTTTAATTAAGTAATTTAATTAATTTTTAATGTATTACTTTTGGAAAACTTAAAGAACATTTTCTCTGACAGAACAGTATGCATAACTCTTTTACAGAAGATTATCTTCTATCAAAACACTGTTTTAAACATTAAAAGATATTTTTTACAACAATAGAAATTCATAAACTGTCAACACTTTTATTAAACATTTTAATATTTTTGAACAGATTTGAGGAGGGTAGAAAAATAAGTCTTCAATTATAACTTCAACATTTTTAATACATGAATTGTTAAATACTGTATATGCTACATTTGTTAAATTAAAATAAGATTATTATATTAAATTGAGTTGAAAATGTACTTACAGTTAACTTCCAGTCTGGTTCCTCCACCGAACGTGTACCACAGTGATACAAACTCATTGAGCCGTCGTACAAAAACCTCTCACTGTAGAGAGACACGGCTCTCTGACTTTGACACAAACAAAGTCTTGAAAAAACTGTTCCTGCTTAAAAAAATTTCATTTAATATGATATCTTATTAAATAGTGCCACATTTTCTTTAACAGTTAATCATATTTTCAAATATATTGATTAATTTGTCTGAAAGTAAAATTGATTGTTTTAAGATTAAATTAAATCAGACAGAAGATGTACTGAAAGAAAATTCTTCTGCAGTCTTTAAACCAAATTTGCGTAAAATGATCACTGACACATTATGAATCAATACTGTGATAAGTTGATTGATCCATTGATTAAACAGCATCATCAGAGTAATCCAAGTCCCTGTTGGAGTCAGTCAGAGCATTTCCATAGAGAGCCACTTTGCATCAGCAGCAACATGCTCCAGTGCTCTGGGAGAGTTTATAGTCCTGAGAGTTGAACACTGGATGACTGACAGCTGTCCTTCATGACAACAGAAGCCACAGAAATCCTCCTCATCAAAAACATGACTTTGATCTCCGTCCTCATCTGGACTCTCCTCTGCTGCTGCTTCACAGGTAAAGTCCAGAGAATCAAACTCCTCTCCTCTATGAACATCCGTCCCTCTGAAATGAAGCCCACAAAACCATGATGCTGCTTTATGTTTTTGTCTCTGTATCCTCAGAGTCCAGAGGCCAGATCACAGTGACTCAGCCTTCAGCAGTGAGATCTGATCTGAGAGGATCTGCAACCATCAGCTGTAGGTACAGTCAGGCTGTTAATAAAGGGGCCTACTATGACCAAAACTGGTACCAAAAGAGTGATGGAAAAATAATTAAACTGCTCATTTATGGGGCTGATCACCGAGCATCAGGGATTCCAGGTCGTTTTTCAGGCAGTGGATCAAACTCTGACTACACTCTGACCATCAGTGGAGTTCAGGCTGAAGATGCAGCAGTTTATTACTGTCAGGGCCGACACTTAATCAACAGCCAGTTTGAGTACACACAGTGAAAAAGCGTCGTACAAAAACCTCCCTCAGTCAGACTGAACAGAAACTGAACTGACTGCTGCAGCTGGAAGCTACTGCAGAGACTGATACAGTTCACTGAACACACACACACACACACACACACACACACACACAGATGATTCATAATGTTCATAGTGTTTCTATAAGTTTTCCTCCCACCTCAACAACCTGATAATAACAGATATGAGCCTATAACCTATTATAAATAATAATCATATTATTTTTCATGACTGTTATCAGTGGTACAAACACAGTCACAACTTTCAGATTGGAACTTCTTTACATGGGTTTTTTTTCTGCTGATTAACACATTTATCAGCACTGAACCATCAAAACAGACAGACTGCACTCACAAAATGAATCTGACTAATACAACGTGATATTAAACCAGTGATATTAAGGCATTAACTGGTTACATGTGGATGTGACATCTCAGTAGATTGTCATGGTTGGTTTGCTGTCCAACAGATGCCCTCAGACTTTTTTGAGAAGAGGACTTATTTTGAGTTGGACTTTTTAGAAAGATTTAAGTATAACTTTAGCTGCCTTCATTAGTTGGGCTGTTCTCTGTCTTCTTTCGTCTGCCTTCTAGTCTGTCTGTGTCTGTTGTGAGTGTGTCTGACTCTGTTCAGCTTTTCCCTTCACACTTTCCCTGCACACCTGCCCTGCATCATGTTTATCAGCTCTGCTCTGCTCCCAGTGTCTTTCCCAGCCAATCACTCCCAGCATGCACTTGTGTCACCTGTTCCCCATTCCCTCATTAGTTCAGACAACATTCAGCATTGTGTTTTATCAAGTCCGCTAGTTTTGTTTCTTACTTATGATTCAAAGAATAAAGACCTTTTTATTCAGTCCTGTTTTTGGTCTGCATTTATGACCACCTGCTCTACTATTCATAACACAGATCCATTATTCTGAGTGGAAGATTGATTTAAACACATGAAATGTTTCCCGTTAATACACTCAGTGATAAATGCTTAGCAGATTTCTTCAAATGAAATTATATAATTGCGTTAAAATTAGCAAATATTTTTTCGTTCAGTCTCGAAACAGAACTTGTCAAAATATTGACTTAAATAACCAGCTGCACTTTGTAAGAAGAGAATAAATAATAAGAATAGAAACTGTGTCAAATTTCTTTCATTAAAGAGTTAGTTGTTATTGTTAACATCAAGTCTGGTTCCTCCATCAAAAGTCCACCAGTCATACAAACTGAGTGATAGTTATAAAACTTCTCGCTGTAGAGAAACATGGTTCTCTGA
Organism: Scomber colias; assembly: GCA_021039105.1. Lineage (NCBI taxonomy): Eukaryota > Metazoa > Chordata > Actinopteri > Scombriformes > Scombridae > Scomber > Scomber colias. Next base: position 109,433 of record JAJDFG010000179.1, read on the forward strand.
CTTTGAACACAACAGCCTACAAAATATGTTCGAACTGAAAATTTGTCTGCAGTCATCAATCCAAATCTACATAAAATGGCCACTAAATCATAATTAATCAATACTCTGATGAATTGATTTATCCTTTGAGAAACATCATCAGAGTACTGAGAATCACTCAGAGCATTTCCATAGAGAGCCACTTTGCATCAGCAGCACCATGCTCCAGTGCTCTGGGAGAGTTTATAGTCCTGAGAGTTGAACACTGGATGACTGACAGCTGTCCTTCATGACAACAGAAGCCACAGCAATCCTCCTCATCAAAAACATGACTTTGATCTCCGTCCTCATCTGGACTCTCCTCTGCTGCTGCTTCACAGGTAAAGTCCAGAGAATCAAACTCCTCTCCTCTATGAACATCCGTCCCTCTGAAATGAAGCCCACAGAACCATGATGCTGCTTTATGTTTTTGTCTTTGTATCCTCAGAGTCCAGAGGCCAGATCACAGTGACTCAGCCTGCAGCAGTGAGAGCTGATCTGGGAGGATCTGCAACCATCACATGTAAGACCAGTCAGGATGTTCGTAGTTGGACTTGGCGTTCCAGCACCGACCACTATTTATATTGGTACCAACAGAGAGATGGAAGAGCTCCTAAACTGCTCATTAAGTATGCTTTTCAGCGAATTTCAGGGATTCCAGAACGTTTTTCAGGCAGTGGTTCAAACTCTGACTTCACTCTGACCATCAGTGGAGTTCAGGTTGAAGATGCAGCAGTTTATTACTGTCTGAGTGATCATGAAATCAACAGTCAGCGTGTGTTCACACAGTGAAAAAGCGTCGTACAAAAACCTCCCTCAGTCAGACAACAACAAGCAAAAACTGAACTGACTGCTGCAGCTGGAAGCTACTGCAGAGACTGATACAGTTCACTGAACACACATACACACACACACACACACACACACCTCTGAACTTCAGTTCATTGTTCAAAGACACTAAAATGGTCCAACCCTACAAATGAACACTTTCTCTGAAATAAAGTCAGTCTGACCACTGACAGGTGAAGTCCTGATCCACCTGTCCACATTCAGGTTGCATTGTGGGTAATGAAGGCATATAGCTTTGTTGAGGAAGAAGAATATGACGAATTCTTAAACTAACCATTGTGAGTCTAACCATGTTAAATTTGTGGTGAACGCTTTTAAATTTCACTTTAAACTGTGAAAAACGACATAATTACAGCAGTGAAATGTTGGAAAGCGAACTTGTACATCCAGTTTGTTGTTGATACTTATGCGTGTGTTGTGTACATTATTTCTCAAAATATCAAAAGAAGAAAGGGAGATGGGATTGTTGCTAGTTAATGCCCAAAGAGAAGCATCGAAGGACAACCGTGTGTGCTTAAGAGGCATTGAGAAGTCTTAACATGACAGAGATGTGTGAGCTAAACTACTTTTTACTTTTTTCATTTTTAAGCAGGAAACTCTCAAATCTGACTTAAAAACATATCTTTTCATTGTACATTTCTCTTCCTCTGCTTAGTTTTTTAAATTTAAATTTTATTTTTGCAGTTTCTGTATGTAAATCATCCTTGAGTCAGTGTTGATTAGTGGCTGTCCAGACCTTTCAGAGCCACTGACACAACTGATTTTGACTTTGAATATTTAGAAGAAGCAGATCACGTTCATGTCACTTTAGAAATCTGTAATATGAACTGGAACACGCTCAAGTCTGACAGATGTGTCAGTTTTTACCTTTTAACTGAAAATCAGCTGATCAGACTGTCAAACCTCTCAGTTGACAAATCAGCTGATTGGGACATTGGATTTGTTTAATTTTCAGCATACTGGTATATAGACAAAAAGCAGACAGATGTGAAGGACACCATGTGTTACCCGACTGCATGGTATGTCCATTTATATTGAGGAGAGATCAGTTTTTATACATTTAATGGAAACACTGCTATCATTAAGATAGATTAATATGATCATTATAATAATAATAAAGCTGCAAATATCATTGATTTGATGAACACGTCTTTATTTTTTTGAAATATTGAAACTAACAAGCAAGAAACATCATTACTGCAACATTTAAAGAGACAGAGGGAGAAAAAATCAGAGTAGCAGAGATCAGAGTGAGAGCAGTAGCAGAGTAAAACCAGTAGCAGAGTCCCAGTGAGTCAGTTCAGGACTGGGAACACTGGTCTCTCCTCAGTGTCTCTGAGAGTGGAGTCTGGGAGCCCTGGGTGGCCTCACAGGTCACAGAGCCCACCATCCTCCACTGGTCTGCAGTGAGCCTCAGGGTGCTGCTCCAGCTGTAGTGGCCGTCCCTCTGCAGCACCCCGGGGCTCCTGCTCTGCTCCCAGCAACTGCTGCTGCTGCCGTCCACCTTCCAGGCCAGACTCCAGTCTGAGGGGAAGCCCTTGTTGGCCAGACACGTGAGCGTGGCCCTCCCCTGCTGCAGCTCCTGGCTGGAGGGGGGCAGCACCGTCAGGGTGGGGGCGACTCGACCCACTGGAGGAGGAGACAGAGAGACAACATGAAGAAAGTTCATACAAAGAGAAAATAAACTCCACCTTGTTGGTTGCAGCAGAGGAGGCTGCTGGTTCTGTTGCTCTTTCTCAGATTGGACCAAACTAGTCTTCAGTGTTTCACTTCCCTCTCTGAGCTCAGTAACCATGGCAACAGACAGGCATCACTGATGAACCATGGCAACAGACAGGTTTCAGTACTAAAGATAAAAAGCTGAAAGCACTCACTCTTACTCAATTTTGTAATTATCAACAACCAAACTAAAATAATAAATTTTTAACATTAAAATCATTCATTAGCAAGAGTGTAAACGTTTTTGTTGTTTTATCATCAAGTTTTTGCAGTGAAGCCAAACGTTAGTACAAGATTACTGTCTTCATGTAAGCAGGTATCACTACTGAATAACAAAGTTTCATTACTGTAAATATAAAGATGAACATTTTAAACAACTTTTTTAAAATGTCTAAATAACTTCTACTAATCCAGGATATGATTCATATCTTACAGTGGTGTTAAATTCACTGTCAGATCTAAATTTAATTTGTCATTAGTGTGAGAGTAAGACTGAACAAAACACACTTTTACAAAAACTACAATTCCTCATTAAAGAGATTGAAAGATTCTTTAATTCATTTTAATAAATTCATTTAATAAATTTTTAATGTATTACTTTTGGAAAACTTTTAAAATAATTTCTCTGACAGAACAGTATGCGTAACTCTTTTACAGAAGATTATCTTCTATCAAAACACTGTTTTAAACATTAAAAGATATTTTTTACAACAATAGAAATTCATAAACTGTCAACATTTTTATTAAACGTTTTAATATTTTTGAACAGATTTGAGGAGGGTAGAAAAATAAGTCTTCAATTAAAACTTCAACATTGTTAAAATATGAATTGTTAAATACTGTATATGCTACATTTGTTAAATTAAAATAAGATTATTATATTAATTGAGTTGAAAATGTACTTACAGTTAACTTCCAGTCTGGTTCCTCCACCGAACGTGTACCACAGTGATACAAACTCATTGAGTCGTCGTACAAAAACCTCTCACTATAGAGAGACACGGCTCTCTGACTTTGACACAAACAAAGTCTTGAAAAAACTGTCCCTGCTTAAAGTAATATTTATTTCATATGATTTCTTATAAATAGTGCCACATTTTCTTTAACAGTTAATCACATTTTCAAATATATTGATTAATTTGTCTGAAAGTAAAATTGATTGTTTTAAGATTAAATTAAATCAGACAGAAGATGTACTGAAAGAAAATTCTTCTGCAGTCTTTAAACCAAATCTACATAAAATGATCAGTGACACATTATGAATCAATACTGTGATAAGTTGATTGATCCATTGATTAAACAGCATCATCCGAGTAATCCAAGTCCCTGTTGGAGTCAGTCAGAGCATTTCCATAGAGAGCCACTTTGCATCAGCAGCACCATGCTCCAGTGCTCTGGGAGAGTTTATAGTCCTGAGAGTTGAACACTGGATGACTGACGGCTGTCCTTCATGACAACAGAAGCCACTGAAATCCTCCTCATCAAAAACATGACTTTGATCTCCGTCCTCATCTGGACTCTCCTCTGCTGCTGCTTCACAGGTAAAGTCCAGAGAATCAAACTCCTCTCCTCTATGAACATCCGTCCCTCTGAAATGAAGCCCACAAAACCGTGATGCTGCTTTATGTTTTTGTCTCTGTATCCTCAGAGTCCAGAGGCCAGATCACAGTGACTCAGCCTGCAGCAGTGAGAGCTGATCTGAGAGGATCTGTCACTATCAAATGTATAACTAGTGAAGCGGTAGGTGTTTTTACCGACATAAAAAAAGATGCTTTATCCTGGTACCAACAGAAAGACGGAGAAGTTCCCAAACCACTCATTTCCCGTGCTGACCAGCGACTATCAGGGATTTCAGAACGTTTTTCAGGCAGTGGATCAAAAACTGACTTCACTCTGACCATCACTGGAGTTCAGGCTGAAGATGCAGCAGTTTATTACTGTACGAGTCAAAAAAATATCAACAGTCAGGAAGTGTTCACACAGTGAAAAAGCGTCGTACAAAAACCTCCCTCAGTCAGACTGAACAGAAACTGAACTGACTGCTGCAGCTGGAAGCTACTGCAGAGACTGATACAGTTCACTGAACACACACACACACACACACACACACACACACACACACACACACACACACACACACACACACACACACACACACACACAGATTAAGGCATCTGATAATTTCCACACATTTTTTTTCTCCTTTTATTTAAAAGTGTATTTATTTAAAAAGGGACAGTGTACATTCAAATTAAAATGTAAATGTACCGAAAATATCTAGAATAGCTAGTTTTCATCCGTTGTACCTTGGCGCATATACATATATACACACATACACACACACACACACACACATATACATATATATATATATATAAAAACCTATAACCTATTATAGATAATAATCACATTATTTTTCACAACTGTTATTAGTGATACAAACACAGTCACAACTGTCAGACTGGGACTTTTTTACATGGGTTTTTTTCTGCTGATCAACACGTTTATCAGCACTGAACCATCAAAACCGGCAGACTGCACTCACAAAATGAATCTGACTAATACAACGTGACATTAAACCAGTGATATTAAGGCATTAACTGGTTACATGAGGATGTGACATCTCAGTAGATTGTCATGGTTGGTTTGCTGTCCAACAGATGCCCTCAGACTTTTTTGAGAAGAAGACTGTGTGGGAGAGGACTTATTTTGAGTTGGACTTTTTAAAAAGACTGGAGTATAACTTTAGCTGCCTTCATTAGTTGGGCTGTTCTCTGTCTTCCTGCTGTTTCTTTCGTCTGCCTTCTAGTCTGTCTGTGTGTGTTGTGAGTGTGTCTGACTCTGTTCAGCTTTTCCCTTCACACTTTCCCTGCACACCTGCCCTGCATCATGTTTATCAGCTCTGCTCTGCTCCCAGTGTCTTTCCCAGCCAATCACTCCCAGCATGCACTTGTGTCACCTGTTCCCCATTCCCTCATTAGTTCAGACAACATTCAGCATTGTGTTTTATCAAGTCCGCTAGTTTTGTTTCTTACTTATGATTCAAAGAATAAAGACCTTTTTATTCAGTCCTGTTTTTGGTCTGCATTTATGACCACCTGCTCTACTATTCATAACACAGATCCATTATTCTGAGTGGAAGATTGATTTAAACACATGAAATGTTTCCCGTTAATACACTCAGTGATAAATGCTTAGCAGATTTCTTCAAATGAAATTGTATAATTGCGTTAAAATTAGCAAATATTTTTTCGTTCAGTCTCGAAACAGAACTTGTCAAAATATTGACTTAAATAACCAGCTGCACTTTGTAAGAAGAGAATAAATAATAAGAATAGAAACTGTGTCAAATTTCTTTCATTAAAGAGTTAGTTGTTATTGTTGACATCAAGTCTGGTTCCTCCATCAAAAGTCCACCAGTCATACAAACTGAGTGATAATTATAAAACTTCTCACTGTAGAGAAACATGGTTCTCTGACTTTGAACACAACAGCCTACAAAATATGTTCTAACTGAAAATTTGTCTGCAGTCATCAATCCAAATCTACATAAAATGGCCACTAAATCATAATTAATCAATACTCTGATGAATTGATTTATCCTTTGAGAAACATCATCAGAGTACTGAGAGTCAGTCAGAGCATTTCCATAGAGAGCCACTTTGCATCAGCAGCACCATGCTCCAGTGCTCTGGGAGAGTTTATAGTCCTGAGAGTTGAACACTGGATGACTGACAGCTGTCCTTCATGACAACAGAAGCCACAGAAATCCTCCTCATCAAAAACATGTCTTTGATCTCCATCCTCATCTGGACTCTCCTCTGCTGCTGCTTCATAGGTAAAGTCCAGAGAATCAAACTCCTCTCCTCTATGAACATCCGTCCCTCTGAAATGAAGCCCACAAAACCATGATGCTGCTTTATGTTTTTGTCTCTGTATCCTCAGAGTCCAGAGGCCAGATCACAGTGACTCAGCCTGCAGCAGTGAGATCTGATCTGAGAGGATCTGCAACCATCAGCTGTTGGAGCAGTCATACAGTGGGTTCCTTATCCTGGTACCAACAGAGAGATGGAGAATCTCCCAAACTGCTAATGTACTGGATTTCCCATAGACCATCAGGGATTCCAGGTCGATTTTCAGGCAGTGGATCAAATTCTGACTTCACTCTGACCATCAGTGGAGTACAGGCTGAAGATGCAGCAGTTTATTACTGTCTGTGTTATTATGATATCAACAGTCAGGGTGTGTTCACACAGTGAAAAAGCGTCGTACAAAAACCTCCCTCAGTCAGACTGAACAGAAACTGAACTGACTGCTGCAGCTGGAAGCTACTGCAGAGACTGATACAGTTCACTGAACACACACACACACACACACACACACACACACACACACACACACACACACACACACACACACACACACACACACACACACACACACACACATACACACACCTCTGAACCTCAGTTTATTGTTCAAAGACACTTAAATAGTCCAACTCTACAGATTAACACTTTCTCTGAAATAACCGCTCACAGGTGAAGTCCTCATCCACCTGTTCACATTCAGGTTGCATTGTGGGTAATGTAGGCACATAGTTTTGTTGAGGAAGAAGAATATGCGGAATTCTTAAACTCACCATTGTGAGTCTAACAATGTTAAATTTGTGGTGAACACTTTTAAATTTCACTTTAAACTGTGAAAAATGACATAATTACAGCAGTAAAATGTTGGAAAGCGAACTTGTACATCCAGTTTGTTGTTGATACTTATGCGTGTGTTGTGTACATTATTTATTAAATGTCGAAAAGAAAGGGAGATGGGATTGTTGCTAGTCAATGCCCAAAGAGAAGCATCAAAGGATGGCAGTGTGAGTGCTTAAGAGACATTGAAAAGTCTAGACAGAGTTTATCTACATAACAGAAATGTGTGTGCTAAACTATTTTATACTTTTTTCATTTTTAAGAAGGGAACTCTCTCAAATCTGACTTAAAAAACATATCTTTTCATTGAACATTTCTCTTTCTCTGCTTAGATTTTTTTAATTTAAATTTTATTTTTGCAGTTTCTGTATGTAAAGCGTCCTTGACTCAGTGTTGATCAGTGGCTGTCCAGACCTTTCAGAGTCACTGACACAACTGATTTTGACTTTGAATATTTAGAAGAAGCGGATCACCCTCATGTCACTTTAGAAATCTGTAATATGAACTGGAACACGCTCAAGTCTAACAGATGTGTCAGTTTTTACTATTGAACTGAAAATCAGCTGATCAGCCTGTCAAACCTCTCAGTTGACAAATTGTGACTGAGGACATTGGACTTAATTTTCAGCATACTGGTATATAGACAAACAGCAGACAGATGTGAAGGACACCATGTGTTACCCAACTGCCTGGTATGTCCATTTATATTGAGGAGAGTTTTTATACATTTAATGGAAACACTGCCATCATTGAGAGATTAATATGATCATTATAATAATAATAAAGCTGCAAATATCATTGATTTGATGAACACGTCTTTATTTTCTTGAAATATTAAAATCAAAAAGCAAGAAACATCATTACTGCAACATTTAAAGAGACAGAGGGAGAAAAAAGCAGAGTAGCAGAGATCAGAGTGAGAGCAGTAGCAGAGTAAAACCAGTAGCAGAGTCCCAGTGAATCAGGTCAGGACTGGGAACACTGGTCTCTCCTCAGTGTCTCTGAGAGTGGAGTCTGGGAGCCCTGGGTGGCCTCACAGGTCACAGAGCCCACCTTCCTCCACTGGTCTGTGGTGAGCCTCAGGGTGCTGCTCCAGCTGTAGTGGCCGTCCTTCTGCAGCACCCCAGGGCTCCTGCTCTGCTCCCAGCAACTACTGCTGCTTCCGTCCACCTTCCAGGCCAGACTCCAGTCTGAGGGGAAGCCCTTGTTGGCCAGACACGTGAGCGTGGCCTTCCCCTGCTGCAGCTCCTGGCTGGAGGGGGTCAGCACTGTCAGGGTGGGGGCGACTCGACCCACTGGAGGAGGAGACAGAGAGACAACATGAAGAAAGTTCATACAAAGAGAAAATAAACTCCACCCTGTTGGTTGCAGCAGAGGAGGCTGCTGGTTCTGTTGCTCTTTCTCAGTTTGGACCAAACTGGTCTTCAGTGTTTCACTTCCCTCTCTGAGCTCAGTAACCATGGCAACAGACAGGCATCACTGATGAACCATGGCAACAGACAGGTTTCAGTACTAAAGATAAAAAGCTGAAAGCTCTCTCTTACTTAATTGTGTAATTATCAACAACCAAACTAAAATAATACATTTTGATCATTAAAATCATTCATTAGCAAGAGTGTAAACGTTTTTGTTGTTTTATCATCAAGTTTTTGCAGTGAAGCCAAACGTTAGTACAAGATTACTGTCCTCATGTAAGCAGGTATCACTACTGAATAACAAAGGTTCATTACTGTAAATATAAAGATGAACATTTTAAACAAGTTTTTAAAAATGTCTTAATAACTTCTACTAATCCAGGATATGATTCATATCTTACAGTGGTGTTAAATTCACTGTTAGATCTAAATTTAATTTGTCATTAGTGTGAGAGTAAGACTGAACAAAACACACTTTTACAAAAACTACAATTCCTCATTAAAGACATTGAACGATTCTTTAATTCATTTTAATTAAAGTACTTTCATTAATTTTTAATTTATTACTTTTGGAAAACTTTTAAAAACGTTTCTCTGACAGAACAGTATGCGTAACTCTTTTACAGAAGATTATCTTCTATCAAAACACTGTTTTAAACATTAAAAGATTTTTTTACAACAATAGAAATTCATAAACTGTCAACATTTTTATTAAACATGTTAATATTTTTGAACAGATTTGAGGAGGGTAGAAAAATATTATAACTTCAACATTGTTAAAATATGAATTGTTAAATACTGTATATGCTACATTTGTTAAATTAAAATAAGATTATTATATTGATTGAGTTGAAAATGTACTTCCAGTCTGGTTCCTCCACCGAACGTGTACCACAGTGATACAAACTCATTGAGTCGTCGTACAAAAACCTCTCACTGTAGAGAGACACGGCTCTCTGACTTTGACACAAACAAAGTCTACTAAAACAGTTCTTGCTTTAAAAACAACTATTTATTTCATATGATATCTTATTAAATAGTGCCACATTTTCTTTAACAGTTAATCACATTTTCAAATATATTGATTAATTTGTCTGAAAGTAAAATTGATTCTTTTAATATTAAATTAAATCAGACAGAAGATGTACTGAAAGAAAATTCTTCTGCAGTCTTTAAACCAAATGTACATAAAATGATCAGTGACACATTATGAATCAATACTGTGATAAGTTGATTGATCCATTGATTAAACAGCATCATCAGAGTAATCCAAGTCCCTGTTGGAGTCAGTCAGAGCATTTCCATAGAGAGCCACTTTGCATCAGCAGCACCATGCTCCAGTGCTCTGGGAGAGTTTATAGTCCTGAGAGTTGAACACTGGATGACTGACGGCTGTCCTTCATGACAACAGAAGCCACTGAAATCCTCCTCATCAAAAACATGACTTTGATCTCCGTCCTCATCTGGACTCTCCTCTGCTGCTGCTTCACAGGTAAAGTCCAGAGAATCAAACTCCTCTCCTCTATGAACATCCGTCCCTCTGAAATGAAGCCCACAAAACCATGATGCTGCTTTATGTTTTTGTCTCTGTATCCTCAGAGTCCAGAGGCCAGATCACAGTGACTCAGCCTGCAGCAGTGAGAGCTGATCTGAGAGGATCTGCAACCATCAGCTGTAGGGTCAGTCAGGATGTTCTCAATGGGAACCGCGTAGACTGGTATAAACAGAGAGATGGACAACCTCCTAAACTATACATTTACAATGCAGCCACTCGAGCATCAGGGATTCCAGGTCGTTTTTCAGGCAGTGGAAGAAACACTGACTTCACACTGACAATCAGTGGAGTTCAGGCTGAAGATGCAGCAGTGTATCACTGTTACAGTTATCATTTTATTAACAGTCAGGATGTGTTCACACAGTGAAAAAGCGTCGTACAAAAACCTCCCTCAGTCAGACTGAACAGAAACTGAACTGACTGCTGCAGCTGGAAGCTACTGCAGAGACTGATACAGTTCACTGAACACACACACACACACACACACACACACACACACACACACACACACACACACACACACACACACACACACACACACACACACACACACACAGATGATTTATAACGTTCATAGTGTTTCTGTAAGTTTTCCTCCCACCTCAACAACCTGATAATAACAGATATGACCCTATAACCTATTATAGATAATAATCACATTATTTTTCACGACTGTTATCAGTGGTACAAACACAGTCACAACTTTCAGACTGGAACTTTTTTACATGGGTTTTTTTCTGCTGATCAACACATTTATCACCACTGAACCATCAAAACAGACAGACTGCACTCACAAAATGAATCTGACTAATACAACGTGATATTAAACCAGTGATATTAAGGCATTAACTGGTTACATGTGGATGTGACATCTCAGTAGATTGTCATGGTTGGTTTGCTGTCCAACAGATGCCCTCAGACTTTTTTGAGAAAAAGACTGTGTGGGAGAGGACTTATTTTGAGTTGGACTTTTTAGAAAGACTGAAGTATAACTTTAGCTGCCTTCATTAGTTGGGCTGTTCTCTGTCTTCTTTCGTCTGCCTTCTAGTCTGTCTGTGTGTGTTGAGAGTATGTCTGACTCTGTTCAGCTTTTCCCTCCACACTTTCGCTGCACACCTGCCCTGCATCATGTTTATCAGCTCTGCTCTGCTCCCAGTGTCTTTCCCAGCCAATCACTCCCAGCATGCACTTGTGTCACCTGTTCCCCATTCCCTCATTAGTTCAGACAACATTCAGCATTGTGTTTTATCAAGTCCGCTAGTTTTATTTCTTACGTATGATTCAAAGAATAAAGACCTTTTTATTCAGTTCTGTTTTGGGTCTGCATTTATGACCACCTGCTCTACTATTCATGACACAGATTCATTAGTCTAAGAGGAAGATTGATTTAAACTATAGACTGTATATAAGAAATGGACGTAACATCCGTGACGTCACCCATTGGTTTGTGGACTGCTGCTCGGAAGCCAATAGTTTCTAATCTGGGCAGCGCCATCTTGAAAATTTCAGGTGCATGCTGGGAAAAATAAAAACACGGATTCTACTTATATGGGTATGAGGCGGAGTCATGGACGGACGTATGGGCGGGACCAACGGCGGAGCGGGGAGGCTGCGATTGGTTGCGAGGGCTGGATCTGGAGGACATTGGGCAATCAACCTGTCAATCAGGACGTAGCCACGCCCTAATACATACCCTGCTTTATCGTCAAATATAAAATCAGGGAGGCCAAAATTTCACAAATGAACATCATACTGCATTGAAGAAGGCTTTAAACTAGCGATTGAGACCATAAACACATTTTGAAAACGTTTACTGAGGTTAGAAATCAAGTGAGAAGTTGATGAATTCTCCATTGACTTGTATAGAGACGGTCGCCCCCTGGTGGCCTTTTGATAGAATGCAGCTCTAAGTTACTTCCGCATTGGCTTCTTTTCAGAGGACAGGAACTCCCCGCCTGATTTAAACACATGAAATGTTTCCCGTTCAGTGATAAATGCTTGGCAGATTTCTTCAAATGAAATTATATAATTGTATTAAAATTAGCAAGTATTTTTTCATTCAGTCTTGAAACAGAACTTATCAAAAACATGCTTATGTGTCAAAATATTGACTTAAATAACCAGCTGCACTTTGTAAGAAGAGAATAAATAATAAGAATAGAAACTGTCTCAAATGTCTTTCATTAAAGAGTTAGTTGTTATTGTTAACATCAAGTCTGGTTCTTCCATCAAAAGTCCACCAGTCATACAAACTGAGTGATAGTTATAAAACTTCTCACTGTAGAGAAACATGGTTCTCTGACTTTGAACACAACAGCCTGCAAAATATGTTCGAACTGAAAATTTGTCTGCAGTCATCAAACCAAATCTACATAAAATGGCCACAAAATCATAATTAATCAATACTCTGATGAATTGATTTATCCCTTGAGAAACATCATCAGAGTACGGAGAGTCAGTCAGAGCATTTCCATAGAGAGCCACTTTGCATCAGCAGCACCATGCTCCAGTGCTCTGGGAGAGTTTATAGTCCTGAGAGTTGAACACTGGATGACTGACAGCTGTCCTTCATGACAACAGAAGCCACAGAAATCCTCCTCATCAAAAACATGACTTTGATCTCCGTCCTCATCTGGACTCTCCTCTGCTGCTGCTTCACAGGTAAAGTCCAGAGAATCAAACTCCTCTCCTCTATGAACATCCGTCCCTCTGAAATGAAGCCCACAAAACCATGATGCTGCTTTATGTTTTTGTCTCTGTATCCTCAGAGTCCAGAGGCCAGATCACAGTGACTCAGCCTGCAGCAGTGAGATCTACTCTGGGAGGATCTGCAACCATCAGCTGTAAGACCAGTCAGAATGTGGCTACTGGATCAAAGAGTGGTAAAGAACTTTTAGCCTGGTACCAACAGAGAGATGGAGAAGTTCCTAAACTTCTCATAAAATACATTAAGGAGCGAGAATCAGAGATTCCAGATCGTTTTTTAGGCAGTGGATCAAACTCTGACTTCACTCTGACCATCAGTGGAGTTCAGGCTGAAGATGCAGCAGTTTATTACTGTCAGAGTTATCATAACATCAACAGTCAGGAAGTGTTCACACAGTGAAAAAGCGTCGTACAAAAACCTCCCTCAGTCAGACTGAACAGAAACTGAACTGACTGCTGCAGCTGGAAGCTACTGCAGAGACTGATACAGTTCACTGAACACACACACACACCAATTCTATGTGTCAATAACTGTAGAGAGCCTACACTTCTCAGTGCCTCTTTGGCACTAACATTCCCGTCCTTTGATGTTTATCTTTGGGAATTACTTAGCAACTTAGCTCTGCCTTCGACATTTAAGAAATGATGTACACAACACACGCATTGGACAAGTTGGATGTCAAAATTGATGTTCCAACATTTTAACAGTGGTTTGCTATACTGATTTACCCAAACTTTATTAACCTGCCTTTTAACACTATATGTATTTCTAGCTAAACACTTCTATGCAGCCTCTGAAGTATCTTGACTAATACGTATAACTTTGAAACAAACCTTTTATGATTGTATTTGCTGATACTTACCAGGCTGGATAGGGTTGTTGAAAGACCATGTTGAAAGAGTTTGGACTCGATCGGTCAACTATAAGGCAGATTGTGTAGAAATGGAAGATATCCAACATCAGTGTTTCCAGTGTGTTAATGTATTTGAATAGCTGAGTCAAAGTCTTGACCTTAATTCTACAGAAATACTGTGGAAGCCGGCAGTCTGTGCCAAGAAGCCCAACAACATCTGTTCTGTCAGGAGGAATGGGCTAAAGTCTTCCAAGCAGATGTGCAGGGATGATAAAAAGCTACCAGAATTTATGATCACACCAGTTATTTAAAGCAAGGGTTCACATACTTTTTGCCTCACACAAATAGGAAAGATAGTAGAAGATGTTTAATTGTCTCGTTTGTTCCTTTTCTCTGGTTTTAGGACTTGTATAAAAAAACTAATCACATTTTAAGTCATATTTATGCAGAAATAGAGAAAACTTTCAAGCAGCACTATAAGAATTGTGAGGTTGATGTAGTTGAAGTATTACAGCAGTTCAGTGTTCAAAGTCAGTGGTTCCCAAACTAGGGGTGGGGCCCCTCCAAAGGGTCAGCAGATAAATGTGAGGGCTGCTGAGATGATTAATGGGAAAGAAGAAAAAACAAAATTCTGATACACAAATTTCACTTTTTGGACTTTTTCTCTAATCTTTGATTTTTGCTGAAATATTGGATCATTTGAACATTTATTGAAATGAAAGCATGTGAGAAGTTTAGAGGGAAGAATCAGTATTTGGTGGAGCTGTTAACAACTCATAGACATCTGAAATGTGAGCCGACTACACACTGCTGACTGGTTTCATCTTTAACAATGTGTTGTATTTTAAAAGCTTGTTATATTTTCCATTGTGTCAAATCTGCATCTGAAAAGTAACTAAAGCTGTTCAATAAATGTAGTGGAGTAGAAAGTACATGACATGGAAATACTACAGTAAAGTACAAGTACCTCAAACTGTACTACAGTAAAGTACAAGTACCTCTAACTGTACTACAGTAAAGTACAAGTACCTCTAACTGTACTATAGTGTAGTAAAAGTACCTCTAACTGTACTACAGTAAAGTACAAGTACCTTTAACTGTACTACAGTAAAGTGAAAGTACCTCAAACTGTACTACAGTAAAGTACTAGTACCTCTAACTGTACTACAGTAAAGTGAAAGTACCACAAACTGTACTACAGTAAAGTACTAGTACCTCAAACTGTACTACAGTAAAGTACTAGTACCTCTAACTGTACTGCAGTAAAGTACAAGTACCTCTAACTGTACTACAGTGTAGTACAAGTACCTCTAACTGTACTACAGTGAAGTATAAGTACCTCTAACTGTACTACAGTGAAGTACAAGTACCTCTAACTGTACTACAGTAAAGTACAAGTACCTCTAACTGTACTACAGTAGAGTACAAGTACCTCTAACTGCACTACAGTAAAGTACAAGTACCTCAAACTGAACTACAGTAAAGTAAAAGTACCTACAACTGTACTATAGTGTAGTAAAAGTACCTCTAACTGTACTAAAGCAAAGTACAAGTACTTCTAACTGTACTATAGTGTAGTAAAAGTACCTCAAACTGTACTACAGTAAAGTACTAGTACCTCTAACTGTACTACAGTAAAGTAAAAGTACCTCTAACTGGTAAAAACAACTCGAGCACTCGGCTTCAGTTTATTATATCTTTATCAAATTCAACGCTTCATTTCCTACAAACATAAAAGGCAGCAGTTCAAACGCCTCGGTTCATTTGGAGGGATGGAATTAGAAAGATGTATTTACATTATTTATGATTTTACATTTAAATAAAAAATAAAAATAAAAAAAAAGAGACAAAAGGCAAAAAACAGTCACATCATATTTACAGTGTTACCTTCAGTCGCCACAGATTCATGCTTTCACTCTGCGGCTCAAACACAAACATGTCGGAGACCAAAGTGAATGATATCTGGTCTCACATCAGGTCGGCGGTTCTTAAATCTCAACTAATGATTCATCTGGTTTATTAACCCTCCTGTTGTCCTTGAGTCAAGGAAGGAAGGATTGAAGGGAGGAAGAAAAGGAGGAAGGAAGGATGGAAGGAAGGAAGGAAGGAAAGCTGGAAGGAACAAAGGCTGGAAGGAACAAAGGCTGGAAGGGAGAAGAAAGAGGGAGGGAAGGGAGGAAGGAAGGAAGGAAGGACAGTAGCAGGGAGGAAGGAAAGATGGAAGGATGGAAGGAAGGAAGGAAAGGAAGAAGGAAGGATGGAAGGGAGGAAGGGAGGAAGGGAGGAAGGAAGGAAGGAAGGAAGGAAGGATGGAAGGGAGGAAGGAAGGAAGGAACAGTCAAAACAGACGGGGTCAATTTGACCCGGGAGGACGACACAAGGGTTAAAAAAAGGGACAAGTGTGTAACCCTCGGGAGCAGAAGTGGAATATTATAATATCTATAATTATGTTTTAATTATTAGTGTTTAATGAAAATAAGCATCACTGTGTTTTTGTTAGCTTAGAATGAGCCTTGATATCTACAGAGGGAGTGAATCCTCAGTTTCTACAGTAGCCCAGAGGGCACAAACCGAACTCTGACTCTAGAGAGGCGCATTGCATTGTGGGTTTTTTTTTTTTTACATTTTTGCACCGCTGGAGGTTCTTCAGCATGCTCGGAAGGTGAGGATGAGGTTATTCGACTGGTTGTAATCTGCAGCTTCACCACTAGATGTCACTAAATCCTACAGACTCGTCCTTTAACCCTCCTGTTGTCCTCGAGTCAAGGAAGGAAGGGAAGAAGAAGGAAGGAAAGGAAGGGAGGAAGTATGGAAGGGAGGAAGAAGGAAGGAAAGGAGGGAGGGAGGAAGGAAAGAAGGGAGGAAGGTGAGGGGGAGGAAGGAAAGAAGGAAGGAAGGCAGAAGGAAGTATGGAAGGGAGGAAGAAGGAAGGAAAGGAGGAAAGAAGGAAAGGAGGGAGGGAGGAAGGAGGGGAGGGAGGGAGGAAGGAGGGAAGGAAGGAAGGAAAGGAAGGAGGAAGGAAGGAAAGGAGGGAGGGAGGAATGAGGGCAGGAATGAAAGGAGGGAGGAATGAAGGGAGGAAAGGACAGAAGGTGGAAGGAAGGAAGAAAGGAAAAGAGGAAAGAAGGAATGGAGGAAGGAAGGAAGGAAGGAAGGAAGGAAGGAAGGAAATAAAGAGAGAAGGAAGGGAGGAAAGATAAGAAGCCAAAAATTCATGTTTCAGCTTCTCAAGCAGGAATATTTGGGTTTGGCTCAGTTGAAGATATCAAAAATGAGTTTTAGGAAATTTTGAAGGAAGTTTTTTTTTTGTCTTTTTTTTTTTTTTACATTTTAAAACTGAATCTATTAAAACAAACAAACAAAAAAAGTCGTTCTTGTCATGTGTCGATCTCTGAATCTGAATCTTTTGAGTGTAAATCACATAATTTAAGAACCACCGACCAGAAGAGAAAATATTGCTGTTAGATAGAAAAAAAAAAAACAAAAAAAAAACACACAGATAAAAGTTGCATACAGTTAATTTTACATCAAGAAAAAAAAAAGTGGTGTTTCATAAAGAAATGGATTCAGCTGTTACCGTTTAAACTTCATATCAACATTTTTTTTCTCTCTTTTTTTCCCATCTTTGCTTTTCTTTACACAAAAAGTAACAATTTAATTAATCAGTATAAAAAAACGAACAATGAGATTCACAAATATATTTATATAAAAAACAAAAAAAGAGGAAAAAAGAAAGATTCAGGCCATAAGGAGTTCTTCACAGGCAGCAAATCATGTCATTATTTCTTCTATTTATATATTTTATTATAGTTTCCACAGAGGTACGGTTTCACTCTGACTATTATATGTTTCTATTGTCTATTAATTCATCTTTCATTTCTTCTTAATTCTCATTTCAAACAAAAACAAAAAAATGTAAAAGAAAGAGTTTTTAGTTCTTTGATTGTTTCTGTCAGCGTTGTTTTAACCCTCCTGTTGTCCTCGAGTCAAGGGAGGGAGGGAAGGAAGGAGGGATGGAGGAAGGGAGGGAGGAAGGAAGGAAGGAAGGGAGGAAAGAAGGAGGGAAGGAGGAATGATGGAAGGAAAGGAGGAAGGAAGGGAGGGAGGGAGGGAGGGAGGGAGGGAGGGAGGGAGGAAAGAAGGGAGGAAAGGAGGGAGGGAAGAAAGGAAAGGAAGGGAGGGAAGAACGGAGGGATGGAGGAAGGGAGGGAGGAAGGAAGGAAGGAAGGGAGGAAAGAAGGAGGGAAGGAGGAATGATGGAAGGAAAGGAGGAAGGAAGGGAGGGAGGGAGGGAGGGAGGGAGGGAGGGAGGGAGGAAAGAAGGGAGGAAAGGAGGGAGGGAAGAAAGGAAAGGAAGGGAGGGAGGAAGGAAGGAAGGAGGGAAGGAGGAAGGAAGGGAGGGAGGGAGGGAGGAAAGAAGGGAGGGAGGAAGGAGGGAGGGAGGGAAGGAGGAAAGGAGGAAGGAAGGAAGGAAGGAAGGAAGGGAGGGAGGAAGGAAGGAAAGGAGGGAAGGAGGAAAGAAAGAGAAGGAGGGAAAGAGGAATGAAGGAGGGAAGGAGGAATGAAGGAAGAAGGAAAGGAAGAAGGAAGGTAGGGAGGGATGGAGGGAGGGAGGAAAGAAGAAAGAAGGGAGGAAAGGAAGGAGGGAGCAAGGAAATGAGGGAGGAAAGAAAGAGAGAAGGGGGGAAGGAGGAAGGAAGGAAGGAAAGGAGGGAGGGAGGAAGGAGGGAAGGGAGGGAAAGAGGAATGAAGGAAGGAAGAAGGGAGGGAGGAAGGAAGAAGGAAAGGAGGGAAGGAGGGAGGGAGGGAGGAAAGAAGGGAGGAAAGGAGGGAGGAAGGAAGGAGGGAGGGAGGAAAGGAGGGAAGGAAAGGAGGGAGGACTTTGATAAATATTAAAAGAACATTATTGTCTCCTGCTGCTGTCAGTATCAGGTCGGATTCATCAGCTGATAGTTAATCTTAGAAAATCGCAAATTTAATCGCAAATTTAATCGCAATCAGTCTGAAGTCTGAGTCAATCCCTCCAAAAACACTACATTTCCCATGATGCAACTCAACTCCCAACATCCTACAGACCAAAATGACTTAGCTTTTTTTCTTTCTTTTCTTTTCTTTTTTTAAGGATTGCATCTGCCGTTAAACCATTTCTCGCATCGTCTCCAAACCCATTGCTAAAAAAAAAAAAAAAAAAAAACACCCTCTGATGACATCACTATGACATCATCAGGGTTATTTACAACAACCAGTTCTTTTCGTTCGGAGACGGAGCGTGACTAAACTGATCTCCACCGATGTTAAAATGAGAGGAATGACCCTTTTTATATATTTATATATATATTACAAAAAAAAGGTTTAGATCTGAAAAAATTCAAATGTGGAAAAAAAGAAAAAAAATACAACGCAAAAACACGAGTTTGAGCGGCATCGGAAGAAAGTCAAGATAAGACACGTTTTTGTACGAACTTTTTTTTTTTTGGTCAGAAAAGTTGGTTGTTTGATAAAAGATGTCGAGCTGTGGCGATTATTAACAGAAACAGGAAGTCATCTTTTCTGGGTCTATTTCAGTATTTCCGTTTTTTTTTTTTTTTTTTTTTAAACAAAGTCGAAACAGGAAGCGGATTCTGTACAATATATAAAAAACAAACAAACATAAATCAGTGTTTATATATATTTCCATAAATATAACGAGTCAGGACAGAAGATCCTGAGTTATTAACGATGAGCACAGCGAGAGAAACGTTGGTCCAACAAACTTCAGCCTGTTTGTTTCACTGCCAGCTTCGTTTCTTTTTTTTTTATACCACAAATAACATTTTCTTCTTTTTTTCTCTTTTACTTTTGTTGTCCGAAAAAAACAAAGATAAAAAAATATAAAAAAATAACAAAAAACAAAAAACATAAAAAACAAAAAAACATAAAACAAAAAAACATTAAAGATAAAAAACAAAATAAAAAAACAAACAAAACCATGAAAGATAAGAGACAAAAAAAGAAAAAAAGGAAAAAAAAACAAAGATGAAACAAAAAATATATAAAAAACAAAAAAAAACTAAAAAAACTAAAAAAAACAAAAAAACATAAAAAAACTAAAAAAACTAAAAAAAACAAAAAAACATAAAAACCCATAAAACCCATAAAAAACATGAAAAAGTGACAGAAACAGAAACAGAGTATCTACACATTGAACACTGATATTTACAACTATTAAATAATCCCTCGAACACAACATATGAACAAAGAAACGTGATACATCTGAAGCAGGATCTCTGAAGTGGTTTTAGTTTTAGTCCGTTCATCCTCCGACAGATGAATAATAATAATCGTTTTAGCACTTTATTTTGTTAAAGGAAAGGAGGAAAGGAGGAAAGGAGGAAAGGAAGAAAGGAGGAAAGGAGGAAAGGAGGAAAGGAGGAAAGGAGGAAAGGAGGAAAGGATGCAGCCCTGAACTGATCGGTGACGTTAACGAGACAAAACACTCAGCTCTAAGAAATGATAACGGGCCTTTAACCCTTCTGTTGTCCTCAAGTCAAGGAAGGAAGGGAGGAAGGAAGGAAGGAAGGAAAGAAAGGAGGGAGGGAGGAAGTAAGGGAGGAAATGAGACTTTGCTGCTTTTTCCTGATTTCATTTGATTGTTAACTGAATAAAACTAAACAATGAAATATGAGACTTTGTGCTTTTCCACTGGATAAATGTTGAAAGAAGGAAGGAAGGAAGGAGGGAAGGAGGGAAAGAGGGAAGGAGAGAAGGAGGGAGGAAGGAAGGACAGACGGAAGGAAGGAAGGAAGGAAGGAAGGAAGGAAGGAGGGAAAGAAGGAAGGAAGGAATGAAGGAAGGAAGGAGAGAACAGACAGAAGGAAGGAAGGAAGGGAGGAGGGAAAGAGGGATGGAGAGAACGAGGGAGGAAGGAAGGACATACGGAAGGATGGAAGGTAGGAATGAAGGAAGGGAGGAAGGAGGGAAGGAGAGAAGGAGAGAAGGAAGGAAGGAAGGAAGGAGGGAAAGAGGGAGGAAGGAAGGACAGACAGAAGGAAGGAAGGACCGAAGGTAGGAAGGACAGATGGAAGAAACGGAGGAAGGACAGATGGAAGGAAGAAAGGAACGAAGAAAGGAAAAAAGGAAGGTAGGAAGGACAGATGGAAGGAAGGGAAAAAAGGATAAAAAGGAAAATAGCGAGGAAGGACAGAAGGAAGTAGGAAGGACAGAAGGAAGAAGAAAGGAAGGAAGGAAAAGAACACAGAAAGGAAAGTGGGGCCAGATCACACCCCTCAGCGGGCCGGTTCTGGCCCACGGGCCTCATGTTTGACCCCCCTGTTGCAGCTCGTCTCTGCTTCATTCAAACGGCACATTGTCACTATTAAATATTAAAAAGGGGGCAGCACTGTTTCTAAGTGCAGTGTGCTGCCGTGTGTCTGCATCCAACTCTCTCTTTTCATTTAAGGAATCTATTTTTATATATTTTTATTTTTATATATATTAGGATTTGATTTTTCTTCTACAGAGGAATCTATTTTAATCTTTTTCAACCGTTTCGATGGTTTTGTTTTAACAGTAAATTCTTCAAAAACCTTTTTTACAGATGTTTGTTGGAGGGTTTCCTGATTTTTTTCGTCTCTCCAGGAAACAGGAAGTTGTAACATTTCCAGGAAGTAGAGGAAGTGAGTCGTAGAGTCGTAGAGGAGAAGAAAGCATCACCACATTATTATCTAAAGAAATGAGTTTAAACGTTTGTCTTGGTTTTTTTCCTCCAAGCTTCAAACCTTTAACTGTCACCTCTCTTCCTCCTGAAACCGCCTCTTCTTCCCCCCGCCACCCACCCCTCCCCCCCCATCACCTGCTGCGATCGCCATGGCAACGGCTAATCAAACCCCTTCCGACTGGCTGATGAGGTACTCCGCCGGCCGTCGTCGGACAGGTAAAGGTAAAGGTTGTCGTTGAGACGGCGACGAAGCGGAGGAGGAGGAAGGGTGAGGGTGGTGGCGCCCTCGGAGCGAAGTGTGGTTGCCGTGGTGATGGTGAGAGCCGTGGTGGGCGGAGGGGGGAGGAGGAGGAGGGTCGCGGAGGGACGGGGGCACGGCGGAGGATTTGATGGGGACGATGCGAGTGTCCATGACCTCGCAGTCCACCTGCATCATCATCTCGTAACCCTGAGAGGAATTATACAGACTCTCTGTGGAGGAGAGGAGAGGGGGAGGAGGGGAGAGGAGGAGAGAGGGAGGGGAGAGAAAAGAGGAGAGGATAAAGAGGAGAGGAGAGGAAAGAGAGGAGAGGAGAGAGGAGGAAAGGAAAGAGGAGAGGAGAGAACAGAGGAGAGGAGAGGAAAGAGAGGGAGGAGAGGAAAGGAGAGAGGAGAGGAGAGGAGAGGAGAGGAGGAAAGGATAAAGAGGAGAGGAGAGGAGAGAAGAGGAGAGGGCATGAAAGGAGAGGGGAGGAGAGGAAGTGGAAGACGAAGAGGGAGAGGAGAGGGGAGAGAAAGGAAAGGAGAGAGAGGAAAGAGGGGGAAAGAAGAGGAGAGGAGAAGGATAAAATAAAATGTTTAGCTTAAACTGAAACATGAGACAAACTAAACAAACTGTAGCAGGTACAAATCAAGTATTTTCCAAAAGTAATGCACATAAAAAAAATTATAAAATAACAAAAAAAGACATTCAATCAAGAGAAGAACTTAAAAAATATTACATCCATTTAACGTCTTCAGAAGTTTCACTCTTAATCATGACTGTTAGTAGCTGCTGATGACTCACCGTTAACAGACATGGCCGGCATCACCAGAGACATCTTGGGTCTGCTGGTCTTATTGTGGCTGATGGCAGGTAACAGCAGATGGTCCTGTTATAGAGAGAGAAGACACGCTCTCATTATATTAAGATAGGATATTAAACAGGATCGTCTCTTAATAAACCTCTTACTCTGATCTTCATATGAGGAAGTAGTTCTAGTTTTATCTGTTAATGCTTTCAGTGTTTTTCAAGTTCAAGCTGACTTATTATTTCTATCCTAGAATGACATCTCAACTTGTTAAGTCTGTTCTCATATTTAAATTATAATCATCTGGGAGTTGCTGCAGGTGGTTCATGACTTTCAAACAAAGCAGATCTGTTGTTTATTGAGCTGAATGTAGAAAATAAAAAACAGCTGAACTTCTTCCTCCTTTCCTTAAATATACACACACATGATTTTAACACTGATCCTAAAGAGTGGAAACTATATGTTATGACTAAAACTACAGATACTGAAATAAAAGTTAATCACTGGCAGATAAACATTGTAAGTGAGCATGTTTGAGTTTTTCTGGTTGGTCTGGTTCGAGTCGTCGAGTCACTTCTCGTGTTTTCTTCTCACCCTTCTGAAGGAGACGACGTAGAACGTGTCCTCTCTGCGGTCGATGGCGTCCAGGAAGTCGTTGTACGTGACCTCGGGACCAGCGAGCACCTGCAGCTGACTGAACACACACACACAGACACAGAGAGGAGACGGATCAGCTGGCTGCTGGTTTAGTTTATAAAATATCAGATAATGTTTTACTTCATATCTGAGAAACTGATGATTAACTCTACTGTTGTCCTCGAGTCAAGGAAGGAAGGGAGGAAGGAAGGGAGGAAAGGAAAGAAGGAAGGTGGGGGGAAAAGGAGGGAGGAAGGAAGGACAGAAGGGAGGAAAGAGAGGAAGAAAAGAAAGAGAGAAGGAAGGGAGGAAAGAGAGGAAGAAAAGAAAGAGAGAAGGAAGGGAGGGAGAGACGGAAGGAAGGAAGGAAGGAGGGAAGGAGAGAAGGAGAGAAGGAGGGAGGGAGGAAGGACAGATGGAAGGAAGGAAGGGAGGAAGGGAAAGAAGGAACAGTCAAACAGACGGGGTCAGTTTGACCAAGGAGGACGACAGGAAGATTAAAAACGACTCTGAATAAAATCATGTCAGTAGTGAGGCGTCTTCTCTTCCTGCTCCAATCTTTGCTCTCGGTCGTCTATTTTAGGTTTTCAGATGTAAAGTTAATTTATATAAATATAATCCCAGATGGTTTCAGGTTTGATTTGAACCTTTAGAAATCATTCAGTACGTGGGTTTGGGTACCTTCCACATCATGACTCTGTTTCTGTTTCATCAGCTGACAGAAAAACACATAGTCTCACTTCTTTCTCTCAGTTTCAAAATAAAAGCATAAATACACCTGAAACTGAAATAAATCAAATGACTGAAAACCTGCAACACGTTTCAGAGCAGAGAAGCAGAGAGATATACGACTCTGTTGTTTTAAGACTAGTTTTATATGATTAGTTTTTCTGGTGGTTTTGTGTAATAATCCGTTTTCAGCACCTTTCCAAGGAGCGGTGAGTCTGGATCGGAAGATATCTGGAGATGTTCGTCTTCCTCAGCTGAGCTTTCTGCTTCAAGACAGAAAATAAAAAAAAAGATAAAAGATCAGTTCATGTGAAAATCAATCTGTCAAAGAGGATGAGCACTTTACTTTATGATAAACAAGAAAGTTAAAACTATTGGAAGGAATTATTATTAATAACAGGCTTTATTAACAGGAGGATGAGGAGGAGGAGGAAGAGGAGGATGAGGAGGAGGAGGAGGATGAGGAGCAGGAGGAGGAAGAAGAGGAAGAGGAGGAGGATGAAGAGGAGGATGAGGATGAGGAGAATGAGGATGAGGAAGATGAGGAGGATGAAGAGGAAGAAGAGGAGGAGGATGAAGAGGAGGAGGAAGACTAGGAGGAGGAGGAAGATGAGGAGGAAGAAGAGGAAGAGGAGGAAGAAGAGGGTGAAGAGGATGAGGAGGAGGAGGAGGGGGAGGAAGAAGAGGAGGAAGAGGATGAGGATGAAGAGGATGAAGAGGAGGATGAGGAGGATGAAGAGGATGAGGAGGAGGAAGAGGGTGAAGAGGAAGAGGAGGAGGAAGAGAAAGAGGAGGAAGAGGAGGAGGATGAAGAGGATGATGAGGAAGAAGACGAAGAGGATGAGGAGGATGAGGAGGATGAAGAGAATGAGGAGGATGATGAGGATGAAGAAGAGGAGGAGGAAGAGGAGGAGGAGGAAAAGGATGGAGAGGATGAGGAGGATGAGGAGGATGAAAAGGAGGAGGAAGATGAGGATGAAGAGGAGGAGGAGGATGAGGAGGAGGAGGAGGATGAGAAGGATGAGGAGGAGGAAGAGGAGGAGGAGGAGGAGGAAGAGGATGAGGAGGATGATGAAGAGGATGGGGAGGATGAAGAGGAGGAGGAGGATGAAGAGGATGAGGAAGAGGAAGAGGAGGAAGAGGAAGAGGAGGAAGAGGAAGAGGAGGAGGAGGATGGAGAGGATAAAGAGGATGAGGAGGAGGATGAAGAGGAAGAAGAGGAGGAGGAAGACTCTCTACCTGGGCGATCTTGGCCTTCTTGGCGATCTTTGGTTTCCCTCCCGACTTCTTGCGGTCGATCTGGTGTCGATGAACCCAACCTCTCAGCTCGTCTGCCAGCCTGAGGGACGAGGAAGAGGAGGAAGAGGAAGAGGAAGAAGAGGAAGATCAGAGACATGAAGCGATGAAGCGAGGACGGGACTCAGTGAAGCTGAAGCTGGACTGACCTGAGAGACTCGGAGCGGTTGAACTGTCGACAGTCTGATGAGCTGAAGTAACGATCGATGTCCTGAAGTACCAGATCCTTCATGTCACTGAACACATCGCTCAAGTTCCTGCAACACACACACACACACACACAATACACACACACAAAACACACACACACACACACACACACACACAGATCAATCACAGAGACCAGAGGTGTCAAACTCATTTTCATCCAAGGGCCACATACAGATCAGTTTGACCTCATGTGGGCCGGATCATTAAAAAGATGGAAGGAAAGAAGGAAGGAAGGAAGGAAAGACAGACAGGGAAGGATGGACAGCTAGACGGGAAGAAGGAAGAACAGAAGGAAGAAAGGTAGGAAGGACAGATGGAAGAAAGGAAAGAAGGAAGGAAAAAAGGAAGGTAGGAAGGACAGATGGAAGGAAGGAAAGAAGGAAGGAAAAAAGGAAGGTAGGAAGGACAGATGAAAGAAAGGTAGGAAGAAAGGAAGGAAGGAACAGATGGAAGGAAGGACAGATGGAAGGATGGAAGGAAGAAAGGAAAAGAACACAGGAAAGAAAGTGGGCCGGACCGAACCCCTCGGTGGGCCGGTTCTGGCCCATGGGGTGCATGTTTGACACCCTTGACATAGACATATATACTAACCCTAACCCCAACCACAGACTGTATATAAGAAATGGACGTAACATCCGTGACGTCACCCATTGGTTTGTGGACTGCTGCTCGGAAGCCAATAGTTTCTAATCTAGGCAGCGCCATCTTGAAAATTTCAGGTGCATGCTGGGAAAAATAAAAACACGGATTCTACTTATATGGGCATGAGGCGGAGCCATGGGCGGAGCGGGGAGGTTGCTATGGTTACGAGGGCTGGATCTCGAGGACATTGGTCAATCAACCTGTCAATCAGGACGTAGCCCCGCCCCCTAATGCATACCCTGCTTTATCGTCACATATAAAATCAGGGAGGCCAAAATGTCCCAAATGAACATCATACTGCATTGAAGAAGGCTTTAAACTAGCGATTGAGACCATAAACACATTTTGAAAACGTTTACTGAGGTTAGAAATCAAGTGAGAAGTTGGTGAATTCTCCATTGACTTGTATAGAGACGGTCGCCCCCTGGTGGCCTTTTGATAGAATGCAGCTCTAAGTTACTTCCTGGTTGGATTCATTTCAGAGCACTGGAACTCCCCGCCTGACCCCAACCCATGTATATCTGTCGATGAGCAGCACTACCACAGACTAACCCTAACCCATGGAGCAGGTGAATCTGCTGCAGGGAAACACTCTGACTGACTGAACCGGTTCAGTGAAACATGAACGTCTGCATTCCTTTATAACGGTGAAAAGAGAAGAAGATAATAATCTAAGGAGGGAAAAAGTGAATCTGCCTGCTGTCATGTGTTCAGAGACACTAAAGTCAGTGTTATGTGTCTGACAGAAGAGAGGCTGAATTAATCTATTATCATCATTAATTTACATATATTTTGTTTTCATTCATTCACTTCTACTCTCTGTACACTTCATCAGCTGTTTTTTGCTTCCTCCTCCATCAGGTTCCCTCCTTTTTTCACCTTGTTTATCATCACTGTCTCTATTTTGGGCTTTTTAAAGTAACTTCTGACTCTCAGCTGCTGTACTGAAGACTAAAGACACCTAAACAACGAGGTCATGCATGTGTGACCAGAGACAGGATTAGATAATAACTGGACAGGAGAGTGATTACTTAGTTACAGTGAATCACCCTCAGAGTAACCTTTCCTACTTTCCCCCCTCCATCTCTCCCTCCCTCCCTCCTTCCTGCCTTCCTTCTTTCCTCCTTCCTTCCATCTTTCCTTTCCTCCTTCCCTCCCTCCCTCCCTCCATCCATCCTTCCTGCTTTCCTTCTTTCCTTCCCTCCCTCCTTTCTTCCTTCCTTCTTTCCTTCCTCCCTCCATCCATACTTCCTGCCTTCCTTCTTTCCTCCTTCCTTCCTTCCCTCCCTCCCTCCCTCCATCCTTCCTGCCTTCCTTCTTTCCTCCTTCCTTCCTTTCCTCCCTCCCTCCATCCTTCTTTCCCTCCCACCCTCCCTCCATCCATCCTTCCTGCCTTCCTTCTTTCCTCCTTCCTTCCCTCCCTCCCTCCATCCATCCTTCCTTCTTCCCTTTTATGCTAGAAATAAGGTCCAGGTTGTAAAAACACTGGTAATTATCCTTTAATGTGACCAATGATCTGCAGCTCTAAACACAGATCACATGTTTAAATCTGGTGAACTGCTCCTTTAAAAAGGTTTAGTTTCAGTTCACGGGACAGCTTCAATCTTTTACTAAATGTCACGCTCGTCTTCACAGCGTTCACATGCTGCTGGAGACCCAACAGGAAGTGAACAGGAAGTGAACAGAGTCATGTGACTGGTCTCACCTGAACTGATAGGACTCTGCTGCGTTGAGCTCTGCGTCTCCGTCCTCCTCCGTCTCCGTCTTGTCCTCCTCTCGGCTCGGAGGCTGAACGGGCGCCTGCGGCTGATGATGCGGCTGATGATGTCGTTGTTGTCGCTCCTCCAGCAGCCGTCGGCCCGTGTATGACATCACTCCGTCCTGCAGGTCCGTCGACAGCTTCCTGTCTGTGATGCTGCGGAGACGAAGATCAAGTTTAAACATTTTAGGGTCAGGACAGTTTTTCACAAAATGCTTCATCATGTCTTTCTAAGGTCTTTTGCTTTTTCTTATATTTAATTTAAATAATATGTATATTTAAGAAAGAGGAGGAGGCGGAGGAGTAGAAGGAGAAAGAAGGAGGTGAAAGAGTGAAGTGTGAAGGAGGAGGAGGAGAGAGGGATGAGGAAGAGGAGGAGGAGGAGGAGAGAGGGAGGAGGAGGAGGAGAAGGAGAAGGAGGAGGAGAGAGGGAGGAGAAAGAAGAGGAGGAGAAAGTAGGAGGAGAAGCAAGAGGAGGAGGAGAAAGAAAGATGAGGAGGAGGAGAAGAAGAAGAAGCAGGAGGAGAAGAAGAAGAAGCAGGAGGAGGAAGAAGAGGAAAAGGAGGAGAAAGAGGAAGATGAGGAGGAGGAGGAGGAGGAAGTGGAGATAGAGGAGGAGGAGGAGAAGAAGGATGAAGAGGAGGATGAAGAGGAAGAAGAGGAGAAAGAAGGAGAAGGAGGAGGTGGAGGAGGAGGAGGAGGAGTGAAGTGTTCAGGATGAAGAAGAAGTAGAGGAGGAGGAGGAGGAGGAGGAGGAGGAGGAAGTGGCAGTAGAGGAGGAGGAGGAGTGAAGTGTTGAGGATACCTGACGGGTCCCGAAGCTGAAGGTCATGAAGAGCAGAACAGCCATCACACACACGGCTCGTTTGTTAGTCGCTGAGTCGCTGCCCTGAAACACACACACACACACACACACACATTATATCAACACACACACATTTATTATAATACTGAAACACACACACACACATTTAACATACTGACACACACACACACACATTTAACATACTAACTAACAAACACACACACACACACACACACACACACACACACACACACACACACACACACACACACACACACAAACTGATGTGCAGGTTTTACAGGTTTTTATCTTCCTGCTTCAGTCCTCTTTGTATTTCAGACTCTTCAGTT
The DNA here is from genome assembly GCA_021039105.1 of Scomber colias. NCBI lineage: Eukaryota > Metazoa > Chordata > Actinopteri > Scombriformes > Scombridae > Scomber > Scomber colias. The sequence continues at coordinate 138,427 of JAJDFG010000179.1, forward strand.
TGTTTTTCCTGGTTTCACACATAATTATTATCCAGCTTTAGACTGTAGTGGGTTTAGGGTTAGATTTGAAGATGTTTTCTGTTGTTTTATTGACCAAATTAATTTATTAATCTAGAAAATGATCAGCAGATTAATCACTAATGAAAAGAAGCCAATCAGTCTGTGACCTGCATGATCAGCAGAAAATGGATCAATTAACCAATTAAAAGATAAACTATTGATTTAAGCTCCATGTAGGAACACGTTATTAAAGTATACAACTATTTTATATGTAATCTTTTATTTAAAAAGTATTTAAGATCTTTGTTTATGAAAGTTAAGACTATTACACATCTTCTAAAGACTGATTTTAAGGGAGCTGACTTCAGGAGGAGGAGTGGACTTTAAATGGAGACGATTGAAGCACTAAAGAAGGCTTCGTCTCCTCCTCCTCCTCCTGCTCCTTCCTCCTCCTCTCCCTCTCTCTCCTCCTCCTCCTCCTCTACTTCCTCCTCCTCCTCCCCTTCATCCCCCTCTTCCTCTCCCTTTCCCTCCTCCTCTTTCCTTCCTTCCTTCCTTTCTCCTTTCCTTCCTTCCTCCTCCTCTTCCTCCTGCTCTACCTCCCCCTCCTCCTTCCCTTCCTCTTTTCTCCTCCTCCTCCCTCTCCTCTCCCTGCTCCTTCCTCCCCCTCCTCTACTTCCTCCTCCTCCTCTACCTCCCCCTCCTCCTCCTGCTCCTTCCTCCTCCTCTACCTCCCCCTCCTCCTTCTCTTCCTCTTTTCTCCTCCTCCTCCCTCTCCTCTCCCTGCTCCTTCCTCCCCCTCCTCTACTTCCTCCTCCTCTTCCTCCTCCTCCTCTACCTCCCCCTCCTCCTCCCCCCTCCTCCTCCTTCCTCCTCCTCTACTTCCCCCTCCTCCTTCTCTTCTTCTTCCTCCTCCTTCCTCCCCCTCTTCCTCCTCCTGCTCTTCCCCCCTTTTCCTCCTCCTCCTCTTCCTCCTCCCTCTTCCTCCTCCTTCTCCCTCTTCCTCCTCCTCTCCCTCTTCCTCCTCTTCCTCCTCACCTCTTTCCCAGCCAGTCTCTCCCTCAGCGCCTGGTTCTCCCTGCGGAGCCGCTCGTTCTCCTGCTGCGCCTCCCTGAGCTGCGCCTCCAGGTTCTGCAGGTACTCCTTCTTCTTCTTCCTCGACTGGCAGGCCGACTCCCGGTTCTTTATCATCCTCTGCTGCCGCTTCAGCACCTTCATCTGCAGGAGGAGGGGGGAGGAAGGGAGGGAGGGAGGAAGAGGAGGAGAGGAAGCTCAGAGTTCATATAACACAACTATTATGTAAGACAGGTGAGTCACATCTGCTGCTTTACTCTGATTTACTCTCTGAGCTCCTTTTAGCTGCAGCAGTAAAAACCAAAACCTCAAACACCTGCTGGACTCACACAGCTGCATGAATATAACAAAATAAACCAAACTACTGAGCATGCATGTTTTAAAAATGAGTTTTTTATTAATTTTAACTTTATATTTATGTATTTAACCCTTAAACAGGCCTTACTAGTTATGTCATTTGCACCTAAAGTAAGTAAGGAAGGAAGGAAAGGAGGGAGGAAGGAAAGGAGGGAGGGAGGAAGGGAGGGATGGAGGAGGAAGGAAGGAAGGAAAGGAGGGAAGAAGGAAGGAAAGGAAGGAGGGGGGAAGAAGGAAGGAAAGGAGGGAGGAAGGGAGGGAGGGAGGAGGAGGAAGGAAGGAAGGAAGAAGGAAGGAAAGGAGGGAGGAAGGAGGAAGGAAGGAAGGGGAGGAGGAAGGAAGGAAGGAAGGGAGGGAAGAAGGGGGGGGAGGGAGGAGGAAGGAAGGAAGGAAGAAAGAAAGAAAGGAAGGACAGATGAAGGAAGGAAGAAAGGACAGAAGGAGGGAACATTTACCCTAACAGCTGAACTTAGATCTGAGGAAGGAAGGAAGGAAGGAAGGAAGGAAAGGAGGGAAGAAGGAAGGAAGGAAGAAAGAAAGAAAGGAAGGACAGATGAAGGAAGGAAGAAAGGACAGAAGGAGGGAACATTTACCCTAACAGCTGAACTTAGATCTGAGGAAGGAAGGAAAGAAGGAAGGAAGGAAGGAAGGACGGACAGATGAAGGAAGGAAGGAAGGACAGAAGGACAGAGGAAGGACCCGGGAGGATGACAGGAAGGTTAAAGAGTCTGTATCTCCTGGATGCACTGTTGTCTGTTTAAGGGTTAAATGTAGATGCACTGTTGTAATTCTTCCTTTTCATCTCTCTGTGCTGTTATTTTGCTCTTATTATATTTTGTAATCTGAATATTTTATTTATTTGAACATGTTGAATCAAGATCAGCTGCTTTGTTTCATCTGATTTCATATTTATTGGTTTGATCTTATATATCTCATATTTTAACGTGTGGAACAGCTGCTGAGCCAGAAACACTGATACCTTTAACAGTTCAACATATTTCCTTGACTGTTGTGACTCACGTCGATGTCGTTTGAGTTGTTGCCGGGTAACGTTGTGGTCGCCGGGACGATGGGTTTGCTGGCGGCGGGTTGGGACGTCGGGCTGGAGCAGTGCTGAGGGATGCTGGGAGAAACTGGCTCCATTTTAACGATGGCTGGAGCCGAACCCAGACACACGGACTGAGAGAGGACGACTGGAGGAGGAAGAGGAGAAGAGGAGGAAGAAAGGAGGAAGGGAAGAGGAGAGGAAGCAGAGAGGAGATGAGGAGATGAGGAGATGAAGAGAAGAGGAGGATGAAAGGAAGGGGAGACAAATATGAAAAGAAGAGGAGAAGATGAGGATGAGGAGAGGAAGAAGGGAGCAAGAGGAGAAGATGAGGAGAGGAAGAGAAGAGAAGGATGAAAGGAAGAGGAGAAGAGGAAGACGAGACAAATATGAGAGGAAGATGAAAGGAAGCAGAGAGGAGAGGAAGAAGGGAGAAAGAGGAGAAGATGAGGAGATGAAGAGAAGGGGAGGACGAGAGGAAGAGGAGACAAATATGAGAGGAAGAAGAGAGGAAGCAGAGAGGAGAAGATGAGGAGAGGATGAGGAGAGGAAGAGGAGAAGAAGAGGAGAGGAAGAGGAGAGGAAGAGGAGAAGATGAGGAGAGGATGAGGAAAGGAAGAGGAGAGGAAGACGATGAAAGGAAGAGGAGAGGAAGAGGAAAGGAGGATGAAAGGAAGAGGAGAAAATGAGGAGAAGAAGAGGAGAGGAAGAAGGGAGGAAGAAGAGAAGATGAGGAGAGGATGAGGAGAAGAAAAAGGGAGGAAGAGGAGAAGATGAGTAGGATAAAAGGAAGGGGAGAGGAGGAGGACAAGACAAATATGAAAGGAAGAGAAGAAGAGGAGGAGAGGAAGTATGGAGGAAGATGAGAGGGAGAGGAGGATGAAAGGAAGAGGAAGAGAAGAAGGGAGTAAGAGAGGAAGAGGAGATGAATCCAAACGTTTCTAACACATTTGTTCATGTAAGAAATTATGGTTGTGTCCCAGTAATAAAGTGAATAAAGTGAAGTGGAGGTCTGAGTCTCACCAGGTCTGGTCTGGTCCATGGGGTTCAGGCCCTGCAGGATGAGGGTCTTAGCTGGAGCTGGTGTTTGGGGCAGAGAGGTGACACACACGGGTCGAGGCTGGATGGGAGGTTTGGTGCTCAGGATGCTGCTCGCCTTCAACGTGGACGCAGGCAACACTGAGGAGACACGTTCAGAGATCAGAGTTAACCCTCCTGTTGTCCTCGAGTCAAGGAAGGAAGGAAGGAAGAAGGAAGGGAGGAAGGAAGGAAGGAAGAAATGAAGGAAAGAAGGAAGTAACGGAGGATGAAAGAAGGAAAGGAGGAAGGAAAGACGGAAAGATAGAAGGATGGAAGGATGCAAGGAAGGAAGGAAGCAATGATGTAAGGGAGGAAGGAAGGATGGAAGGATGGAAGGAAGGAATGATGGAAGGGAGGAAGAAGGAAGGAAGGGAGGACGGAAGGACGGAAGGATGGAAGGAAGGAAGGAAGGAAGGAAGGGAGGAAGGAAAGATGGAAGGTTGGAGACAAATTTGATTCTGAACAAAAGGTTAAACAAATATCCTGACAGTTGAGGAGGAAGAGGAGGAGGGGAAGGAGGAGGAAGAAGAAGGAGGAGGAGGAAGAAGAGGAGGAAGAGGAGGAAGAAGGAAGAGGAAGATGAGGAGGAGGAGGAAGGAGGAGGAAGAAGAAGGAGGAGGAGGAAGATGAGGAGGAGGAAGAGCAGGAGAAGGGGGAGGAAGATGAGGAGGAGGTTGAGGAGGAGGAGGAAGATGAGGAGGAAGAAGAAGGAGGAAGAAGATGAGGAGCAGGAGGATGAAGAGGAGGAGGAGGAGGAGGAGGAGGAAGATGAGGAGGAGGAGGAGGAAGAGGAGAAGGAGGAGAAGGAAGAGGGAGGAAGATGAGGGGGAGGAAGAGGAGGAGGAGGAGGAAGAGGAGGAGGAGGAAGATGAGGAAGATGAGGTTTATTAAAGTTATGATCAGTCGTCATGGTTACCTGTGCTCTGCGTCTGGATCCCGCTGATCACCGCTGGGATTTGTGTCGCCAGCTGCGTCTGAAGCTGCGCCTGCGTCACGGCGGGAATCTGCGTCTGCCGCGGGCCGACCGCCGACGTCGCCACGGTAACCTCCATGGAGCCGAGCGGCGGCGACAGCACGTCTCCGTACATGTAGGGAGGAGTCGGAGGGTTTTCACCTTTAACTGTGATCTGGAAGGAAGAGAGGAGAGAGAAGATAGAGGTTGATTTCAGTGTAATCGTCCTTTAATTTCACAGTTTTTATTGTAATTAGGTATGGGATGATAACCATGTTCAAGGTAAAACGCGATTTGAAAAAGCCACGATAACCGAAACCGGTAAATGTTCTGTCATACTGTTCCTAAGGTATGAGACGTTTGTGTTTGTGTCTGGTCAAAGACAGAAAGTGCTGGTCTTTCCTTTCATTCCTCCCTTCCTTCTTTCCTTTCCTTCCTTCTTCCTCCCTTCCATCCTTCCTCCCTTCCATCCTTCCTTCCTTCTGTTCTTCCGTCCTTCCTTCCTTTTCTTCCTCCCTCCCTCCTTTTCTTCCTTCCTTCTCTCCCTCCCTCCCTTCCTCCCTCCCTCCCTCCTAACTTCCTTCCCTCCCTCCTTCTCTCCTTCCTTCCTGTCAGCCTTCTTTCCTTCCTTCCTTCCTCCCTTCCACTTTTCCTTTCTCCCTTCCTTCCTTTCTCCCTTCCTGCCTGCCTGCCTGTCTCCCTTCCTTCCTCCCTCCTTTCCTTCTTTCCTTCCTCCCTCCCTTCCATCCTTCCTTCCTTCCTCCTTGACTCGAGGACAACAGGAGGACGAGCTTAATCTCCGTTTAGGAAAAGGAAGTGACCCTCACTTTTTAGTCTGGTCAAAGACAGGAAGTGCTGGTCAGAATTCAAAATTCAAATCTTCAAACATAACTTATAAATAAAAAACGACTCAAATAATGAATAATTGTTTTAATTGTGTTAAAGGAAATAAATGAGTCGTGTTCCTTATTCTTATAGTTTTTTATATTCACAGTAAAAAGGGAATAATGTTTAATCTAATAATAATAATCAGTTATAAAGCTCTTCAATATTATGAATTGTTAATTATTCCACACATGAAGGACTTTCAAGATATAAGAAGAGACGAAGATGCACAGTCAGCAAAATTCAAATCTACACACATGACTTATAAAAAAAACAACCGACTGAAATAATGATTTTGTTTAATTGTTTTAATTGTGTTAAATAAATGAGTCATGTTCCCTCAAAAATGATTCTTATTATTTTTGTTCCTCAGACACTAAAAAGGGAATAATGTTTAATCTACTACTAATAATAATCAGTTATAAAAGCTCTCTTCAGTATTATGAATTATTAATTAATTAATCACAGTATTCATGCTTTGATGATACTGTATCTGATTAAAGTCACAGTGACAATAAATCTGCTTTCATTTTAATTTGAAAGGCGACTCAGCGTCTGTCACATCAAACAGGAAGAGAAAGAGAAACACAAAGAGAGAAAGAGAAAGAGAAAGAAAAAGAGAGGAACACACAAACCGACCTGTGGATCTGGAGACGAGGCGGAGCAGTCGGAGCCGAGCGATGACGCAGGAGACGGAGGCTCAGCTTTCACCTGAAACACTGAACACACACAACGGAGACCATTAATCCACATTAATCCAGTCTGAATGTTTATATATTTTAGTGATTGTTTTATAGCAGAGAAGAACTTACACATATCCACGGGTAAAGCCTGAGCGATGGTCATCTCACTTTTAATGACAGGAGCTTCACCTTCACACAGAAACACATGAACATTAGACTTTATGTTTAATTTAATGTTCATATTTCCTGTTTCTGTCTGATGAAGTGAGGCTGAGTTATCTCTGCAGCACATTAAAGCAAAGAGGCAATTCAAAGAGCTTTACATAAAACATAAAATGCATCAAAACAGAACAGAAAAGCAACATGTGACAGAATAATAAGACATTTAAATATAATTAAAAGTGTAAAAAATATAATATATAAGTGTAGTGTGAGTATATAAAGTTACAGTGCAGTGTGAGATATTAACACAGCAAGTAATAAAATACAAATAATAAAAATAAATAACTCCTCAAGACCTGAGCAGACTCACATTAAAGGATAATTCCCGTTTTTTACAACCTGGACCTTATTTCTAATATAAAATACGATCATTGACTCACCCAGACGTTCTCCAGTGGAGCGCTGTGTATATCCGTATAATGAGAGTACACGGGGCACCGAAGCTCAGCCTCTATATAACATATTATCTGCCACCTTCCTTTCTTTCTTCCTTCCTTCCTCCCTCTTTTCCTTTTTTCCTCCCTCCATCCTACCTTCCTTCCTGCCTGCCTTCCTTTCCTCCTTTCCCCCCTCCATCTCTCCCTCCCTCCATCCATCCATCCATTCTTCCTGCTTTCCTTCTTTCCTCCTTCCTTCCTTCCCTCTCTCCTTTCTTTCTTTCTTTCTTCCTTCCCTCCTTCCTTCCTTCCTTCCACCAAACTAGTTCATTTCACCAATATTTAGTTATGATACGTTAGTGCTATTCCCCTCTGAGCCCGTGGTGGCATGTTATCAACATCCGGGGTCTGTAGGTTGACCTACTGACCTCTGATCTGGATGATGTCATCAGCCCGGTTTATCATTGAGCGGAAATCCTCCAGTGTTGTGATACAGACGTTTATCTCCTGGCCTCACATGCCACCATGGACTCGGTGGCCCGTGGTTTTGTTTGTCACAAACCGGGCCAGTTAGTGGCAAAAAGGGAGTCCACACAGTGAAATACCAAATCAAAATGACCAAAATCATTTTAACTTGAAATTAAATAATCAGTAAATTAGTCAAATAGAAATCATATTATACCAAACAAATATAAGAAACTTATATAAAAATAAAGCCAAAGTATGTGTGATAGGTTATGTTAAGAGTCAGTCATGTGTGCAGTGTCTGGAGGAGTGAAAGGTGTTGTGTGAAGTGTTGAATGCAGGAGGTAGTGATACTTAGGTCCACATGGCAGGTGGAAGCCTGAACCCAAGTCTCAGTCTGGAGGCAGCAAGAGAGACTGAACAAAAGTTTAGACAGCCCTTAAATCCCCAACCCCCCCCCCCCCCCCCCATACACCCACAGGTGAGGCAAATTGGCCCGATCGTATTTTATGCTAGAAATAAGGTCCAGGTTGTAAAAAACAGTAATTATCCTTTAAGGTGGACTGACTTTTAAGGCGCAGCAGATATCCTCAACAATATCCTCCTAACAGCGCTGTGCATTTATTAACATTTGCTGGTTGTTTCTAAGGTTTAAATCATTTCAGGTGTGAGTATGTTAGTATCTTAGCAGCGGGTCGTGTGTGAAGCGGGTCACAAACGTGGCTGCAGGTTCTTTCACAGCCGAGTGAAAACAAAGCGTCTCGTGTTTCACAGACGTGACGACGCCTGAGGAGTGAAAGCAGAGAGCGATTCACCGCCGCCCGTATAAGGTTCCCTTCCAAAGCTCCGTACCTGTGAGCAGGTTGTCGTCGAGGTGTTGCCATGGCGACGTGGGGTTGTCAGGGTCGAGAGTGAGCACGAGGTCGTTGTCAAACTGCGAGAGAGAGGAGGAGGAGGAGAAGAGGACAATTAGATCAAACGACTGTGTGTGTGTGTTTGTGTGTGTGTGTGTCTCTCTCTGTGTGTGTGTGTGTGTGTGTCTCTGTGTGTCTGTGTGTCTCTGTGTGTGTGTGTCTCTGTGTGCCTGTGTGTGTCTCTGTGTGTGTGTGTGTGTGTGTGTGTGTGTGTGTATGTCTGTGTGTCTCTGTGTCTCTGTGTGTGTGTGTGTGTGTGTCTCTGTGTGTGTGTCTGTGTCTCTCTGTGTGCGTGTGTGTGTGTGTGTTTGTGTGTGTATGTGTCTCTCTGTGTGTATATCTCTGTGTGTGTATGTGTGTGTGTGCACCTGCGCCACTCAGCCAACCGATAAACAATTAGCCTGATTACTCTCTGGTCCATCATTTAAACCAGCAAAACAAAGTGTCAAATTTCAAAATAAAAGCATTTCACATTTTAAAGCTGCAACTAACGAACCTGTAGATTATTTACTTTATTCATTTATTAGTTTTTTCCCATAAAATGTCAAAAAATAGTAAAAATATATGGATGACTGTTTCTTATTTTATCTAAAGAGCTTCAGCCTTCCTAGAAAACTAAAGACTGAGGAAATCATCACATTTTAAAGGAAGGTTTTGTCAATTTTCAACCAGTTATAGTAGTAGTATACATTGTGTGGTTTCTATAAATGAATAATGTTTAACTTCCCTCCATGCTGACTGAACGTGGAGCTCATTCATTCATTTACCTTCACCCAGCACCACACTGTCACTCACTCTGAACTCTGAACCAGCCACGGTGGCAGAAAGCAAGAAGTTCCCTCCAATATGGAAGAAAACCATTTAAAGCAGGGGGGTCAAACATGCGACCCACTTGCCATCCTGTGTTCTTTTCCTTCCTTCCATCTGTCCTTCTTACCTTCCTCTTTTCGTTTGTTCGTTTGTTCGTTCCTTCCTTCTATCCTTCCTACCTTCCTCTTTTCCCCTTTCTTTATTCCTTCCTTCCTTTCATCCATCCTTCCTACCTTCCTCTTTTCCCCTTTCTTTATTCCTTCCTTCCTTTCATCCATCCTTCCTACCTTCCTCTTTTCGTTCGTTCGTTCGTTCGTTCCTTCCATCTATCCTTCCTACCTTCCTCTTTTCCCCTTTCTTTATTCCTTCCTTCCTTCCTTTCATCCATCCTTCCTACCTTCCTTTATTCCTTCCTTCCATCCTTCCTACCTTCCTTTATTCCTTCCTTCCTTCATTTCTTCCTTCCATCTATCCTTCCTACCTTCCTTCCATCTATCCTTCCTACCCCTTTTTTCCTTTCTTCATTCCTTCCTTCTTCCCTCCCTTCCTTCTGTCTGTCCTTACTTTCTTTCCTTCCTTCCGTCTGTCGGTTCGTCCTTCACTGTCTGTCTTTCCTTCCTTTCTTCCTTCCTTCCTTTCCTACCTTCCTTCCTTTCGTTCCCTCCATCTTTTTAATGATCCGGCCCACATTAGATCAAATGGGTCTGTATGTGGCCCTTGAATGAAAATGAGTTTGACACCTCTGATTTAAATAATGTTAAGCTGGAGTCAAACATTCATAGATACTTATTAAGAGCCAGAATGACTCAAAACTATTAACTGATTATCAAAAAAAGTCAGAAATTAATCAATCAATCGCTTCAGCTGTAGTTGATATATCGTAGTATCATTTATCTGCAATGATAATAAATCTATTTAGCTGAATTGTGTCACATTAAAAGTCATAAATACTCACAATAACTACTTTTATTGGATGATATACTGTCTCAGAAATAATCGCAATAAATGATATTATTGTTATCTGAAGATCATTTTAACTAAAAGTTAACTTCCTCTGAGAAGGGTTAGGGTTCAGGGTTCAGTGTGAGAGTTTCAGCTGTTACAGTAAAGAGAGAGAGAATAACTTTGTGTTTTCTGAGGTGTGGGAGTCTGACGTACCGACGCCGGCTCGTATTTCATCCCCCGACTGAAGTCTGCGTCCTCGCCCTCCTCCATACTCTCACACTGGTACAGGCAGGCATCTGGAGAGAGATAGAGAGAATAAATACAATGTTAGATAAGAAACACAATGTTAAGATTTAACAATAGGGTCCTTCACTCCAGGCCTTTCGGCTCGGTCCCTAAATACAATGTTAACATAGAAACACAACGTTAGGATTCAAACCACAGACTGTATAAAAGAAATGGACGTAACATCCGTGACGTCACCCATTGGTTTGTGGACTGCTGCTCGGAAGCCAATAGTTTCTAATCTAGGCAGCGCCATCTTGAAAATTTCAGGTGCATGCTGGGAAAAATAAAAACACAGATTCTACTTATATGGGCATGAGGTGGAGCCATGGGCGGAGCGGGGAGGTTGCTATGGTTACGAGGGCTGGATCTCGAGGACATTGGTCAATCAACCTGTCAATCAGGACGTAGCCACGCCCCCTAATGCATACCCTGCTTTATCGTCACATATAAAATCAGGGAGGCCAAAATGTCCCAAATGAACATCATACTGCATTGAAGAAGGCTTTAAACTAGCGATTGAGACCATAAACACATTTTGAAAACGTTTACTGAGGTTAGAAATCAAGTGAGAAGTTGGTGAATTCTCCATTGACTTGTATAGAGACGGTCGCCCCCTGGTGGCCTTTTGATAGAATGCAGCTCTAAGTTACTTCTACGTTGGCTTCATTTCAGAGGACCAGAACTCCCCACCTGGTTTAAACACGTTAGATAGAAACAACGTTAAGATTTCAACACATGGGCTGTAAACTATTTCTCCCATCATGCTTTGCGTGCTATGGAGGTGAAAATATCTCTGGACTTTGAAACTAGAACAAACTGTTTTTATTGAAGCCGTTTCCTGTCAAAGAGTTCAGGTGTGAAATGAAGCTGATATCTGCTCTGAGCGTAACCTCAGATCTCTGCTGGATCAAAATTAATACGTTTCATTTCCTTAAACAACAAACATACTCCTGATATTTTGTGTTTTTAGAGAATAAACTAAGTATTTAATATAAAGCTGGGTGATAAAACAGCAGCGATATGAACACAGCTGTTAAATGCAATCTATGAACACACACACTGAATATGCAAACTTTATTTACATGAACGAACCCAAAGTGTTTTCCCTCCCTGACTCATCAACAGCCAATCATATCGCTCGATAACGGAGCGTGATAAACAGGATCATTTAACAGGAGACGTGTGACACACTGACAGTGAGAAATTAGGTCATTATTAAATAAAGTGGTTAAATTCTGCGTTTTTTATAGATTAGGTCATTAAAGATGATCAATAATTATAGATTTTGACTGAAATTAAAGATTTTATTGTGATATTTTAAGCTGTATCTGCATAAATCAATATATAATAATAAAATATAAAAATGGTAAAACTGACAAAATATCAATGAGCAGATTTTAAAATGAGGTCCATCCTAATAAAACACTAAAAAAACATTAATTATTTAATTATTTGTGGCCAAGTCATTTAACCCTCCTGTTGTCCTCGAGTCAAGGAAGGAAGTTAGGAAGGAAGGGAGAAAGAAGGGAGGAAAGGAGTGAAGAAGAAGGAAGGAAAGTAGGGAGAAAGGAGGGAAGGAATGAAGGAAAGAAGGGAGGACGGAAGGTAGGAGGGAGGGAGGACAAAAGGAAGAATGGACAGAGGGAAGGAAGGAAAGAGAGAAGGAAGGAAGGAAAGGAGGGAAGGAATGAAGGAAAGGAGGAAGGTAGGAGGGAGGGAATGAAGGAAAGAAGGAAGGTAGGAGAGAGGGAGGAAAAAAGGAAGAAAGAAAGAGGGAAGGAAGGAAAGAGAGAAGGAGTGAAGGAAAGAAGGGAGGAAGGAAGGTAGGAGGGACGGAGGAAAAAAGGAAGGAGGAAAGAGGGGAAGGAATGAAGGAAAGAAGGAAGGTAGGAGGGAGGGAGGAAAAAAGGAAGGAGGGACAGAGGGAAGGAAGGAAGAGTCAAATCAGATGGGGTCAATTTGACCCAGGAGAACGATAGGAAGGTTAATATATATTAGTAGGAAGCCTTTATTTAGTGTTAGAGCTGAAATCATTAGTTAGAAAATTAAAATACCCAAAATTTGAAGCTTTTCTGAGTCATAAACGACAATAATATTAAAAAATATATATTTAGATATTTAATTTTATCATTATGACTTCCAATAAATTAAAAACAGGCTTTTTATAGACATTTTATAGACAATAAAAAAGATTCACAGGTAATAAAAATATACATCAGACCTGGTCTAGTCTTAATCTGTTAACATTAAAAAGAGAGTTTAAGTTTAATTATTCTTTTTTTTAATAATCTTCGGTTCTTTCTTTAGTTGTGTTTATTACAGCTGGTCTTTATTAGCGCTTGCTGCTCCTGCTTTGACCCAGTTCTCTCTCTGGGGGATCATTAAAGTTTGATCTAATCTAATGTAATCCAGTTTATTGCCTGAGTGCAGCCTGAGAGGAGCGACAGCAGGCCAGTAAAAGTCCTTTAGTTAACCAGTAACACCAGTAACACCAGTCTGACGGTCAGTGTGTCAGTAACAGCAAACGTTTAGCAGCGTTTAAGTGTTTGTGGTTATTTCACACTTCATAATAATCAACTTCCTGTGACGAGAAGTCAACATTATCACTAACTGGAACTCAAGTAGGAGCATTTAAGTTTGATCTAATCTAATGTAATCCACTTTATTGCCCGAGTGCAGAGGAGCGACAGCAGGCCAGTAAAAGTCCTTTAGTTAACCAGTAACCCCAGTAACCCCAGTAACACCAGTAACCCCAGTAACACCAGTAACACCAGTAACCCCAGTAACACCAGTAACCCTAGTAACAACAGTAACACCAGTAACCCTAGTAACACCAGTAACACCAGTAACCCCAGTAACACCAGTAACCCTAGTAACACCAGTAACACCAGTAACCCTCGTAACACCAGTAACACCAGTAACACCAGTAACCCTAGTAACAACAGTAACACCAGTAACCCCAGTAACACCAGTAACACCAGTAACACCAGCAACCCCAGTAACCCCAGCAACCCCAGTAACACCAGTAACACCAGTAACACCAGTAACACCAGTAACACCAGTCTGACTGTCAGTGTGTCAGTTACAGCAAACATTTAGCAGAGTTCAAGTGTTTTGTGGTCATTTCACACTTCATAATAATCAACTTCCTGTGACGAGAAGTCAACATTATCACTAACTGGAACTCAAGTAGGAGCATTTAAGTTTGGTTTCTAGGTTTATTTCATGATAGATTCAATAAATGAACTCAGTAAATATCTGCTTCCAGTCGTCATAATGTTCCTCTGTGTGTTTATGGATGAGTTTTAGTGACAATAAACCTCCTAAAATGAGAAAGCAGCAGACATATTTATCATGTCAGTAATAGTATTAGAGCAGCTGACAGAAATAAAAGAGGAAACACTAAATAAATAAACGTCTTTTTAAAGCAATAAAACGCCCTGTAACTAATATGAGAGGCGTCATGTGACCATCAAAGATACTAAGAGGAGTTTTTGCATTAGAGCGGAACAATATGCAACCCCCCCCCCCCTCCCAAAAAAAAAAAAAACTCCTTTATTATAACTTCTGACATGTATTTTAACTGAGATGAACACAAAGCTTCATTTATAGAGTTGTGACACATTTTACCTTCATGAATAAACTGCAGCTCCTGATATAAGAATGATAAACTTTAACTTTAACTGCTGAATTTTGCTTTTACTTTCTTTCTGCGTCACATTTAAACTCATTATGACAGCAGATAAAAGCGTGAAGACAGACTGGTGGGCAAACAGTGGCCCGTGGACCAAATCCTGGCCCTCCAGCATAAATCTATTCAGCCTCATAGTGAAAGCTGAAGTTTTACCTCTCATAGATGTCATCAAATCTTTTACACAATCCTCATAAATGTCCAACAGATAATAATGTCGACTATCAGAGGTGAGTAACATCTGAACTGATCTGAGTCCGTGATGATGACGAAGCTGCCGATATGTTATCATTTACATCATTATATTGTAGTTGAACAGATGTGTATGTGGTTGTTTTTGGTCAGATGAGTATTAACTTCCAACCACGCCTGTGACACCCCTCCCCCGCCCCTCCTCAGGAGAACTGGCCCATTGTTGAACCCACTGACTCCTGGAATGGAGCTTTTCCACTACACAGTTCTAGCTCTACTCGACTCTACTCGTTGTTTTTGTTGCGTTTCCATCAGGGATAGTTCCTGGTAGGCTTTACACCATCAGGATGTTTGGGGCCGATCACCGGTCAGTGAGTTTAAATAAACCGATCACCGATCAGTGAATTTAAATAAACCGATCACCCATCAGTGAGTTTAAATAAACCAATCACTGATTAGTGAGTTTAAATAAACCGATCACAGATCCGATCACGTCTTCTTTGTCCACGCTCCGTTTCTTAAACTCGGCTTCTCCTCCTCGTGTTTCCTATCCAGGTACGTTTGTGGTGTTGAAACATTTTGCAGATGCTTCCCCACGAGGTTCTTTAGTGTTGCACAGATTGTTTGTGTTTTATCTGTCTGCCCACAACACCTACACATTTGTTTGAATCCGACAGCTCATGATTCAATATTCAAAAAGCTTTATTGTCCGTCACATTGTGACAGGGCTCAAAACTAACTGTGGGATTCAAACAAACATGTCGGTGGTGTGGAACTTCTTCAGAGTAAATGTGACAGATAAAACACAAGCCATCTGTAATCTATGCAACGGGAGCATCTGCAAAAAGTTTCAACATGACGACGTTGATCGGATCGTTACAGCCGATCTCACTAAAGACATAAAATGCTAAATATCGGCTGATCAGATATAACCGATCAAATCAGCGTAAAGCCTAATACCTGGTACCTGCTACTTTTTTAGTATCTGCTCTGCCGAGGTTCCAAGCAAGCCGATACTACGTAATTTCAGAGGACCAGAACTCCCCGCTAGGTAGAAAACTAAGTCACGACAGTTTAACGCAACATTGCTATGACAACCCCGCTCACGTTGAGGAGGAACTACAGTAATGGAAAACGACCTGGTACCAAACTGAGCTGAGTAGAACTAGAACTGTATAGTGGAAAAGCTCCATTATGCTGTATCACAATATTACGATATCCAAACTCTAAGACGATATCTAGTCTCATATCACGATATAGATATAATATTGATATATTATCCAGCCCTACTGCTGCTTTAACACACACAGACTTGAAAAACTATGTACTTGACCTTTAATGTGTTGTCACACTTCCACCCACTGTTAAAGATAAATTGACATATCCGGGTGTTGCAGACTGAGGAAGCACACACACACACATCCTCATTTAACCCGCGTGTTACAGCCTGATAACACTAAAACACTTATTCTACTATATAAACATGTTTATATGCACTAAACACACACACACATATATAAACTGCAGATTAAAAAGCCAGCATGTTTGGACCTGATGCAATACTAAGTAATACGAAGTAATACTAAACCCTGAAGATCAGCGTTAGGTTGAAGCATGCTGGTGTTTTATATGTGGTAGCCAGTTATAATAAAGGCTTTATAAGTGATCCGTGAGTGTCTGGATAAATCTCTCTTTCTTATCATACACTAACTGAGGATATACATCTACAACTAGAGCTACCAGCTGCTTGTTCTTTAGTGTATTTATTCATTGATCTTCTTTTATTTAGTTTATAATCTTAACCCTTAAACAGGCAGGAGTGGAAAATTAGATGTAAAAAAAACATAATTTGATGTTACTGGTTATGTCATTTGCACCTAAAGTAAAACATTTCCACTCATATGTTTTAATATATTTTGGATTTTATGAGTTGTATCTCCACCAGGATGCTCTGCCCTTATTAAGGTTTAAAATGGTCATAATGGTAAAAACACTTAAATGTGTTATTTAACATATTAATATCACACATACTAGTTTCTAAACTGATTTTTATCATTTCTATCAAAGTATAAACCAACTACAAGCTTCAATTCTACCAATTAAAGGCTCATATACAATTAAACAACCACCTTAACCAATCATGCTCCTTAAAGAGTCTGTATCTCCTGGTGCACGTTGCCTGTTTAAGGGTTAAGTCGACAAGTATAAAGTGTGTGATGATGTAAAGTGCACATCAGAAGTGAAAGGTTCATATGAGCCTGCAGATTTCATCCATACCTATATTCATTCAGTGCAATACATTAAAACAACAACACTACACACACATACCAAGCATGCACTGCAGATCAACAGTGAGAGCAGGATTGATTACTCTTGATCCAGTTCTACAAATGTGTTTTGAATATTGCATATGTTTAATATTCCCGTATTGTTAGTGGTGAACTATTCCAAATGTGACTGAGTACTAACTGACCTAAAGTGGTGTGTCTGAACGGTATTATACAGTCTCCTCTGGTGGTTGCCCCAGTAGATAAGTTATTGTGTGCTTTCTGTTTAATGTAATCACTTATGGAGCTTTTACACTATACAGTTCTAGCTCTACTCGGCTTGGTTTGGCTTGGTACGAGCTTTTCCATCACTATAGTTCGGGGTTGTCATAGCAACGCTGCGTTAAACTGCCGTGACTTTGTTTTCTACATAACCAATGGAGGACATGGAGGTGATGGTGTACTTGCTGCTGTATGTGTCTTTCTGTCACACACAAAGCCAGAGAAGAGAAACGTATGACTGTAACGCTGTTGTTGGTGTTTTAAAAATGCCGGGTTTGATTCTTGTGTGGGACGGCTCATGACTCTTCCAGTAAAGACTCTCTGACCAATCAGAGGCCCGGCAATCTGATGACGTCACATTTAGTATCGGCTCGGCTCGCTTGGAACCTCAGCAGAGCAGATACTAAAAAAGTAGCAGGTACTATCCCTGATGGAAACACAAAGACAACGAGTAGAGTCGAGTAGAGCTAGAACTGTATAGTGGAAAAGCTCCATTAATGAGGCTGGTGCAAGTCCTTTTAATGTTCTATATATCGCACTTAAACTTTTTAAAATGATCAAAACTGAGGAGGTTATGTTTCTGAAGTATGTGACAGTGATGATTGAATATTTTAAGTGCTCCTTTGTACAGTGACTGGATCTGACTGAGCTCGGTTGTACTAGAGAAGATCATTGCATGCAAAACAACCCTGTAGCTGTTGTTAATGAAGATCTGATTTGTCTTAAAATGACTGGAGGTTGGTATTTAATCATTTTGGAGATATTTTTAACTTGGCTTTTGAAAGAGAGATTAGAATCTAAAGCGACCCCGATGGTATTTGTTGTATTCATTCACTAATTCAAGCTCCTCTCGTCCCAGAAACACATTAGACTATGTGAGGTTCATTGTAATAATTATTATTAATTATTAATAATATGGACACCTGACTGCTGCTTTAACACACACACACACACACACACACACACACACACACACACACACACACACACCTGGTTGTTGCTCTATATTCCATTAGTGAGAACAGAAATGGGAAAATGTCTCTTATAATCTGCAAAAGGTCTTAAAATTAATATTTTTACCATCAATACAGCTGTTCAAAAGCCTTATCTCACACCTTGTTTTACTTGACTGCAACTGTTTTTAAACTACACTGTATCTTGACTGTTTAAATGTATTCATCCATTGTTTTTATTTTTTCGTCACATCTTCTTTTCTGTCTCTCTTTTGTTTTCTTTTATCTGATATTTTATGTTTTGTTGTGTTGGTAAAGGACGATTACTCCCTGAATGGTCTAGTGAAGTAAAATAAAGGTTAATAAATATGGACACTGCTGCTTTAACACACACACACACACACACATTAGAAAAATGGTGTACTTGTCCTTTAATATGTGGTCACGCTTCCACCCACTTGTGTTAAAGATAAATTGACATATCCGGGTGTTGCAGACTGAGGAAGCACACACACACATCCTCATTTAACCCGCGTGTTACAGCCTGATAACACCCAAACACTTATTCTACTATATAAACATGATTATATGCACTAAACACACATATATAATCTGCATTTAGACATTTTAACATGCACACACCCCTCATGATCACACCTGTTATCGCCTCATATCATAAATACACGCGCTTATTTCTCCCCTGCAGAGCTTTTAGAGGTAATAATAGATAATAATAATAATAATAATAATAAAGGTAACTCACCCCAGTCTTCGCTCGTCAGCAGGTTATCAGCGAAGAAGCGAGTTTCCAAATCAGACAGTAGATCCGCACTCATCTCCTCCGAGCTACACAAACACGCTACACACTGCTAAGCTAACATCAAGATACCTCAGTAACACCAGACGGGACTTGCGTTCAGTATATAAAGGTAGCAGAGGATTTACTACAGTGGAAGAGTGTTTTTTTTAATGTTTTCGTTTGTCTCTCCGGACGATAGATGGGTGCTCCTCTTTAGCTGCTAGTCTCGCATATGACAAACAAGGAAACGTAATTTCCCGAAAAGTTCCCGCCCACTCGTCACGGCTGAGCCAATGACAGCAGCGTGTTGTGTGATTGACGGGTGCACCAACCAATCCGATGAGCTCACACAGAGAGCGATTGGACGCCTAAGGAGACATATTCTTAAGGGGGAGGTTTTAAATGATTTGGACCAATAGACCGGCCGCGTTTTGAGTGACAGTGACGCTGAACCAATGAACGCGAAGAATCACCTGGAACATGTTTAATTGACAAGCGTGTCAGCCAATCACCGTGCAGCAGGACAAAATAATTGTTCACCGTGAAAATCACGTTGATTCTTGCGTGGTCTCTCCCCAAAATAACAACGTGTTATGTTGGTCTGTACGATAAAATAAACGCACCCACTGTACGTAACTAAACTACAGCCACCCACAGTGCATCTAACATCTTTAATGCTGCTGGGGCTATTATTCTTTATTCTTAATTCCTCAGTGTGAGGAGGGGGAGTTATTACATAACACCAGTGAGGGGTGAATGAGGACATGCTGAAACACTGCCAGCAGCTTGTGCCTCTAATTTTGGCATTGTAGTTTGTTTTTAGACAAATTAAAGTCCACCTTGATGCATCAAGTGTTGTGAGCTGCAGACTGGTTATTTGCCTGCAGGAGTTTGATCCCCTCTGTTGTATTTGGAAGTTAAAGCAAAGCGCCCCCTAGTGGGATTATAGGCTCAGAAATGTTAACGATTCACACTGTTTCACATAATATGACAATGGTGGAAAGTCATTTTACTGTACTTTACTTTACTGTAGTAATTCCATGTGATGACTGTCTACATTTCAGAGTACTAGTACTTTACTGTAGTGCAGTTTGAGGTACTTGTACTTTACTGTAGTGCAGTTTGAAGTATTTATACTTTACTGTAGTACAGTTTGAGGTACTTGTACTTTACTGTAGTATTTCCATGTGATGCTACTTTCTGCATCTCAGAGGGAAATATTGTACTCAGGGCCAGCCCTAGGATTTTGGTGTCCCTTTGTGGCCCCAAAACACTTGAGACACAAGCACCAAACACGCTGCTCATAACTGAACCAACATGAACACACACACTAGAGATGGAACATGAATGAACAATAACTCTCTGACTTTATGTATTAAATGTGTGTAATGGATGTTTAGGTAGTGCTGGTACCGGATGTTGGTTCAGCAGTTATGAGCTCTGGAGCTGCAGTCACATCAGAGGAGGAGATGAGCCTGAAGTCTCTGACCATGTTCCCTCTGCAGCAGTCAGCTGATGAGCTACATGCTCCTGCTGCAGTATGCAAAGATGAAACATTACATTATTATTCATATCTAAATATAGGCTGGAAGACATTGCAAAGGTACATTACATGTATCTTCCAGACCTATATATTAACCACTTAACACACGGTCGTAAACATCTAGTCACGTGTACTCTGAGATGGACGTGCAGGTCAGGAAATGACGTAAACGGACCGTATATGGTTTGTTATTTGTGTTATTACGTTACGTGTTGGACTAAATACATGTTGACATATTGAGGAAAGTATTTCGGTTTTATGGAAACGGATTTCATATTTCAGCAGAATGGATACTTGGCGAGCTGTACAGAAAGTCCTGAGTCATAAGATGATCGTTGTGGATAAAGGGAAGACTTTGAAGGTATGTAGCATTATAGCTTTTCTTACTTAGCTCAGGGGCTAGCCGAGCTAATCGCTAATACTATTACGGCTGTGAGCAACCATATAACTCGTGAGTGGTCTTGAATGAATCAGGGCAATCTAAGCTTTCCAACGATGTACGGCATGAATATATATGTTTAAGGGTTGGTGTTTTAAACATTCAGAAGAACGTGTCGCTGCCTCTTAACATCCGTCCTGTCCCGTAGACGGAACAGCGTACGTTAAGAGGTTAATCAGATTCAATAAACAATAACAAACCTTTATACTGTGATAGTTTTCTATCTCCAGTTTTCTCTTCTTTGGCCGTTCAGAGCAGCTGCTGATAGAAACACACACTCTCCCTCCTGGACAGCAGAGGCTCTCCTCTCTTCTTCATTTGGATTTAAAAGTGATTTATGAAACATTAAAACACCACAAGTGTTTAAATATCACATTTATATAGTTGATTAAGTTAATATAATGAGGTCTGTGAGTCTTAATAGTGCTTATAACAGCCTTACCGTAGCATTACCTACTGTGTATTTTAGTTACCATGGTTACACAGACTTAGTTGCTGCGGCTGTAAAACAATAAATAAATAAATAGTTTGAACATCACATAACTCCCGCGAAACGACTCGTATCGCTATGAGCAGAATTTATCCATCTGTCCGGTAACATCTGAACAATCTGAAGAGCCGCACAATTAAATTATTTCTTTCGCGTTGAAGTTAGCAGATAGCTAACCGGAAGTTAGCTTCTTCGCAGACGTACGTTCATCCAGCCAGTTTAGGAAAGTTCCACAGACTGAAGATAATGTGAACAGAGCTTTATATGGCAGTGATGGGCGTAATCGGTATTGTGTTAACTCGTTTGGGAAGGGCTTAAATGTAATAGTTTATCATTTATATGTTAAAATACCGCACTGTAGTGTGAAGAGCTGGCAAAATATAAAGTCCCACTGATCGTGTGGCGCCCCCTAGTGGCTGTGGCCCTAGACAACCGCATAGACCGTTTATGCCACTGGCCGGGCCTGATTGTACTTTCTACTCCACTACATTCATTTGACAGCTTTGGTTACTTTTCAGATGAAGATTTGACATAGTGGATAATATAACAAGCTTTTAAAATACAACAAATTATTAAAGATGAAATCAGTGGTTTCCAACCTTTTTGTCTTTTAACTTTTTATGAATCAATCTGCCATCATTTTGTGTGCAGAGGGCACAAACATGCATTTACATTTGATGCTGAAATACTGTGTAATGCCAATGGAAAAAGAAACATCAGTACTTAGTAAGTACAAAGAAGTATGAGGAGCACAAAGCAACCTGTCCCCCATGACTACGCAGTTCCTGTTCTGTCTTTATATAGAAGCTCAGATCAGTCTTCTGTCTTTAATCATCTCATCTTGTGTCAGTGTGAAGATGAACATCTATGGCTGCGTGTTACTTTTAGTTCTGGACTGTAATGTCAGTGCAGGTGAGACATTTTCACTTCAAGAACATTTCTACATAATAGAATGAATAAAACCTGTTTAAACTTCAGTTATTTAATGCACTGCTGTCATACATTACATGATATAGATAGTTGATATATTCGCAGTTGATGGTAAAAAAGAGGAAAGACTCAATGACCCCGGCAGACGATACGGTTCAACAATAGATAAGTCACTGTTCATCCTCAGTGCTGCTGTCTCAGACTCTGGAACATATTACTGTAATAATGAACCAGCTGCTGAACTGACGGTGATCCCATCAGGTAACATCAGACTTTATATTTACAGTTTTAAAGATAAAATCTGCTTTTTTTCGTTATTTATAGAGTGGTTCAAACACACATCTAACATTTGAAATAAAATGGTCTATTAATGAAATAGTACATTTCAAATGTAAAAGTGTTTGTTCTTGTTTTACTTTGATGAACCAAACTCTAGTCAACAACAAAGTTTTTTTCAGTTCTGTTGTAAGAGATTGAGGAAGTGTATCCTTAAGAAAAGGTCAACATTTTTGGAAATGTGCTTGTTTGCTCTCTTTCCCAAAGTGAAGAGCTTGAGCTTGTTGCTTTCCTTATGCAATCCCCACTTGTTCAAATGTAATACAGTGATAACTTGGTTCAAACTTGACAAGGGACTGGAAGCATGGCTATAATTTACTGGTATTTATTTTTTAAACATATGATTGACCTTCACATTGTTGACTCTCAAATGCTTTGTCCCAGTTTGTCGATGTGAGACATACCATCAATTCATTTGATTTGATCAATTCATTCCTTTATGCAACCCCTCAGTGCAGCCTCTGTCAGAAACAGGCCGTTTTAGCTCCTGTCTCTTTAAGTACACTTTTAAAGACAATTAGGGTGTTTTCATTTAATCGAACCATAGTTCATTTGACCCCTTGTTTCGGTTTGTTTGCGCCGGTCAGAATGCATCAATCACACTCAGGTCAGGATTAACTGGATCGAGACCACAAAAAGAGGAGGTCTCGATCTGCACCAACTGGTGGACTCTGGTGCGGTTCTGGTGGTGAGAAAGCAACCTGAAAGAAATAGAATAGTTTACGAGTTTACTTTCTACTCGTTATTTGTTTGAACTTCTGTGACATTATAAAAAGAAAACATGACGTGCAAATAAGTGATAGAAAACCTTTCTTTTTTTTCTTTTGGTGTGTGTAGCCCATTCCACCCTGGGCGGCTGCTCATATCACAATTCTCCGACAAAGAAAGTCCCAACAATGCGTGCAGACAGAGCAGGAATATGACAGCAGCAGTAAGACTCCTACCATATGAACATATGCTGACCAATGTGTACAGTTTATAGAGGTCCATTATATCAGCAATCTGTGACAGGGAGTGAGTCAGTGAGGTGAGTTGACAGCTGACAGCCCATATATTTATATATATTCTGTCTGAAATTTGGCTTGCAGCAAAACTAGACTGCGTCCAGTGATTTTTATGTTCTGTGCAGGTTGTTGACAAAAGAGGAAAACGAAGGAGATAAATACCAAAGTGACCTATGAGGTGTAGTCATTACATATTTTGGTTTGTTTAGAAATATGCGCATGTGAAATCGAACCGTGCCACAGTCTGTATGCTACATTGTAAACATGTATTGCCTGCTGCAGACCAAACAATCAAATTATAGGTCTGAAAATGCCCTTAATGTAACACAAATAAAGCCACAAAGCTTCAGCTCTGCTTTTGTTGTCTTCTTGCATTTATTGCAACTTAAAATACCTTCAAGGGAAGTAGATTTAAGTGTGAAAATGATCTGTTTTACTGCTTTGATCTGACAGTTGTTTGGTCTTGGTGCCATTTGCAGTGAACACTACAGTCATGACAGCATGACCTTGATATCCATGTGGCGAGACACGTGGCTGCGATGTACTGTTGAAACGACCAAAATCTAAATATGTCTCCTGAATGTGGTGGTTTGGTTTTTTCTTTGATTGGCAGCTCTCACATTAGTCACTGTTTCTAACTGCATTTCCCACAGATCACCTTTCTGTTGTTGACTTTAAGTTGATTTAGTTTGAGTTTCTTTAACCTGCTCATTAATCTCTCAGTGGCAATGAGATAAAGAGACAGATATTTTTCTCAGGAGTTCAAACCAGAGCTGAAAGAGACTAAATACTGGACTCAGATCAGGTGAATTTCATGTAACTGACTCTTTTCAATGCAAACTCCTACTCCTAGCCTCCCCCAAATGTCTGAACTCAAACCTCTCCAACACTGAGCCCACACACTGTCTGTAGGAAACTAATTTTGGCCCCTTGTATCTGTGATCTCATTCTTTCAGTCACTACCCACAGCTTATGACCATAGGTGAGGGTTGGAAAGTAGATTTACTGGTAAATTGAGAGCTTTACCTTCAGGCTGAGCTTTTTCTTCACCAAAATAGTGTGGCCTGTCTGCCTGTCAATCTCATGCTCTATCTCACCCTCACTCATGAATAAGACCCAAGATACTTGAATTCCTTTACTTGGAGCAGCAACTCCCTCCCAACCCTGAGGGGGCAATCCACCTTTTTCTGACAGAGCACCATGGCCTCCGATTTGGAGGTGCTGACTTTCATTCCAGCTGCAAACCACCCCAGTGCTTGTTGGAGGTCCTGATATGTTGAGGCCAAACGAACCTCATCATCCCCCATAAGTAGAGAGGTGATCCTGCTCCTCACTTCACCTGAGTGTCCAAGACCTATGGCCAAATAATTGATGACACAACTACAATAATCAATATTTGGTCCAAGGTGTTCTGCTACCAAGTACACTTATGAACATCCTTATGCTCCAACATGATGTTTGTTATGGCCAATCCATGGATAGCACAAAAGTCCAATAACAATACACCATTCTGGTTCAGATCAGCCAGGCCATTCCTCCCAATCACCCCCCTCCAGGTTGCAGCCCCCCTGCAGAACTATGGACTTCTGTCCATGATCTCATTCTCAGACAGCCCAAGAAGGCCGGATACTCTGAACTGTTGTGTGCACAGTCAATAGCCAGAGTCTTTCTCCCAGCATCAAAAATCTCAAGGAGGCAACTCCAACACTGCTGTGTTCAGCCAGGGACTCGTGAGTATCCCCACATCCACTTGGCTCCTCTCACCCTGGGCAACTCCAGCAATGAAAAGATTCCAGGCCCTCTTCAGGAGTTTGGTTCCAGCGCTGATGCTGTACATATAGGTCAGCCAAACTATATCCAGTTGCTACCACTCCACCTCCCGCACTAGCTCCGGCTCTTTCCTCACCTGCAAGGTGACGTTGTCCCTATAACTTATTAACAATGCTCAGGATCAGCACATCAAGGCCCACGCCCCTGCCCAATGCCTGACTGACATCACACCTGACCCCAGAATGGGCCCACAGGACAGTGACTCCATGTTGTGCCGACCAGGCCACCAGAGGCTTGCTGGTGAGCTCCCCTCCCAGGCCTGGCTTCAATGGGTTAGGGCTGCATGTGCATCTACTTTGTTAGTTAATTCATTTCTTATCTATTCAGGAGGTACTTTCATCTACTGGAACTGAAACATAATCACATTGTGGTTTGACAGAGGAAATATCAGTGTATATTAACCAGAAACAAAAAAAACTTTTCAGAAGTGATATACCAGGGCTTTAACCTGAGTTCCTGTTCCTCTCTCAGATAGAAACTGTGGTCACTGACTGTCTCTTCAGTCTGGTTCAGTGTGTTGGAGGATGAACATCTACAGCTGCCTGTTGGCCTTACTGCTGGCCTGTAATGTGACAGCAGGTAAGAATTTATCTCTCATCATAATAATGTTTAATAATCATGTTTTTCAGTGATGAATGTGGTGCAGGTCTTTATTTTCACTGCTGTTTTCAGGCTGTAAGAATGCAGCAGACACAAAGTATGAAGTCTGTTGTTTCTGGTTTATTGTTTCAATCGTAATCTGAAGATAGATGTCAGTGTCTCCATAACAAGTTTATCTACGTTTCTGTGTGATAGATTCAGAGTCAGATTCAGATTCAGACAACGTTATTGATCCTAAAGAGGGTAATTTATTTACTGCTTACGCATCCACAATAACACAAATAGCATCCAGTAAGTTACATGTCAAAAATAGAGATCAGCAAACAAACAGACGTCAGTGAAGGACAGCAAGATAAAAATAACAAAGGTAAAGTAAATAACAATAAAATAAATTAACAAATACATATTTGTTAAATAAGAATTTAACAATAGACTGAGTGTCAGTATCAAATTTAAGTTGACAGTCAAACACAGTTCCAACGTATTTATAAGACAGTCTGGATGTCTTTGCCACATATGACACTAGCTTTATGTTCAGTGTTGTATCTGAAGTCAAGAATCATTTCCTCTGTTTTGGATAAATTAAGGTCAAAATAATTATCATCACACCATTTAACATTTGAAAACGTAACAAGAAAACTGTTCTCCTGAGAAGTCCTGCAGCTGTCAGTGAACATGATGAATAGAAAGGGTGAAAACACACAGCTCTGAGGTGAACCTGTGTTTAACTCACTTGTATTGGACATTGGTCCATTTACAAAAGACCTGCTGGATTATTATTATTATTTATTATTCCTTAAAATCTTCTCAATTTTTTTAATTACAAGTGAAGTGAGTACTACAGGTCTGAACTCAGTTAAATCTTAATAATAATAGGCAAGATGGTTGACGTCTTCCAGATTGTAGGTTAGCACCGATCTGGAAGATTCTGGTGAAGAATTTACTGAGCTGGTCAGTACAATAATGCAAAGTGAGCCCACAGATGGCATCAGGACCAGATCGTCAACAGTTCTATGTCAGCAGAACAAATCCTCTTCTGAACCATGACGGTGTTACAGTACCTCTGGTTGATGTAGAAACACACACTGCCTCCCCGTTGCTTGTTGATGATCTCTGGTGATCGGTCCAGTCAAAAAGGAACACCAAATCCTCTATGTGACAGCTCCTCATCCCGGTTCAGATCACTGAGCCACCTTTCAGTGAAGGCCAGTAGACAGGTGTCTTTAACTTCATGTTTGAATGTGACTCAAACCTCCAGCTCATCATTGATAGGTTTCTTGACTGCAGCCATTTTATAGAAATTTTAATGCTTTGTTGAAGCATTTTCAAGTTTATTGTCATTGTGTTTGAATAAATCAAATTGAAAGTTCTTTATTGATCATGCAAACAAAGCTCAATACAATGTGCAGTGATATGATAAAAACTAGATTAGTTTATAGCCAGTAAAATTAAAGAATAAAGATAAAAACTGTAAAAGATGAAAAGAAAATCAAAGATTTAAAAAAAAAAGATTTATACAGTATATTACACTCTATCCATATAAATAAATATATTATGAAAAAATACTAATACTGAAAAAGAATGGTAACATGAAGGTGAAAACCTTCCACATATATGATCTTAAACACTTGATCACATGTATGATCTAAAATATACACAGACTCACACAGAGACCAGAGACTGTGACGCACAAACAGTTTGTTACCAAGACAATAAAAACACACAGAAAACCACAACGAGTGATGCAGTGCACTGTGACTGTGTTCAATAATATGTCAGACCCCTCTGACACGTTTACTGATGGTGTGAATAATGTGTGAAGTTAGACGTTAAAATAAAGTGATGCTTTGAGGTCTTCATGTTTCATGATTAGCAGTTAACACTCAACAGCTAAATGTGATTCTCACTCTGATGAAGAACTTTTGTGTTTCTTGAACAATTAGAAATGTTGACATTCTGAAAATTGATGTGTCGTTATTGGAAACTGTTTCTTTTGCAGAAATAATCTATCAAGGAGTCAAGGAGGGGAAGTTGGCCTATCTGTCTTGTCCTCACTCTGTGGAGGGTAAAGTGACATGGAGTAGAGAGATTGATGGAAGGAAAGTTGATATACTTGCAATTGATGGTGACAGAGTTGAAATGTTGAATAATCCCCAGAAACGATACGGTTCAACACCAAATAAGTCACTGTTCATCTTCAGTGCTGCTGTTATAGACTCTGGAACATATTACTGTAATAATGAACCAGCTGCTGAACTGACGGTGATCCCATCAGGTAACACCAGACTCTGTTAAAGTTGTTCTGCTTTCTGTTTTCTCTTCCTGTTTCAGAGTCTCTGAGCTCAACTTTTCTTTCTCTAAACTTTGATTAAATACAAACATTAACTTATTAATGAAATGCTGCATTTCAGAGGTAAATGTGGTTTTAACTTCAATAACGATAACGAATATAATGTAAAAATGAATATTCAAAGTCAGATTTTGTATCTCATTGACTGTTAAGAATCATTAACTTCTTGTATTTGTAGTTGCTTGAACATTTCTGTGTATTTCTCCCACATTATTAGCTTTTTATGATCAGAAAAATATAATTTTTATTTTTTCATCTTTAGATAATTCCTTTCTCAAAGTCCTTTTCTCTAAAACTTTATTATGTGAAACACACACAGAGCATTACTGTGATGAGTAACTGTAATATAATTACTGAATTTCAAATAGTAAACCATCACATGATACATTTATGATGACATGTTATAAAACATGTCTTACTTTTTACTTTCTTCATGTTTGTTGTTCACAGGAACAGAAATACTCCAACCTATAGAGAGGTCCAGCATCACTCTGACATGTCCTCATGATGATGGAGGGTCACATGTTCCAACATGGAGCAGAGAGATTGGTGGAAAACAAAAACCAATCAGGCTTCATGTTTCAACTGTAACCAGGACGTTGATGTTTCCCAACCTGCAGCCTGCTGACTCTGGACTGTACCTCTGTGATGGAAAACCAGCTGTGTATCTAAATGTGATCAAAGGTGAGTCGTCTGAGAGACAAGAACTCAAAGATATACACACAAATATGAAGGAGAAGAAGTTATTTAAAGGAATAATCTGACATGTTTTACTTTCTTACTGAGAGTTAGAAGAGAAGATCAGTCAGTGATGGATTGTAACTAAGTATATTTGCTTAAATACCGTTTTGAGGTATCATGTGATGCTGATGATCCACTCCTCTATATCTCAGAGAGGAATATTCTACTTTTTACATTTATTTGAACACAGATTTTTCAGATCTATAGTATATGTTTTTTACTTTGATGCATACCATATTCATATCTGTCCAATAAAAATGAAGCTGCAGCCAGCAGTCAGTTAGCTTAGCTTAGCTTAGCATAAAGGCTGAAACAGAAGGAAACAGTGAGTCTGGTGTTACAGAGAGTTATATGCAGAAATATAACGACACACAAGGCTGAACAAGAAACAGAAAACTAAACAGAAACTAAAACAAAGAAACAACATTACACCAAGAAACCCCACTGATTAAAAGTTGATCCATCTGAACCAGGGGTTCTCAACCTTTTGCAAGCTGGGCCCCCCCAAAGCTGGTTCATTGCAGTTGGGGCCCCCCCTCCTCCCGGTGTCACCCTCCCTCGCGGCCCCAACCCCACTACACCACCTTGCATAGATAGATAGATAGATAGATAGATAGATAGATAGATAGATATATAAAATGATAGATTTGTTATTTTTAGGCCCACACTATTATTATTATTATTAGCCTATTATTATTATTATTATTATTATTATTATTATTATTATTATTATTATTATAATCATCAGGTAGGCCTATCATCATTACTAGGCTATTGTTATAACTGGCAGTAGCACCAGACTTCTAATGTGAGCTTGCAGGCATTATTATTATTATTATTATTATTATTATTATTATTATTATTATTATGAGTAGTGATATCCCTATTATCATTACTAGGCTAGCTATATAATTATAGTTACATGCTTTGCTGTTATTATTATCATTAGTATTATTATTAGTAGTAGTAGTATTACTATTATTATTATTATTATTATTATTATTATTATTATCATAGGCCTATTATCATTACTAGGCTATTGTTATAACCGGGAGATAGGCGATGTTAATGTGAGACCTGAGCCTGCTTTGCCTTGCAAAGATCCTCAATTCTTGGTGCAATGTCTGATAAACATAGCCTCAAATCATCCTCAATTTGTGCACGATTCCGGTATTTCGTTTTGAGTGCAGTCATTTTCGAGAAGCCTGCCTCACACAAATATGTCGGCGCGAAAGGGAGGAGAATCTTCAATGCGACGTCACAGAGTTGAGGGTATTCCTGCATCAATGCTGCCCAGAATGACGAAAGAGGGCAGGAGGTGAAACGTTCCTTCAGCCTACTGTCACTCTTCAGCTCAATAAGCTGTTCCTGCATGTCAATTGACAGCTCGTTTGCTGTGCACACAAATGGATCTTGAACCCACGCGAAAGAGCGATAATCCTCTTTGAAATACGTCGCAAATTGTTGTCTCATTGCAGACAGGTGCTCAGACGCTGACTGAAATAAAGAGGTGAAATCGTGTGACGTGCCTGCATCAGTGATAAAGTCTGCAAGGCTGGGGAACAGGTCGCAGTTCCCTCGACATAGGGATTTTCGCGATTTGTTTTTAATGATTTTTTTTTTATTTTTATGATTTTTCCCTCCATCCTGTTGCCTACTCGCGCCCGCTCGCGCCCAACCGGTTGAGGCGCGCCCCACCGGTTGAGAAACACTGATCTGAACAAACAAAAAGCAGAAAACAGATGCAGAGATATGGGAAACTTTTAACACACTGTGTTCAAATGAAACTGAAGTTTCTATGTGAGAAGTCGAGTTCACAACATGTTCAACATTCAAATGGTTTTAATTTTTATTTGTAGAGCTTGAACTGTTGGTGCCAACTGACCACATGTATAAAAGTAGCATCATCCTTTTCTAAAAACTGTGAATAATTTTGTGATATTTAGTAAACAACTGCAGTGAAATAGATTTTCTGTCCTGTCATATATATTTTTTTTCTCTATTCTGTACAGAAGATAAAACAACAACATTGTCTACAATAATTTCCACATCAGCACCAGCTGCAGACACAGATATGACTGCAACAAGTAAGTCAAGAAACCCAAAAAGAAAATGTGTTCGTCAGAGTTCACAATAAAGATGTAAAACAAAGATGAAGATATGTATTCAGAGTTTGTGTAAAAGACTGAGAAATTAAAATGAAAGAAACTGATTCTGAATGTTTCTTGTCTTCCAGCCTCGGCTCACTTGTGGCAAATGCCTGTTCGTGTGGTGATCGTAACGCTTTGTTTAATCATCATGATCAGCATCACCGTGACTACCTGGAGAAGAGGTGAATGACCTGAAAGATGTGAATCTGGAAATGTTGAACAGCAAATGTTTTTAAAAAATTGTCAGGTTCAGGCAACCTAAAACACTTAAAATATCAAACAAAGGAGAGAAGACAACAGGATTAGAGTTTCTACTTGCAAGGAGAACGGACAGAGATTTGCTCAGTATACAATCTCCAACCCGCTCTGAGCAAACCTTGCCGAACCCTTTCTTTTTATTGGTTTCAGGATTTCACTAATTTACATAGTCATTTTTGCTCTAAGGAGTGGGGGTCACAAGTCGGTCACACACACTTTAAAGATTTTCTGATCAGAGTCACAAGTTGATCAATGGTGGTCACACACTTCCAGGACTTCCTGAGCAGGGTCACAAGTTGGTCAAAGGCCCTGAAAAACAACTTTAAAACAGCATGCTTGTAGACTATAAAGTTGAATGATTATAGAAAGGGTAAATATGGGATAACTTACATACAATAATTCCAACAAAAATACAGTCAGATGATATTTTAATCTCAATCTATTAATAATTTCAAAAATAAGGAAAGTTTGACTCAGCAGAAATAACTGGATATCAACTAGAAAGCAATCACAGACCAGACAAATTAAATATTGATTGATGCCATTTTAGTTCATTATGTTGCTGTAGTGCTACTTATTGGTGGAATGTGGTCAAATGAACCAGGATGGTTTAAATGTGGATTTAGGAGTCATAGCACTTTATGTCACATAAGTCACACATACTCAAATTACAGAAAATAGTTGTAATAACCGGTTTTCAGTCTCATCCAAATAAAATATGTTTCAACTTTGATTACAGTTGATCAAATATGAGCAGTGGATTTCTGTCTGGGTATAAATGAGCCTGTTCTATATTAATAAATTACTTTTTAACCATGTCAAATGGTGTCTCCACTATCCAGGAATCATTACCTAAAATATAAAGTGTCTCAGAAAGGCCACTAGATGGTGACATTTCTACTTGCCCCAATGCCCACCTTTCTACCAGGTATCTTTAAAATCAAAGAAGTGGCCTTTGAGATATTATCATAAGTAACAGACAAACAAAGCTAGAAGACATTAACATCTATGTCATGTTTCTCATCACTGTAACCATTAACATAAACATAATGCTCTATTTTAAATGTGAGACACTGACTGATGAAGATGCAACACAAGTGAACTGAACATATCTTTAATCATCTTTATGTTTCCCTTCTCTCTGTTGCAGCTCGACAGATACAGAAACGACACACAGCAGAAACAGAAAATCATCTCTGATCCTCCATCACACAGAAACAAGAGCAGTAAAAACCGACCGGTCAACAGTTTTCATCCACATGCAGTGTGTCAGGAAACAGTCATTCTGCTTCCACCTCTAACACTGTGACTGCTGCAGATACGACTGTTAAAACTACCAATTAAAATTTTATTACAGATATTATTGATAATGAATTGATCAACCAGGAAATAATCTAAACCCTAAAAGTTGCATCAAAATTGAGAAACTTGTTTGAACCATGAGAGTTTTTTAGATTTGCTGTTCAGTTTGTGACGCTCCTGCTGTGTCTTCTTGTGTTTCCTCACAGTCTGGTGGACGACCTGCACAGCTAAACAGTTTATCTCTTTCTCAATCTCTTTCTACTCGTAAACTTATTAAGAGCCAAGTTTATATTGATATCATCTCTTATACACAAATGTATAGCCAACAACTCATTTTATGTTCCTGCTTTTGGTTTTGTTTCTACAAGACAATTGAGTGAGTTATTAATCTGGAACCACTTATATCAGCTGATGATGTAACTGTAAATATCATTCATTCATAAACAGTGTGGGGTGGGGCAGTGGGTGGGGTACAACATTAGTATATAGTGGGTGGGGTACAACATTAGTGTATAATAGTTTTCATCTTACCTAATTAAATAAGATGCTCTGTGTCTCTGCCAACGACTATGTTCCTTAATTTTCCTCTATAAATTATGGGGTGCCTCAGCTCAGGGGTCGGTCTTGGGACCAATCATATTTTTGTTACATGCTTCCCCTTTGGCACATTATTCAGAGACATGGTGTTTCTTTAAACTGATGATACACCGATGTACCTTCCTGTTAGATCCACAGGCAGTGGTATGCTGAGTGCACTAAATGACTGAGTTTGCGATGTCAAAGACTGGATGTCAAACAACTTTATTCAGTTGAACTCAGATAAAATTGAGATTCTTGTCATTAGTTCTCAGGAAATAGCAAAGCAAATTCTGCCATCTGCTGGTGACCTAGTCAAACACATCTAACCTGTTGCAAGGAATCTTGACATCTTATTTGATAGTAATTGAAGCTTTGAGCAGCACACCACAAAACATGTCCAAGCTTGTTTTTATCATCTTGGAAATATTTTAAAAGCTCAATCAATCTTAAATATTGAAGACAAAGAAACAACTCTTCATGCTTTTATCTCATCACATCTAAAATACTGCAACAGCCTTTTTACTTGTCTAAACCAAAATCTATTGATCAACTCCAGACTGTATAGAACTCAGCTGCCGGGCTTTTAACCAGAACAAAGGGACGTGATCACATAACTCCTGTTTCAGCATCTTCACTCTGGCTCCCAGTGTTTTAGAACTGACTTTAAGATCCTAATGATTACTTTTAAGGCTCCCAGGTATACTGTATTTCTGACCTTGTAGTGCTGCACATGCCAGTACGTACTTTGAGATCCTCAGACAGACGAAACTAGAGAGGATAGAGCATTTGCAGTCAGAGCCTCTAGAGGCCCTGGAATGATCTACACGAGGAAATCGATTGGCTGAATCAGTGATCTGTTTAAGTCCCTTCTTAAAACTTACATTTAATCAGAGAGTCTTTCCTGATTTTACTTGAGTTTTTAATTTTCCTTCAATTGCTTTTATCTCCTTTTTTTTATTTTTGCTTTTTTCTTACATTTAAATCATCAAATTGTTTTTTATTTGTCCTCTTTAATAATGCTATTGTTTTATGATGTATCGGCTGCCTTTTAAATACCTTTGTAACTTAAACTGTAAAAACTTTTGCAAAAATAGGAAATCATTGTAACAGAAGTGTGAAGTATGTTGACATGCATTTATATTTTTAATAGATGTAACTATTAAATACTTTAAAAACTGATTGATTGATTGATGGTTCAATGTGTTATATCTGTAAGAGCAGATACAATATACTTGTATAATGAGGCAATGATATAATGATCAGCTCTCAATGTGACATCTACGTATATATATCTATGCCCACACAGTATTTGTTGTCACGTACAAGAAAAGTAGAACCTCAGTTTGTACTAATAAAGGAAGATATTTTAAGAATGTGGCTTCATGTATGAAGGCCGCATATATTAGAAGACAGCTGAGTTCCTGTTCAGACACAAGCCGTGATCAGTTCTGATCTCGCTGCCTGTTCTGGACTTGAATGTTGTATCCGTTTATCCATCTACTAAGGAAGGAATCTCTGTATGTATGTCCTTTGTGTGTCTATTGAACTGTTCATCAGGCAACTCCACATTTCTGGGCAAGACAGGGAGTGCAATCTTGAATTTGGTGCAATTTGGACACACAATATATTCAAAATGAATAAACTTCAAAAACAGCAGTGAGCAGTGAACCATTTCTCTCTGTTTAATACTGACGGTTTATGAATCTGTACCACTGATTGACACATCAAGTTTTTTTTCTACCATGTGACCCCAGTGTAAAGGGAAAAGGTTGTCTTAAGGGGTGAAATAATAACCAATGCCACCTATAAGAAAAAAAAACAAAAGAATACAACAAAATCATCTGGAAGGAAAATCATTGTCTTTGAAGACAGAAAACAAACGATGGAGGCCCCAGTGCTGCTGGGGCTTACAAACTTAAAATACAGCAAAAGAAGGCACCAGTAGTGCAACTATATGAAAGAGACACAAAAGCACTAATAAGGGGCCAGAATGAGTTTTCTTGCCATTTGTTTGGACATGTGGACTTGAAATACCTTCAAGGAAATATTTTCGTGTGAAAATTATCTGTTTTACTGCTTTGATCTGATAGTCGTTGGGGCTTGGTGCCATTTGCATTTTTTCCACAGTTCATCATCATGACAACGTGACCTTGATACCAGTATGGTCAGATACGTGACTGTGATGTTCTGTTGAAACCACCAAAGTTTAAATATGTCTGTTAAACACGTCTCTAACTGTATTGACTCAAAATGTGGTGGTTTGGTTTTGTCTTTGTTTGGCAGCTCTCACTGTTCAGTTTTTTCTTTTCGGTTGTTGAATGTATTTTTGTATCTTTGCTTAACGTCACTGTTTCTGCTTTTCCCACAGATCACCTTTCTGTTGTTGATATTAAGTTAATTTGACCTGCTAATTACTCTTTCAGTGGCAATGAAATACAGAGACATATTTTTCTAAGGAGTTCAAACCAGAGCTAAAAGAGACTGGACTCAGATCAGGTGAATCTTAGTTTCTACTAGTGGATATTGTTCTGCAAGAATATTTTGGCGGGAAAACACAACTATGCAAATCGTCTCTGAGCATTTCACTCCGACATTCAGCATCAACATTTTTGCATCTTGTCAAATACATTAATGAATATTTTGTCATTATGTTGAAAGAAAACATATTACAGCAGCATTACATTTATAGCTAAACATATTTGTTGCTGTAATTTAGTTGTACATGAGGATTATTTCTGAAAGACAGGGTTTATTTATACTGTATTATAATATAAATGCCTTTGTGTATGAATCAAGTCATCCATCCGTCCGTTCATCCATTTTCTTATTTCGTTTCCCCAGCAACACTCATCAGCTCCTGTTGGGGGATCCCAAGGTGTTCCTAGACCTGGAGAGATATATAATCCCTCCAGGAGGCAAACCACCTCAGTTGGCTCTTTTTGCTACAAAGGAGCAGTGGCTCTACTTCTAGCCTCCCCCAGATGTCTGAACCCCTCAGTCTATCTCTAAAGCTGAGCCCAGACACTCTCTGCAGGAAACTGATTGTCCTCACAATAGGGTAGACATAGATTGACTGGTAAATTGAGAGCTCCTCAGCTCTTTCTTCACCGGAAAGGTTTGGCACATCATGCTGATGCTACACCAATCCGCCTGTTATTCTCACACTCCATTTTACCCTATGTTATGGATAAGACCCAAGATATTTGAACTCCTTTGCTTGGGAGAGCAGTCTCCCAACCCTGAGGGAGAAATCAACCCTTTTCTGGCAGAGCACCATGGCCTCCAATTTGGAGGTTCTGATTTTCATCCCAGCTGCAAACTGTCACAGTACCTGTTGGAGGTCATGATGTGTTGAGGCCAACAGAACCATTTCATCCACAAAAAGCAGACAAGCAATTCTGAGATCCACAAGCTGTCCATGAAAATCACAAACAGGATCAAAGACAAGGGATAGTCCTGGCAGAACCCAACACCCACTGAGAATAGGACACTGTTGGTGTCCACCAGCAGGTTCTCAGGTTACTGCTTTAATAAGCGCTGATAACCTTCACACACACACACAAACATTAAAATAATCACAAATATAAAAAATATCAGCAAGTAAAACTTCACAAGTCTCTCAGTTTAAAAACAATAATCACAAATATGTAATACGATAATTTGAAAGTACTCTAACACTGGAGCTGTACATGTTTAACATGATCATACTATGGTCTGACAGAGGAAACATCAGCGTTTATTAACCACAAACAGAAAAAAAAGACATTTCAGAAGCAATAGAGCAGCGTTTGAAGCTGAGTTCCTGTTCCTCTCTCAGATAGAAACTGTGGTCACTGACTGTGTCTTCAGTCTGGTTCAGTGTGTTGGAGGATGAACATCTACAGCTGCCTGTTGGCCTTACTGCTGGCCTGTAATGTGACAGCAGGTAAGAATTCATCTCTCATCATAATAATGTTTAATAATAATGTTTTTCAGTGATGAATGTGGTGCAACAGACACATATAAAGTATGAAGTCTGTTGTTTCGGGTTTACTGTTCATATTGTGGTCTGAAGGTAAATGACAGTTTCTCCATAAAGCTATTGTTCAGATTTAGACAACTTTATTGATTCCAAAGAGGAATTTTGCAGCACAAACAACATTAAAATAAGAAGCCAGAATATGAGGCTGCATGTTGTTAAAAGCTGAAGAGAAATCAGCAAATAAAAGTCTAGAGTTTCTAAGTGTTTGTACACAGTGTATAAAAAGTTTGGTGTTCTGGCTGGTAAGCAAATTGCAAAGGAAGTTTTCCAGCTATACAAGACACAATAATAGTTTTAAAAATCTGACATTATTCCCAAGTAGGGATGTCCGATAATATCGGCCCTCTGATATATGGGACGTTTCACAAGTGAAGTGAGTACTACAGGTCTGATGGTTTGAAAATAGGTATGATGGGTTACATCGTACAGATTTTAAATATTTGGCAAAGGTCAGCACACATCTGGAAGATTCTGGTGAAGACTTCTCTGAGCTGATCAGCACAATAATTTTTGGTCTCATTAGCAGATTGGTTAAAGGAGGCCATATTCTTAATTTCTTGCCAGGCTGCTCTAAGTTCTCTGCTGCTATATTGAATTTTAATTTTATCCTTCGGCCTTCCTTATTTCATTATGTACTTCTCTACAAACAGCCTTTTCCTCTTGGGGGTTACCAGTATGATAGGTCTTTGTCTTTTTGTTGATAACTGATTTAAGCTCCTTTGTTATCCAAGGTTTGTTATTTGGATAAATAACAACCTTTAGTGGTTGAAATCAGTGAGTATCTCTGGTTGATGAAGAAGCACACACCTTCACCCCGTCGTTTGTTGGTCAGCGACCAGTCCAATCGAAATGGAATCCCGAATCCTCTCAGTGACGGCTCTTCATCCAGATCACTGAGCCACCTTTCAGTGAAGACCAGTAGACAGGTGTCTTTCACTTCAGGGTTGAATGTGGCTCAAACCTCCAGCTCATCCATGATAGTTTTATTGTTTGCAGCTAAAAGTATTTTATAGAGATTTTAATGCTTTATTGAAGGGCTCAAAGATGATGATGATTAAAGACCTACCTTAGGTTAATTGGAGACTCTAAATTTCCTGTAGGTGTGAATGTGCCCAATGACAGCTGGGATCGCCCACCCCTCACTCCCCAAAGATGAAAACTGTAAAAGATGAAAAGTAGATCAAAGATGAAAATATACAGTTATAAAATTATTGGCACCCTCAGCTTAATGTTTTGTAGCACACCCTGTGGAAAAAGTAACTGACATCAATCGCTTCCTGTAATCATGAACGGGTTCCTTACACCTCTTTTTTGGGGCCACTCTTCTTTTGCAAACTGCTCAAGGTCTTTCGGATTTGAAGGATGCCTTCTCTCAACTGCTGATTTGAGATTTCTGCACAGGTGTTCTCTGGGATTTACATCTGGAGTCATTGTTGGCCATTTTAGTACTCTTCAGTGCTTTGTCTTTAACCATTTCTGGGTGTTTATTGACATCTGTTTTGGGTCATCGTCCCGCTAGAAGACCCATGACCTCTGACCTCAGGTAGAGACACTGCTTTCTGACACTGGGCACTACGTTGTGCCCCAAAATTCTTTGGTAGTCATCAGATTTCATGATGCCATTCACACAGTCAAAGCATCCAGTGCCAGAAGCAGCAAAACAACCTCAAAACATCAGTGAAGGTCCAAAGGTACCAAAAAGCTCTACTTTGGTCTCATCTGTCCACAGTACGTTCTCCCAGAAGTGTACAATACTTATTTTTACTATCAGTATTAGTATTTGTTGATAATAAATGTATTTATATGGTTAGAGTGTAACATACTGTATACAGTCATGGGCAAAAATATCGGCAACCTGCAATTCTGTCAGAAAATACACCACCTCTTCCAGAAAATCATTGCAATTACAAGTGTTTTGATATTCACATGTTTATTTCTTTTGTTTGCATTGGAACACAAAAAATCTGAAAAAACGTAAAACTTGATAAAATTTCACACAGCACCTAGTCAAAATTGTAAGAAATAATTGCATTTCAAGAATGTGATGCTCCTGTAATTTGTATTTAAAGTTGCCTGTGGCCAGTAAAGAGGTGTGGCTAATATAGAAGTCACACTTGCAACCAGTTAAAATGGAGAAAAATGGACTCAACCTTTGTGTTGTGTGTCTGTGTGTACCACACTGAGCATGGAGAAAAGAAAGAAGAGCAAGGAGTTGTTTGACAATTTGAGAGTCACAATAGTGGAAAAACATGGACAATCTCAAGGCTACAAGTCCATCTTCAGAGATCTGAATGTAACTGTGTCCACTGTCGTGAGTATTGATCACGTTTGATGTAAAATATCCACAGACTCACACAGAGACCAGAGACTGTGACGCACAAACAGTTTGTTACCAAGACAATAAAACCACACAGAAAACCACAAAGAGTGATGCAGTGCACTGTGACTGTGTTCAATAATATGTCAGACCCCAAAAACCTCTGACAAAAGTCACAAAAGTGAAGTGATGCTTTAAGGTCTTCATGTTTCATGATTAGCAGTTAGCACTCGACAGCTAAATGTGATTCTGACTCTGATGAAGAACTTTTGAGTTTTTAAAAAATTAGAAATGTTGACATTCTGAAAATGGATATTTAGTTATTATAAACTGTGTTTCTTTTGCAGAAATAATCTATCAAGGAGTCATGGAGGGGAAGTCAACCTTTCTGTCTTGTCCTCACTCTGTGGAGGGTAAAGTGACGTGGAGCAGAGAGATTGATGGAAGTAAAGTTGATATGTTTGTAACTGATGGTAACAAAGAGAAAAGGTTATATGATCCTCAGAAACGATATATGTCGTTACCAGATAAGTCACTGTACATCTCTGGAGCTATTGTCTCAGACTCTGGAACATATTACTGTAATAATGAACCAGCTGCTGAACTGACGGTGATCCCATCAGGTAACATCAGACTCTGTTAAAGTTGTTCTGCTTACTGCTTTCTCTTCCTGTTTCAGAGTCTCTGAGCTCAACTTTTCTTTCTCTAAACTTTAATTATATACATACATTAATTTATTAATGAAATGTGGTTTTAACTTCAATAACAAATATATTATGAGAAATAATATCATCATTTGTTATTCTAATTCCATCTCATTGACTATAAAAAAGTATTTTTTATTAAACTTCTTGTAACTGTAGTTTCTTAAATATTTCTGTGTATTTTTCCACATTAGTCATTAGTTATTATTTTCTATGTAATGTGCTTTACTTTGTGGTAAATTAGTAAAAAAGCTTTCTGTGATCAGTGAAGAAAAATGTGTTTAAATTGATCTAATATGTCATTTGTATTTCTATTTTCCTTTTAAAGTAGAAACATATTTTAAATGAGCTGCTTCATAATTAAAGGACAGGTTCATACATTTTTAAAGTCTGTCTAAAAACAACAGTCGTTAGCCCAAATGAACAGAGTGTGTTTTTCTTGCTGTAATTATTCCTCCTGTTCATTCCTCACCACTTCTTCACTTTACTGTAGAAACAGAAGTTAGTTTCTTAAAGAAAATCTTGTTTTGGAACAAAACTCATTCATGTGTCTGCTGACTTTATCCTGAATACATTTATGATGACATGTTATAAAACATGTCTTACTTTTTACTTTCTGTTTGTTTGTTGTTCACAGGAACAGAAATCCTCCAAACTACAGAGAGGTCCAGCATAACTCTGACATGTCCTCATGATGATGGAGGGTCACATGTTCCAACATGGAGCAGAGAGATTGGTGGAAAACAAAAACCAATCAGGCTTCATGTTTCAACTGTGATCAAGACGTTGATGTTTCCTAACCTGCGACTTGCTGACTCTGGACTGTACCTCTGTGATGGAAAACCAGCTGTGTATCTAAATGTGATCAAAGGTGAGTCGTCTGAGAGAGGTGAGAGACTTTTGGACCACTCTTCTTTTGCAAACTGCTCCAGGTCTGTCAGATTTGAAGGATGTCTTCTCCCAGCTGCTGGGACTTTCCAGCACTTTGTCTTTAAACATATGTCAGACCCTCTGCCCCCCACCTGACATATTTACTGATGGTGTCAATAATTTGTGAAGTTAGACGTTAAAAGTGAAGTGATGCTTTAAGGTCTTCATGTTTCATGATTAGCAGTTAGCATTCAACAGCTAAATGTGATTCTGACTCTGATGAAGAACCTTTGTGTTTTTTTAAAAATTAGAAATGTTGACATCCTGAAAATGGATGTTTAGTTATTATAAATTGTGTTTCTTTTGCAGAAATAATCTATCAAATAGCCAAGGAGGGGAAGTTGGCCTTTCTGTCTTGTCCTCACTCTGTGGAGGGTAAAGTGACGTGGAGCAGAGAGATTAATGGAAGGAAAGTTGATATATTTGCAACTGATGGTAACAAAGAGGAAAGATTATATGATCCTCAGAGACGATACAGTTCAACAGCTGATAAGTCACTGTTCATCTCTGGAGCTGCTGTCTCAGACTCTGAAACATATTACTGTAATAATGAACCAGCTGCTGAACTGACGGTGATCCCATCAGGTAACATCAGACTCTGTTAAAGTTGTTCTGCTTTCTGCTTTCTCTTCCTGTTTCAGAGTCTCTGAGCTCAACTTTTCTTTCTCTAAACTTTGATTAAATACAAACATTAACTTATTAATGAAATGCTGCATTTCAGAGGTAAATGTGGTTTTAACTTCAATAACAAATATACTGTAAGAATTAATGTTATCTTCACTTATAATTATAATAACCTCATTGACTGTTAAGAATAATTAATTTCTATTTAATTTCTTGTTACTTTAGTTAAATATTTGTGCTCATCTTGTTCAAGTTTAGTCACACAGGAAAGACAACACCTCAATTAAGTATTTTAATCTGAAACTTCATTTAGAAACTCGTAACGCGTATGTAGAGTAAGTTGCTTCATATTAAAAGGACAGGTTCAGAAATTTTCCAACCATGTCTTAAAACAACAGTGAGTTTTACAGATGAACATGAAGTGTTTTTTCTTGCTGTAATGATTCCTCCTGTTCATACTGACCATTAGATCCTTCATAATGCACATACAATGACTAAATCCACAGTCCTCCTTATGTGGAAACATAGATTTAAAAGTTGATCCGAGCCAACAAGTGTAAAAGTAACAGAGCATTACTGTGATTAGTAACTGTAATATAATTACTGAATATCAGATAGTAATCCATCACACTACACATTACTGTAAATGTAATATTACTGTAGTGTTACTGCTCAACACTGTTGGCCAATATATTAGTGCAGCTGTAAGTCAGACATCAATACAGTCAGAGCACTTTTAGTGACCTCACCACTTCTTCACTTTACTGTAGAAACAGAAGTTAGTTTCTTAAAGAAAATCTTGTTTTGGAACAAAACTCATTCATGTGTCTGCTGACTTTATCCTGAATACATTTATGATGACATGTTATAAAACATGTCTTACTTTTTACTTTCTGTTTGTTTGTTGTTCACAGGAACAGAAATCCAAACTACAGAGAGGTCCAGCATCACTCTGACATGTCCTCATGATGATGGAGGGTCACATGTTCCAACATGGAGCAGAGAGATTGGTGGAAAACAAAGACCAATCAGGCTTCATGTTTCAACTGTAACCAGGACGTCGATGTTTCCCAACCTGCAGCCTGCTGACTCTGGACTGTACCTCTGTGA
The DNA here is from genome assembly GCA_021039105.1 of Scomber colias. Lineage (NCBI taxonomy): Eukaryota > Metazoa > Chordata > Actinopteri > Scombriformes > Scombridae > Scomber > Scomber colias. The sequence goes on from JAJDFG010000179.1 coordinate 180,966, forward strand.
TGGAAAACCAGCTGTGTATCTAAATGTGATCAAAGGTGAGTCGTCTGAGAGACAAGAACTCAAAGATATACACACAAATATGAAGGAGAAGAAGTTATTTAAAGGAATAATCTGACATGTTTTACTTTCTTACTGAGAGTTAGAAGAGAAGATCAGTCAGTGATGGATTGTAACTAAGTATATTTACTTAAATACAGATTTGAGGTATCATGTGATGCTGATGATCCACTCCTCTATATCTCAGAGAGGAATATTCTACTTTTTACATTTATTTGCACACAGTCTTTCCACATCGATATTTTACTAATAAATTAGATTATATATTAGTTGTAGTTGTAAATAATTTAGATCACTTTGTATTGATCTGTTTTTACTTTGACACATCAGAGTATTTTCTGTTGATCAGTGTCAAAAATGTGAAAATCCTCTAAGAGTGAAAACTTTTTACAGTCACTATATATTCTGTATGTAAAATATTTACATAAACATCTTGTAAATGTAAAATAACAATAATTACACTGAATGGTGTTTTTCTCCATAATGATCATTTTTACTTGTGATTCTTTATGAGAACATGTTGTACGGTGGTATTACTACTGTTACTGAAGTTAAAGATGTCAGTACTCCTTCATCCTTACATGGATACCACATTCATATCTGTCCATTAAACATGAAGCTGCAGCCAGCAGTCAGTTAGCTTAGCTTAGCTTAGCTTAGTTTAGCATAAAGACTGAAACAGAAGGAAACAGTGAGTCTGGTGTTACAGAGAGTTATATGCAGAAATATAACGACACACAAGGCTGAACAAGAGCAAATATAACCAGTTCAAATAAGAAGGAAAGTTTAATGCTGCTTCAAATGAAACACAAACAGTTTCCTCTACATTCAACTGCTTTAAGTCCTGAATTTATAACTCACCACAAAACGGGTCTTCACCTTTTTCCCTGTTTCACAATTCATGAATTCATGACTTTCTGTGGTAAAATGCATTTTGCTGTTTTGTTGTTTATATTTCCTCCATCTCACACAGAAGAAAAGAAGAAGCCAACAACAACAACAACAGCAATCTCAACTACGACTATGACAACACCAACAACAACTACTACTACAAGAAGACAAACAACAGCAGCAACAACAAAGAAACAAAGTAAGCTGAAACAGATGTAAAAGTTAAATTATTAAACTGATTAAAAGTTGATCGTTCTAAACAAACAAAACAGCAGAAAACATTTTAACTGCAGTTATTAATCAAACAGATGCAGAGATATCAGAGCCTGGGAAACTTTTAACACTGTGTTCAAGTGAAACTGAAGTTTCTATGTGAGAAGTCGAGTTCACAACATGTTCAACATTTCAATTTTTATTCATAGCTTTTTTTAAATGCTGTGAATCATTTTGGGACATTCAGTGAAAAGTTAACTGTCATGAAATACATTGTCTGCCCTGTAATCTATATTTTCTCTACTCTGCACTGAAGATGAAAAAAGTACATCATTGCCTGCAAAAACTTCTACAACAACTCCTACAACATCAGCGCCACCTGCAGACACAGATATGACTACATCAAGTAAGTGAAGAAACCCAAAAAGAAAATGAGTAGGCCTAAAATGAAACAGATTTAAGTGTTGAAATGTAAAATTAATTAATAGGTCAATGCTCTGAAATAACTAAAGGACTAACAATAAAGTTATTAAACAAACTGATGTAGAGACATACGAGCCTTACAGAGGTTTAATGTTGTGTCGTATAATACATTTTCTGTCCTGTAATATATAGTTTTTCTCTTCTATACAGAAGATGGAAAAATAAACTAAATTACATATAACAGCTTCTGCAACATCAGCACCACCTGCAGACACAGATATGATCACAACTAATGAGTCACATCAAGAAACCTGAAAATAAAATGAGTAAAATGGAATGGACTGAAAGAAGTGTTGAAATGTAAAATTAACAGGTGAACAATCTGAAATAACTACAGGGCCAACAATAAAATAATTAACACTTTAGTGGTTGAGCATAGCTCAGTGGGTAGCGCACCCGCCCCATGTGTTGAGGCTATAGTCCTCGTTGCAGGCGACCTCGGTTCGAATCCCGTGCTGAGTGGTCTTATCCTGCGTGTCATTCCCCCTCTCTCTGCCTTCTGTTTCCTGTCTATCTCTACTGTCCTGTACATTAAAGGCAAAAAAAGTCCAAAAAAAATACTTAAAAAAAAAAATTAACACTTTAGATTAAGTTATTAATCAATCAGATACACAGATATAAGAATCTTAGAGAGGTTTAATGTTGTGTAGTAAAACACATTTTATGCCCTGTAATACATATTTTCTCTATTTAACTCTAAGCGTGTCTTCCAATTGCTCTTAAAGAGATTCTTCATTTGGTGTTGATGATAGCTGTTCCGTCCGTCCTCGTCCTCATTATCATCATCATCGTCATCATCATCATCACCTACTGTACTTGCAGACGAAGATTTAAAAAACAAGGTAAGGTTCAGTCTGACCTGAACATTTACAATCACACTAAATCTTGATGAATACAAGAAACATGCTCATAAATTTAAATGAACATGTTATTTAATAAAATAAAAGGCATTCATGTGTATATGAGTGCAACACATTGAAAAAAAAAAAAGCAAAATTATAGCGATTCTGAAATTAAACAATTGACTTTTGACAGAATTTTTTTTTCCTGGTCGTCCTACACTCCTATAAACAGATCAAATTAACTCATTACACTGAAATGATGAAATAACAACTATTTTAATGCAGTAATGCAATGATGTCATGCTCCACCACTGTGTGTGTTTGTGTTCCACAGAGGAAGAAAAATACACAGTCTACGAAGAGATTCAGGATGGAGGACTGATACCTACAAATCGTGAGAAATGAGAAGTGTTATTTCTTTAAATGACAACTTCCTCTTTCTATTCTCATTGAGACTGTTCTAAAATTAAATCCTATGCTGTGCTTTCTATGCTGTTCCCATTGTGACCTTTAAATCATTCATCTGTAACTGAGAGGAGCTCGTAGCATTACAAGTGTTGGTTCATGTTGTACACAGGTGGGGAGCTCAGGTCCTCTGTAACTTAGAACTCCATTCTATCAAAAGGCCACCAGGGGGCGACCGTCTCTATACAAGTCAATGGAGAATTCACCAACTTCTCACTTGATTTCTAACCTCAGTAAACGTTTTCAAAATGTTTTTATGGTCTCAATCGCTAGTTTAAAGCCTTCTTCAATGCAGTATGATGTTCATTTGGGACATTTTGGCCTCCTTGATTTTATATTTGATGATAAAGCAGGGTATGCATTAGGGCATGGCTACGTCCTGATTGACAGGTTGATTGATTCACAGGTTCAGGAGGGCGGACAGATATACTGTATGGAAATAGCTATGAACTTGTTTCACACCGAAAGTTTTCTCCAGAGTTTTGTGGTTATAGTTAGTTGTAACAGCTAGACTGTAGACTGTGGTAGGTAGGCGTGCAATTTCTTTGAGATCCAGCTCTCGCAACCTCCCCCACTCCATTCTCTTGCTCCTCCGTATGCCCATATAAGTCGAATCCGTGTTCTTTTGTCCCCCGACATGCACCTCAAATTTTCAAGATGCCGCTGCTCAGATCCGATACCATTCGCCTCAATCACAATTGAGACTGTTTTCCTATCCTACGCTGTGCTCTGTGTGCTGTCACCATTGTGATCTTTAAATCATTCAACTGTTACTGACAGAAACTTTATAACTGTATTAGTACATTATCATTATACTCAAATCACAAAGTTAAAGTCTCTTCTCATCATCTGAATAAAACTATAATGAATACACTGCACAACAAACACAATTTCTTGCCTCGTTCCTCAGGTGTAATTTAATTTCTTACTTTAATCAAATAAAGATTGGAGCCATAACAAACAGTCACATCCCAAAGGCTGTTTTATGTCATTTACACCAACATGTTTTATCCACTACATGAACATTATTTTCCTTTTTTTAATCATCAAATCATCTCTATGCTTCTTTTTGGCAGGTGTGGAAAGTTCTGGCGGGCCTTCCACTACATACTGCATGGTGGATTCTCCAGGTAAATGATTAAATATTTTCCCACCTTTGACACCTTTACCTGAAAATGTCTTTTCACTGTGTCATTAACTCTTCGCCAGGCTTCAAGAAACAAACCATCCAAACAGCATCACACCTGTTGTTAAAACCTGTTTCAACTTAAAGTTAGATCAACCGATCAGTCACTGATGTTGACAGTCAGCTCAAAAGTAAGAATAGTGTATGAATACCTCTAATGTGAAAGGTCAGGTAGTTGTGTATAATAAATGTTTGTGTAAATGTTTTAAAAGGTGAATCAAACCAAAATGATGCCACATGTTACATCTTCCCTGATCTTCCACCAATGGGGAACAGAACTGGTAAAGTCTGAGCTGTCATCTACATTTACAATTTTACACTTTAACCAAATGTTATAGAGATATATCTCTGGTTAAACACATAATACATGAATTATATTTTGCTTCTTCTTACAGATACATCTCTAACTAATGAGGTTCCATATTCCACAAGCTGAATGAAACTCATAGCGCCCGATAACAAATACCTGCAAAATTTTGTTATGTCAACATTTTGTTTCTGTTGGGTTTCATGTTTTGTAAAAATGTCTGAAAGTTGGTTTGTTGAAAAAAAAGAAAGAAAAATAAATGCTTTTTAATAAGTTTTGGAAATCAAAACTGTTTCAGTGGGACTTTAGTATATTATATTATTTTTTATGATAGTCTTTATTATTCTTAATTGTAAAATATTATAGTTTTTTAACTATTTTTTAAACTGTTTCTCCTGTTGATGTATTTGTTTATAACTTAGCAATACACATCTGTACAATACAATGTTCATTCTGCATATTCACAGCATCTATTTCCCTTTTTTCAAATATTTTTTACATGTAGTTTGTGTGCTTGGAAATAAAGTGTGTTCCTCTACATATAAAACAAGAGAATAAAAAGTTGCAGTACAGTATAGATTGAGCCTTAAATTTGGATTTAATAAAAAGAAGTCACAACAGAAAAGTCTTCAGCCTTGATTTATAAGAACTGAGAGTTGCAGCTGACCTGCAGTCTTCTGGCAGTGTGTTCCAGATGTGTAGAGCATAAAAACTCAACGTTGCTTCTCCAGGTTTAGTTTGGACTCTGGGAACAGAAAGCAGACCTGACCCAGACCAGCTGAGAGGTTTAGATGGTTCATAACACAGCAGAAGATCAGAAATGTATTTTGGCCCTAAACAATTTAGTGTTTTATAAACCAACATCAGTATTTTAAAGTCTATTCTTTGATAGACAGGAAGCCAACGTGCAGCTCTGTGATAGACTCAGAATCCTGCATAGCAACAATGTCACTTCATTCCTCCACATAGTACAGCACTAATACAAAGGGATTGCACCAGCATAAATGTGACTGCTATTCTGCATCCATGATCACATAGATTGTAAACGTTGACTGTAGATTATAAACTATGTCGTATTTAACCCAGGAGCAGTTTCCGGCTCCACAAATCTCCTTTTTTCTCTGTTTACATGCAAACGTACAAACGGAGTTTTCCAAAATCTCCACTCTGGTCAGAGTGTTTAAAAAGCATCGTTTTCAGGGGCAAATGTTCCGTTTGCGTCTAAACGGAGGGTGCAAACAATGGTTAATGTCTCCGTTTTTAAAAATAACCGGGTACGTATAAACGGCCTGTTGGCCTTTGCTCCAGGCTGTAACATCAGTGCAGACAAAGAAATGCTATTTTATGACTAATTTTAATATATTTCTTATTGTTTAGAGGTACATTCCATCTAGTGTTGTAAATCTTAGTACCACAAATTTTAAAATTCCTTTCTAAACACATTAAATAGTTCATAAATGTATTTCTAAAAAAGGTGTAAAAAGCATTTCAACCATTTAGATTTGAATTGTGGAGCTAGGCTTCACAAACTGTGTTAAGATTTCTGTGTTCAAGATTTAGTGATTAGCATAAACCTGCCCCTGCTGCTGTAGAAGTATAAATACATTGAGCACACACTACTACTACTACAGTCTACAGTTAGCCAGTTAGCTGAGTTAGCCGCCGAGCTAGCCGCTGGGTTAGCCGCCAGGCGAGCAGCTGAGCTAGCCGCCGGGCTAGCAGCTGAGTTAGCCGCCGAGCTAGCAGCTGAGTTAGCAGCAGAAAGCTCTCAGACATGTTTCTGGTAGAGGTGGTGACTTTGATTGACAGGTGACACTTGGTAGGGGGCGGGGCTTCAGCGTTTGGGAGCAGAGAAAGAGGCTGATTTTTACACAACTTCGAAGCCTAATTTCATATATTTGGCGATTTTTTTTTAATCATTCAAATTTGGCAAGGTGGTTAACAACACACTTTTTATTGTTACTTTACACAGACTTTGAGCATTTATATTCTGAAATAATTAAAAGCCTATTGTCATAGAGCCCATCTGGTCTGCACTAAACTATGAGGTTCCTTATGTTCTGGACTTGACTGTTGTATCAGTTTATCCACTGACTAAGGAAGGAATCTCTGTATTTATGTCCTTTGTGTATCTCTTGAACTGTTCATCAGGACAACTCCACATTGGGACGATGCATTTCTGGGCAAGACAGGGAGTGTTGAATTTGGTGCAATTTGGACACATAATATATTCAAAACCACTTCTCTCTGTTTAATACTGACAGTTTCTAAATCTGTACCACTGATTTAGACATCAATTTTTGTGACCCCAGTGTAAAAAGTACATAAACTAGGGAAAATCTCAGTATTGAAGAATTTGGAGAAAAGAGGTTAAAGCAGCAATGGATGATTTGTTAAACAAGGAAGCTAAAAAACATTGTCTTTGAAGACAGAGAACATATGATGGAGGCCCCAGAGCAGCTGAGGTGTTGGCTTACAAACTTAAAAAACAGCAAAAGAAGGCACCAATAGTGCAGCTACATGAAAGAGACACAAAGGCACTAATAAGGCACCAGAATGAGATAACAAACCAATTTGCAAAATATTACCAAGATCTATATGACACTGCCCAAAATACTGTAAACAAAGACAATATCAGAGGAGGAAATCTATAATCATATTAATAAACTAAATACATAAGTCTCCTGGAAGTAATACATACTCAAATGAGTTCTACAAAGAATTTAAGTATGACCTGGTTCCACTTCTATGTAGAGCTGATAATTGATCATTGGACTACAAAATAGAGCTTTCACAGCAAACCACAAACCACCTACACAGTAATGGAAGTGAATATACCATCAGTGTGTCTATATGTAGCGTTAGTAACCCGACCACCTGCGTCAATGTCACTGTTTCTCATCATACTGCAGATATATTCTTGACACTCAATAACCTTCTGGTAAATAGAATAACACTCCCCCCCCCCCCCCCCCCCCACACACACACACACACACACGCACACACACCACTACCACCAAGAGGTTTGTCATGCAGGAAGCAGTTTGTACTTCCTCTTAATCATGAATTATGGTTGCTGTCGAACATGCACCTTTTGTACTTGACGTCATGTAACTTAGAAATGAGTGTATTCTTGTTTTTTGTGTTTTGAATGTATGGGTGTAACACCTGGACACTGGTTCTAGCAATCCCCACCCTAGTGTCTACTATCCAATCGGGTTGAATTATGGTTCCTCTTTCTTTTTTATCATATACTGTCAACCCAGTCTTGCAACCTGTGCGCAGATAGCACAACTCTTACGTTTCAAGCTGCATGCAGTTTGTAATGATCGCTACCTGTCTATAGTGTGATATCACTTCTTTGATGAGGTCAGAGTTTTGATGTGGAAAGACGCATGTCCAAGCTTGTAGCCAACATTATGCTTAAAGCTGGTTTCTTAGCACTAAAGCTGTCACCTGTACAAGAGTAATGTCTGCCCAAAATAAAACTACAGATGCAGAGGGAATTGTTAGGGTGAACTAAGGGACCTAAGCTCAGATTTGAAGAGTTTATTTTCGTATGCAATGTTTGAGGATGGAGGGGCGGGGGGTGTTACCACAGTTGACCATCATGAAAACATGACCTTGATATGTGTGGTCAGATACGTGACTGCAATGTTCTGTTGAAACCACCAAAGTCTAAATATGTCTGTGTCAAACATGTCTCTAACTGTGTTCACTCAAAATGTGGTGTTTTGGTTTTTTCTTTGTTTAGCAGCTCTCACTGTTCAGTCTTTTCCTTTTGGTTGTTGAATCTCTTTTAGTTTCTTTGCTAAACATTAGTCACTATTTCTATCTGCATTTCTCACAGATTACCATTCTGTTGTTGACTTTAAGTTGATTTATTTTGATTTTCTTTGACCTGCTCATTACTCTGTCAGTGGCAATGACAGATCTTTGGTCCAAGGTGTTCTGGTACCAAGTACACTTATGAACATCTTTATGCTCAAACTTTATTATCTTTATTATGGCTAAACCATGGCTAGCACAGAAGTCCAATAACAATACGCCACACGGATTCCTAATCACCCTCCTCCAGGTTTGTTTGTCATTGTCCATGTGGGCGTTGCAGTTTCCCAGATGAACTATGGACTTGAATCCGATACTCTGAACTGCTGTGTGCACAGTCAACAATCGGAGTCTTCCTTCCAGCAACATGAAGTATCAAGGAGGCAACCCGCTCATTCTGCAGGGGGGGACCCAAACATTGCTGTGCTCAGCCAGGGACTCATGAGTATCCCCACACCCACTCAGCACCTCTCACCCTGTGCAATTCCAGCCCCTCTTCAGGAGTTTGGTTCCAGAGTTGATGCTGTACATATAGGTAAGCCAAACTATATCCAGTTGGTACCACTCCATCTTCCACACCAGCTCTGGCTCTGTCCTCACCTGCAAGGTGACGTTGTCCCTATAACTAATTAGCAATGCTCAGGATCAGCACATCACACCCCTGCCCAATGCCTGATTGACATCTCACCTGACCCCAAAATTTATCCCTGCAGGTGATGGGCCCACAGGACAGTGACTCCGTGCCGTGCCGAAATGGTGTCAATATCTAAATGTCTTTAGCAATACATATCTGAGAACAAATTACATGCAAGATCACACACACACACACACACACACACACACACATTTAAAAAAAATATCACAAATATCACATATATCATATATCAGCTAGTAATACTTTACAGTCACTCAGTTTAAAAACAATAATCACTAATCACAATGTGTTCTGACACAGGAAACATCAGCATTCATTAACCACAAACAGAAAATAACTTTTCAGAAGCAATAGAGCAGCGCTTTAACCTGAGTTCCTGTTCCTCTCTCAGATAGAAACTGTGGTCACTGACTGTCTCTTCAGTCTGGTTCAGTGTGTTGGAGGATGAACATCTACAGCTGCCTGTTGGCCTTACTGCTGGCCTGTAATGTGACAGCAGGTAAGAATTTATCTCTCATCATAATAATGTTTAATAATGATGTTTTTCTTTATTTTCACTGCTGTTTTCAGGCTGTAAGAATGCAGCAGACACATATAGACCACTTCATTGATCCCAAAGAGGGCAATTTATTTGCAGCTTCCACAATAACACAAACAGCATCCAGTAAGTTACATGTCAAAAACAGAGATCAGCAAACAAACAGAGGTCAGTGAAGAACAGCAAGATAAAAATAACTACAGTAAAATAGATAAAAAATAAATAAATACATGTGTTACCTCTGTTGTCAAGTAAAGGCACAGTCATTAAAAATGTCATTTAACATGAACACTGTAAGAGTTTAATAATCTGATAGCAGAAGGAATGACAGATAATGATTATCTATAGTTATCCTTAATGACACATGATACCATATTTTTGCCTCCTTTTTCACCTGATTCTCCAGAAAGAAAACAAATCTCTTTGCCTGACCAGTGATCATAGAGCAGACCTTAACAATGCTGTACAGGCTGTTTTTGTCCTTAACGGATAGTCCATCGAACCAACAGATAAAAGAGAATGTTAGACTTTCAATAAATTCACAAAAAAAGTTACTTACAGTCCTTTCACTGATACCGAAAGAGTTCCGCTTCCTCAACAAGTGGATTCTCAGTTGTCCATGTTTGACAATAGACTCAGTGTTACTATCAAACTTAAGTTGACAGTCAAACACAGTTCTAACGTATTTATAAAACTCCACAGTCTGGATGTCTTCACCATGCATGACACTAGCTTCATGGTCAGTGTTGTATCTGAAGTCAAGAATCATTTCCTCTGTTTTGGATAAATTAAGGTCAAAATAATTATCATCACACCATTTAACATACTCAGGTAATACAGGACCAACATCAGACTCTGAACCTTGAAATAGAGATAAGACGACAGAGTCATCAGAAAACGTAACAAGAAAACTGTTCTGCTGAGAAGTCCTGCAGCTGTCAGTGAACATAATTAATAGAAAGGGTGACAACACACAGCTCTGAGGTGAACCTGTGTTTAACTCACTTGTATTGGACATTAGTCCATTTACGAAAGACCTGCTGGACACTCTCAGTGAGAAAGCTAGAAATCAGCATGAGAAGATGGTCTGGGAGATTAAGATAAGAGGCAAGTCTCTCACTCAGAATATGAGGCACCATGTTGTTAAAAGCTGAAGAAAAATCAGCAAATAAAAGTCTTGCATGAGATCTGGGGGTTTCTAAGTGTTGGTACACAGTGTATAAAAAGGTTTGTATCCTCCACATCTTTATCTGGCTGGTAAACAAATTGCATAGGATGAAGTTTTCCCATCTTCTCAAAATGTGTCATCACAAGCGTCATTTAGTTCTAATAGTAGTAATAGGGTGATGTATTTCAGATTATAGGTATTTGGTCAAGGTCAGCACACATATGGAAGGTTTAGGGTTAGAGTGAAGACTTCGCTGAGTTGGTCAGAATAATAATGTAAAGTACGCCCACAGATGGCATCAGGACCAGCAGCTTTCTTAACTTAACCCTCTTAAATACGCCTGTGACACATTCCTGAGATATCACTATTTCCTTTAGATTCTCATGGTTTTACAAATTATACTTTTCAAAGTTGGAAAAGATAGCGTTAAAGGTGGAAAGTGAGAATTATCCACTCCATTTACACTGATGGACTTTTTGGTCTCATTAGCATATTGTTGAATGGAGGCCATATCATTAATTCATTGCCAGGCTGCTCTAAGGTCTCTGCTGCTATATTGCACTTTAATTTCATGCTATTTTCCTTTGGCCTTCCTTATTTCATTCTGTACTTCTCTACAAACAGCCATTTTCTCTTGGGGATTACCAGTACGATAAGTCTGTTTCTTTTTGTTGATAACTGATTTAAGCTCCTTCGTTATCCGAGGTTTGTTATTTGGATAAATGACAACCTTTTTAGTTGGAATGATGGATTCTACACAGAATATAATGTATGATGATATGGTGTCACAAAGATAATTAATATTATTACCACATGAATCATAAAAACATTACAAGTCTGTATAGTCCTGAAAAGAATGGTGCTGATCTCTCTAAACTGTTAAAATCCATGAGGCAAGTAAAAGGGCCGGAGTGAGGATGACATGACGGTGTTACAGTGCCTCTGGTTGATGTAGAAGCACGCACCACCTCCCTGTCGTTTCTTGGTGATCTCGGGTAACCAGACTAAGTGAAATGAAGCCCTGAACCCTCTCAGTGACCCGTTCCAGATCACTGAGCCAACTGTCAGTGAAGGCCAGTAGACAGGTGTCTTTAACTTCATGTTTGAATGTGGCACAAACCTCCAGCTCATCATTGATTAGTTTTCTTGTAGTTTTCACAGATACATTATGAACAAATACTATATTGATTCTAAAAATTAGTGGTAATATGATGGTGAAAAACTTCTACATATGATCTTCAACACTTGGTGACACATATGATCTAAAATATCTCACACAGAAACCAGAGACTGTGACGCACAAACAGTTTGTTACCAAGAGAATAAAAACAGACAGAAAACCACAAAGAGTGATGCAGTGTTCAATAAAATGTCAGACCCCCAAAAACCTCTGACAAAAGTCACAGAAGTGAAGTGATGCTTTAAGGTCTTCATGTTTCATGATTAGCAGTTAGCACTCGACAGCTAAATGTTATTCTGAGTCTAATGGAGAACTTTTGAGTTTTTTTTGAAAAATTAGAAATGTTGACATTCTGAAAATGGATGTTTAGTTATTATAAACTGTGTTTCTTTTGCAGAAATAATCTATCACATAGCCATGGAGGGGAAGTTGGCCTCTTTGTCTTGTCCTCACTTTGTGGCGGATAAAGTGACGTGGAGCAGAGAGATTGATGGAAGGAAAGTTGATATATTTGCAACTGATGGTAACAAAGAGAAAAGGTTATATGATCCTCAGAAACGATACATGTCATTAGCTGATAAGTCACTGTTCATCTCTGGAGCTATTGTCTCAGACTCTGGAACATATTACTGTAATAATGAACCAGCTGCTGAACTGACGGTGATCCCATCAGGTAACATCAGACTCTGTTAAAGTTGTTCTGCTTTCTGCTTTCTGCTTTCTCTTCCTGTTTCAGAGTCTCTGAACTCAACTTTTCTTTCTCTAAACTTTAATTATATACATACATTAATTTATTAATGAAATGTGGTTTTAACTTCAATAACAAATATATTATAAGAAATAATATCATCATTTCTTACTTTAATTACTCATTGACTATTAAAAAATGATTTCTTACTAAACTTCTGGTAACTGTAGTTTCTTAAATATTTCTGTGTAGTTTTCCTCATTAGTCATTAGTTATTATTTTCTAAGTAAAGTGTTTTACTTTAAATTAGTAAAAAAGCTTTCTGTGATCAGTGAAGAAAAATGTCTTTGAATTACTGTAATATGTCATTTTAATTTCTGTATTCCTTTTAAAGTAGAAGCGTTTTTTAAATGAGCTGCTTCATAATTATAGGACAGGTTCATACATTTTTAAAGTAAAAAGTCATTTTTTGGCCCAAATGAACAGAGTGTGTTTTTCGTGCTGTAATTATTCCTCCTGTTCATTCCTCACCACTTCTTCACTTTACTGTAGAAACAGAAGTTAGTTTCTTAAAGAAAATCTTGTTTTGGAACAAAACTCATTCATGTGTCTGCTGACTTTATCCTGAATACATTTATGATGACATGTTATAAAACATGTCTTACTTTTTACTTTCTGTTTGTTTGTTGTTCACAGGAACACAAATACTCCAAACTACAGAGAGGTCCAACATCACTCTGACATGTCCTCATGATGATGGAGGGTCACATGTTCAAACATGGAGCAGAGAGATTGGTGGAAAACAAAAACCAATCAGGCTTCATGTTTCAACTGTAACCAAGACGTTGATGTTTCCCAACCTGCGACTTACTGACTCTGGACTGTACCTCTGTGATGGAAAACCAGCTGTGTATCTAAATGTGATCAAAGGTGAGTCGTCTGAGAGAGGTGAAAGACTTTTGGACCACTCTTCTTTTGCAAACTGCTCCAGGTCTTTCAGATTTGACGGATGTCTTCTCCCAGCTGCTGGGACTTTCCAGCACTTTGTCTTTAAACATTTCTGAGAATATGTCAGACCCTCTGCCCCCCACCTGACACATTTACTGATGGTGTCAATAATTTGTGAAGTTAGACGTTAAAAGTGAAGTGATGCTTTAAGGTCTTCATGTTTCATGATTAGCAGTTAGCATTCAACAGCTAAATGTGATTTTTCAAAATTAGAAATGCTGACTTCTGAAAATGGATGTTTAGTTATTATAAGCTGTGTTTCTTTTGCAGAAATAATCTATCAAGTCGAGGAGAAGCAACAGGTCTCTCTGCCTTGTCCTCACTCTGTGGAGAGTAAAGTGACGTGGAGCAGAGAGATTAATGGAAGGAAAGTTGATATATTTGCAACTGATGGTAAAAAAGAGGAAAGAATATATGATCTTCAAAGACGATATAGTTCAACAGCTGATAAGCCACTGATCATCTCTGGAGCTATTGTCTCAGACTCTGGAATATATTACTGTAATAATGAACCAGCTGCTGAACTGACGGTGATCCCATCAGGTAACATCAGACTCTGTTAAAGTTGTTCTGCTTTCTGCTTTCTCTTCCTGTTTCAGAGTCTCTGAGCTCAACTTTTCTTTCTCTAAACTTTGATTAAATACAAACATTAACTTATTAATGAAATGCTGCATTTCAGAGGTAAATGTGGTTTTAACATCAATAACAAATATACTGTAAGAATTTATGTTATCATGACTTTTAATTATAATAACCTCATTTATTGTTAAGAATTATTAATTTCTATTTAATTTCTTGTTACTTAAGTTAAATATTTGTGCTCATCTTGTTCAAGTTTAGTCACACAGGAAAGACAACACCTCAATTAAGTATTTTAATCTGAAACTTCATTTAGAAACTCATAACGCGTATGTAGAGTAAGTTGCTTCATATTAAAAGGACAGGTTCAGAAATTTCCCAACCATGTCTTAAAACAGTGAGTTTTACAGATGAACATGAAGTGTGTTTTTCTTGCTGTAATGATTCCTCCTGTTCATACTGACCATTAGATCCTTCATAATGTTTACAATGGAAGTGATGGAGGACTAAGTCCACAGTCCTCCTTCTGTAGAAACATGGATTTTAAAGTTGATGTGAAGCTAATATGAAGCTTCAGCATCCAAATGACTCAAATCTTGTTTCAACGTTACAGTGTTTTTAGTTGCAAAGAGTTTTTGTTACTATACTTCCACCACAGCTGAACAGGAAACACTAAGAGGGAATCTGATGCTAAACAGACTGTAAATGTGTCAGATATCACTTGATATGACTAACTCACAGCTCAATAGAAGCTCAATAGAAGCTGATCAGAGACTTTATAATGACTGTGTGAAAACACTGTGGATTTAGTCCTCCATCACTTTACATTAAAGCACATTTGAAGGAGATCTTTTAATATTCAGTATGAACAGGAGGAATGATTACAGAGAGGAAAACCTCTTTACTGTTCATATAAACACCTGACTGCTGGTTTATTAATCCCAGTAAGGCAGCGAGCAGCCGAGCCAACAAGTGTAAAAGTAACAGAGCATTACTGTGATTAGTAACTGTAATATAATTACTGAATATCAGATAGTAATCCATCACACTACACATTACTGTAAATGTAATATTACTGTAGTGTTACTGCTCAACACTGTTGGCCAATATATTAGTGCAGCTGTAAGTCAGACATCAATACAGTCAGAGCACTTTTAGTGACCTCACCACTTCTTCACTTTACTGTAGAAACAGAAGTTAGTTTCTTTATGTTGACATGTTATAAAACATGTCTTAGTTTTTACTTTCTGTTTGTTTGTTGTTCACAGGAACAGAAAGCCTCTACCCTACAGAGAGGTCAAGCATCACTCTGACATGTCCTCATGATGATGGAGGGTCACATGTTCCAACATGGAGCAGAGAGATTAATGGATATCAAAAACCAATCAGGCTTCATGTTTCAACTGTAACCAAGACGTTGATGTTACCCAACCTACAGCCTGCTGACTCTGGACTGTACCTCTGTGATGGAAAACCAGCTGTGTATCTAAATGTGACCAAAGGTGAGTCATCTGAGAGAGGTGAGAGACAAGAACTCAAAGATATACACACAAATATGAAGGAGAAGAAGTTATTTAAAGGAATAATCTGACATGTTTTACTTTCTTAGTGAGAGTTAGAAGAGAAGATCAGTCAGTGATGGATTGTAACTAAGTACATTTACTTAAATACAGTTTTGAGGTATCATGTGATGCTGATGATCCACTCCTCTATATCTCAGAGAGGAATATTGAACTTTTTACTCCTATATTTTACTAATAAACCACATCATGTATTTTATATTTATAATTGCTTTAGATCACTTTGTATTGATCTGTTTTTACTTATTTTAATTATGTATATGTAAAATAACAATAATAGATTGAGCCTTTACTTCTGATACTTTATGAGAACATGTTGTACGGTGGTATTACTACTGTTACTGAAGTTAAAGATGTCAGTACTCCTTCATCCTTACATGGATACCACATTAAAGACTGAAACAGAAGGAAACAGTGAGTCTGGTGTTACAGAGAGTTATATGCAGAAATATAACGACACACAAGGCTGAACAAGAGCAAATATAACCAGTTCAAATAAGAAGGAAAGTTTAATGCTGCTTCAAATGAAACACAAACAGTTTCCTCTACATTCAACTGCTTTCCCAGCTAGCAATTTTTTGTTCTAAAAATGTTCTGAGAATGTTACCTTTAATGTTCTTACAATGTTTTTTGCGGGAAGTTTTCTTTAAGTTCTGAGAACGTTATGGAGGAACGTTCTCTAAAAACTTTCTAAAAATGATTTGTGATAACATTTTTTAAATATTGAATAAAAATATTGCTATAACATTAGGCTATATCCTAATGTTTTACTGATGTTTTTAGCGGGTAGTTTTCTTTAAGTTCCCAGAACGTTATGGAGGAACGCTCTCTAAAAACTTTCTAACAACATTTTGTGATAACATACTTACAATTGTTACTAATGAAAACATTGCTACAACATTATACCCAAATGCTCTTGAAAATGTTTACAGCTGAGTTTCAGAATTATACTACTTAAGAACTGGATAACATGCTTTGAATTTGTTTTTTAACAATGTTATGTTATGATATTTAAACATTGAAATATGACATCACCTTTCAATTTCAGGATTAATGTTTCCTGAGTGAGCACTGGTCACTAGGATCACTGATAATTTACTTCAAAATAGAATTGGACTACAAACCCAAAAAATTTTTCACAACATTAATTTATTTATTTTCATGAATTTGAACTGGTCTTCAGCACTGGGAGCCTATGGACTGTGGGTGGGGATGAATGAAAATGAAATGGGGTTTCAGCTGAAAAAGCTGTTGAAGTCTCCCGAAACTGTGAAAAAGCTGTACTGAACAATCACAGGGTCACAGGCATGGCAGGAAGAAACCGGGAATACGCGGATCCATCCGCAGGGAGACCAGGGAAAGAAAAAAAAACGCTCCGACCTCTCTTCTCTCTCCACACGTCCTTTAAGCATATTAACCAGATTTAGACACAATACCACCGCTATTTCATGACAAATTAACGTGAAGACTGTTTTAACATTACATTACGGCAACAATAACACTACGTTATCAAGCACATGTACATGATATGCTAAGCTAACTAGCCGGCCGCTAACTAACATCACATAATGTTTTTACCACTATAACTGTTAGTTACAGAACAGAATAAAAAGTATACACTTAATTACCTTCTTTCTGGTTATGAAACGAGTTATTATCAGGACCAACGGGTAGTCGACCTTCCAGATAAAACTCATAAAACTCTGTTACACTCTGCTCTTCTCTCCCTTCACCACAACAGTACATCTGCTCGCAGCAAAACACACTACCTTGACCTGCGCCACATGTCCCGCCCCTTTTTTTTAACAACCCCCTCCCCCCCACAAAAAAACAACAACAATTTACGAACTACAACGGGGTATAATTTCAGGTCCCTGAATTTTTTCCCCATAACCTGAAGTATCAACAACATCCTCAAAACATTTTCTAAATATTACTCAGTAAATGTTCTTTATGTGATGCCATTTAACATTGTGGGAACATTGTATAAGTAACATTGTATAATCGGTTACCTACACATTGTTCCTAAAATATCCTCAGAATGTTGCAGGCAAAACGTTCTTCCTTTGTTTACAGATCACATTAAAGAAACATTCTGTGAGAAACATTTTGTGATCTGATGCATCAATAACATCTTGAAAACATTTTCCACATATTTCTTTGTGATATTCTTCATTTATCATCATATAACATTGTAAGAATGTTTTATAAATAACATAATATAATCCAAGGCCTTAACAACATACTAAAAACGTTTTCTGAATGTTGCTTTGAGAATGTTCCTTTGTTGTTTTCTTGTAACGTAAAGGAAATGTTGTATAGAAGAACATTCAATAATCCCCATAACCTGAAGTATCAACAACATCCTCAAAACATTTTTAGAATATTATTTTGAAAATGTTCTTTGTGTGACATCATATAATATTGTTGGAACATTTTATTGATAACATTCTGTAATCTGTTACCTACACTTTGTTCCTAAAATATCCTCAGAATGCCATAGATAAAATGTTCTTCCTATGTTTCTAAATGACAATCAATAACGTTGTGAAAACACTTGTGAAAAATGTTCCTTCCTAATTTTTGTAGAACATTGTAAGAATGTTTTATAAATAACATATTGCATTCAGAGGCCCTAATAACATACTGAAAATGTTTTTCAAATGTTTTTTTGACAATGTCTTTCCTTGGTTATATTGGAACATTGTGATAATGTTTTATAGGGGAACATTCAATAATTGTTTACCTCACAAACATCCTCCTAACATCCTTAAAATGTTACATCTAAAACATTCTATCTTTGTTAACATTTAACAATACAGGAACATTATTTGAAATAATAAACATCATTATGATGTTCTTTGAACATTAGATAACGTTTTCTATAAAACATAAACAGAACCTGTAGGGAATGTTAGCCAATGGTGTGGGAACGTTCCCTGCTAGCTGGGATTAAGTCCTGAGTTTATAACTCACCACAAAACTGGTCTTCACCTTTTTCCTGTTTCACAATTCATGATTTCAATACTTTCTGTGGTTAAATATAATCTGCTGTTCTGTTGTTTATATTTCCTCCATCTCACATAGAAGAAAAGAGGACGCCAACAACAACAATAAAAACCACACCAACATCAACTATGACAACAACAACTATGCGTACACCTACAAGAAAACAAACAACAGCAGCAACTTCGACTACAACAAAGAAACAAAGTAAGAGGAAACAGATGTGAATGTTAAATTATTAAACTGATTAAAAGTTGATCGATCTAAACAAACCAAAAAGCAGATAACACTTTAACTGCAGTTATTAATCAAACAGATGCAGAGATATCAGAGCCTGGGAAACTTTTAACACTGTGTTCAAGTGAAACTGAAGTTTCTATGTGAGAAGTTGAGTTCACAACATGTTCAACATTTCAATTTTTATTCATAGCTTTTTTTAAATGCTGTGAATCATTTTGGGACATTCAGTGAACAGTTAACTGTCATGAAATACATTGTCTGCCCTGTAATCTATATTTTCTCTACTCTGCACTGAAGATGAAAAAAGTACATCATTGCCTGCAAAAACTTCTACAACATCAGCGCCACCTACAGACACAGATATGACTGCAGCAAGTAAGTGAAGAAACTTAAATAGAAAATGAGTAGGCCTAAAATGAAACAGACTTAATTATTGAAATGTAAAATTAATTCATAGGTGAACGCTCTGACATAACTAAAGGATGAACAATAAAGTTATTAAACAAACTGATGTAGAGATAAAACAGCCTGAGACAGGTTTAATGTTGTGTCGTAAAATACATTTTCTGCCCTGTAATACAAAAGATGGAAAAATAAACTAAATTACATATAACAGCTTCTGCAACATCAGCACCACCTGCAGACACAGATATGATCACAACTGAGTCACATCAAGAAACCTGAAAATAAAATAAAAGTAAAATGAAATGTGAAAAGTGTTGAAATGTAAAATTAATCAACAGGTGAACAATCTGAAATAACCACAGGACCAACAATAAAGTAATTAACACTTTAAATTAAGTGATTAAACAATCACATACACAGATATAAGAATCTTTGAGAGGTTTAATGTTGTGTTATAAAATGCATTTTCTGCCCTGTAAAACATATTTTCTCTATTTTCTCTCAGCATGGCTGGCCACACATTCTACAACATCAGCACCATCTGCAGACACAAGTATGACTGAAACAAGTAAATCAAGAAATTGAAAAAGTAAATGAGTAAAATGAATCCTGTACTGAATATAACTCTGGTGTTGTTTTCATTTTTTACTTTGTCTTCAAAATTGCTCTTAAAGAGATTCTTCATTTGGTGTTGATAGCTGTTCCTTCCGTCCTCGTCATCATCATCATCATCATCATTATCATCATCACCTGCTGTACTTGCAGACGAAGATTTAAAACACAAGGTAAATACAGTCTGACCTAAAAATGCACAATCTCATCGAATCTTGATGAATACAAGAAACATGCTCATAAATTTAAATGAACATGTTACTTAATAAAATAAAAGGCATTCATGTGTATATGAGTGCAACATAATGACATTAGAAATAATCTCAGAATATTTTTTACCAGTCATCCTACACTTCCATAAACAGATCAAATTAACTCATTACACTAAAATGATGAAATAACAATTTTAATGCAGTAATGCAATGATGTCATGCTCCACCACTGTGTGTGTTTGTGTTCCACAGAGCAAGAAAAATATGCAGTCTACGAAGAGATTCAGGATGGAGGACTGATACGTACAAATCGTGAGAAATGAGAAGTGTTCTTTTTTTAAATGACAACTTCCTCTTTCTATTCTCATTGAGACTGTTCTAAAATTAAATCCTATGCTGTGCTTTCTATGCTGTTCCCATTGTGACCTTTAAATCACTCATCTGTAACTGAGGGGAGCTCGTAGCATTACAAGTGTTGGTTCATGTTGTACACAGGTGGGGAGCTCAGGTCCTCTGTAACTTAGAACTGCATTCTATCAAAAGGCCACCAGGGGGCGACCGTCTCTATACAAGTCAATGGAGAATTCACCAACTTCTCACTTGATTTCTAACCTCAGGAAACGTTTTCAAAATGTTTTTATGGTCTCAATCGCTAGTTTAAAGCCTTCTTCAATGCAGTATGATGTTCATTTGGGACATTTTGGCCTCCCTGATTTTATATGTGACGATAAAGCAGGGTATGCACTAGGGCGTGGCTACGTCATGATTGACAGGTTGATTGATTCACAGGTTCAGGAGGGCGGACAGATAGACTGTATGGAAATAGCTATGAACTTGTTTCACATCGGCAGTTTTCTCCGGAGTTTTGTGGTTATAGTTAGTCGTAACAGCTAGATCAGTGGTTCTTAACCTGGGTTCGATCGAACCCTAGGGGTTCGGTGAGTCGGTCTCAGGGGTTCAGCAGAGCCTCATTCTTTTTGAAAATGACATGAGAGTGGCACTTGCCAAGGTGAAGCAACGCATATCTGAACTGGTCTCTCAAAGGCAACAGCAGAAGTCACACTGATTTGCAGGTATGTAATTTGTTGTGAGTTTATGCATTGTGTTGGTTTTGTTCTTTGAACAAGGTGATGTTCATGCATGGCTCATTTTGTGCACCAGTAAAAAAAACATCTATGTCTTGAATTTGAAAAAAATCATATTTTATTTTTCACTAAAGAGGGGTTCGGTGAATGCGCATATGAAACTGGTGGGGTTCGGTACCTCCAACAAGGTTAAGAACCACAGAGTTAGACTGTAGACTGTGGTAGGTAGGCGTGCAATTTCCTTGAGATCCAGCCCTCGCAACCTCCCCCACTCCGTCCTCTTGCTCCTCCGGATGCCCATATAAGTCGAATCCGTGTTCTTTTTTTCCCCCAACATGCACCTCAAATTTTCAAGATGGCGCTGCTCAGATCCGATTACATTGGCCTCATAGCAGCAGCCCACAAACCAATGGGTGACGTCATGGCTGTTATGTCCATTATATATATAGTCTATGGTTGTACATCATCATTATACTCAAATCACAAAGCTTCCACAGATTCTGAGAAGCTTCTAAAAGCCTCTTCTCACCATCTGAATGAGAAAATAATGAATCCTCTGCACAGCAAACACCATTTCTCACCTGCTTCCTCGGGTGCAATTTAATTTCTTACTGTAATTAAATAAAGATGCCATAACAACTAGTCATATCCCCAAGTCTGTTTTATATCATTTACACCTTTTTTCCTATATATGAACATGATCTTCTATTATTTTTTTATATTTGTATTTTTCTTTCAAAAGCAAGATGACACTACTCTACCATTTCTTTTTGGCAGTTGGGAACATTTCTGGCAGACCATCAACTACAATCAACATGGCGGATCTCCCAGGTAAATTATCAAATATTTTCCCACAGCCTTTGAAACCGAACTGAAGTATTTTTGTGTGTATATCCTGTATATCCTGTAATTGTGACATTTATACCTTCTAACTTGTAACTTGTAATCTTGTCAAAAAACGCCACAAATTTGGACGTGGAGTGCAAAGGCCTTTACTTGAAAATGTCTTTTTATTGTGTCATTAACTCTTCACCAGACTTCAAGAAACAAACCATCCAAACAGCATCACACCTGTTATTAAAACCTGTTTCACCTTAAAATTAGATCAACCGATCAGTCACTGATGTTGATAGTCAGCTCAAAAGTTGGAATAGTGTATAAATACCTGTAGTGTAAAAGGTCAGGTAGTTGTGTATAATAAATGTTTGTCTCCTAAATATTTTAAAAGGTGAATCAAAACAAAATGATCATGCATATCACACCATCCCTGATCTTCCACCAATGGGAAACAGAATGGGTAAAGTCTGAGCTGTCATCTACATTTACAGTTTTACAGTTTGACCAAATGTTATAGAGATATATCTCTGGTTACACACATAATATATGAATTATATTTTGCTTCTTCTTACAGATACAACTCGAACTAATGAGTTGCCGTATTCCTTAATTACCAAATCTTTCCCTGATGGTAATAAACAAGGTAAATCATTGGGTTGGAGGGTATTTATATGTTTGTAAGTATTGGAAGGTTTTTTTTTAAATTAAAACACTATGTAAATTATGTGTAAAAATGTATATCATTACAGTTGAACCAAATGTTATAGAGATATATATCTCTGGTTAAACACATAATATATTAATTATATGTTACTTCTTTTCACAGATACATCCCTAACTAATGAGTTGCCGTATTCCCTCATTAAGAAACCTTTCCCTGATGGTAATAAACAAGGTAAATCATGAGTTTGGAGGGTATTAATGTGTTTGTACAGTTTAACCAAAATATTATAGAGATATATCTCTGATTACACACATAATATATTAATTATACTTTGCTTCTTCTTACAGATACATCTCTAACTAATGACTCGACGTATTCCTTGACCACCAGCTGAATGACCAGAAGTGTTTTTTACTGAAACCCATAGTACCCAAGAACAAATAGCTAATACCTGCATGTTGTTATGTCAACATTTTGCCTCTGTTAGGTAAAAAGTACAATTTTTGAAAGTTTTTTTATTGAAAAAATTGGAAGAAATCCTTATTCGTAATTTTTGGAGGTCAAAACTGTTTCAATGTGACTTTGTCCAGTATATTATATTCTTTTTTTAATTATAGTCCTGCAATCCTTTTAGAATATATGTCTTTATTATTCATAATTCTAAAATATTTGTTTTTAAATAAATGTTTAAATTGTGTGTTTAAATGTGTTCTGTTGCTTTGTTTGAGCTGAACCATTTCTCCTGTCGATATATTTGTTTGTGACTTTATTAATACACATTTGTACAATACAGCAAATTTAATATTTTTTGTTCTTTCTGCCTATTCACAGCATTTATTTCACTTTTTCAAATCATAGTTATATGTCATTTGTGTGCTTGTAAATGAAGTTATTTCCTGTTCATATAAAACAAAACAAACCCCTTGTGAGATGGTTATATAAATATTTGAGGATGGTTGTCATAATTATGATGAGATATTTTTGTTGTTTTCTATCATCTGAGCAGTGAATGTCTGTCTGGGTGTAAATGTGCCTGTTCTATATTAATAAATCATTTTTTTACCATGAAAAATGTGTCTCCTTTTTTCAGCAATCATAACCCAAGTATCTAAAGATATCTAAATCACACACAGCAAGCTTTTGTGTGTGACTCTCACCAGTGTTTTTCCCAACTGAGACACAAACCACCTAATTAAAACACCTGTGTGCCAATCAGCTTGATTGGGGACAGCTGACACTGATTGGTCGGCTCACACTTCTCTTAATTAGCATGCGTTTACCATGGCAAAGGCAACACCCATTTTTTTCTACTGTTTTTCCCTAAACTAAAATCAGCTGTAGACCTAGTTTGACGCGACATGAAGAGTCTCAGAAAGGCCACTAGATGGCGACATTGCTCCTTGCTCTAAGGCCCAACTCTCTATCAGATATCTTTAAAATCAAAGAAGTGGCCTTTGAGATATTATCATAAGTAACAGACAAACAAAGCTGGAAGACATTAACATCTATGTCATGTTCCTCATCACTGTAACCATTAACATAAACATAATGCTCTATTTTAAATGTGAGACGCTGACTGATGAAGATGAACACAAGTGAACTGAAAATATGTTTAATCATCTTTATGTTTCTCTTCTCTTTGCTGCAGCTCGACAAATACAGAAACGACACACAGCAGAAACAGAAAATCATCTCTGATCCTCCATCACACAGAAACAAGAGCAGTAAAAACCGACCGGTCAACAGTTTTCATCCACATCCAGTCTGTCAGGAAACAGTCATTCAGTCTATGCGGTTGTTTAGGGCCACAACCACTAGGGGGGGGGCACGATCAGTGGGACTTTATATTTTGCCAGCTCTTCACACTACAGTGCGGTATTTTTACATATAAATGATAAACCATTACATTTAAGCCCTTCCCAAACGAGTTAACACAATACCGATTACACCTATCACTGCCATATAAATCTCCGTAGTTCACATTATCTTCAGTCTGTGGAACTTCTTTCCTGAACTGGCTGGATGAATGTACGTCTGCGAAGAAGCTAACTTCCGGTTAGCTATCTGCTAACTTCAACGCGGAAGAAATAATTTATTTGTGCGGCTCTTCAGACTGTAAAGATGTTACCGGACAGATGGATAAATTCTGCTTATAGCGATACGAGTCGGAGTTATATGATGTTCAAACTATTTATTTACTGTTACAGCCGCAGCAACGAAGTCTGTGTAACCATGGTAACTAAGCTACACAGTAGTTAATGCTACGGTAAGGATGTTATAAGGACTATTAAGACTCACAGTCCTCATTAGATTAACTTCATCAGCTATATAAATGTGATATTTAAACACTTGAGGTGTTTTAATTTTTCATAAATCACTTTTAAATCCAAATGAAGAAGAGAGGAGAGCCTCTGCTGTCCAGGAGGGAGAGTGTGTGTTTCTATCAGCAGCTGCTCTGAACGGCCAAAGAAGAGAAAACTGGAGATAGAAAACTATCACAGTATAAAGGTTTGTTATTGTTTATTGATTCTGATTAAATTACCTAACAGTCATTTTCTTGCATATTATTATTCTTAGCCGAAACATTAACAGCTAACATCAGTAGGACTGTAACCTCATTTATAATTCATAACGGCTAGCTTTACTAGCACACAATGTTTTCTTGCAACATTAAAGTGGTGGTTTGATTCATTATTTGTATTTATTTTATTACTTTATAGTTATAGTTTATAGTTATATCTTATCTTAGTTTGCACACCAATTTTTATTCTTAACTTCTTTTTTTGTAATCTTGTGTTTTTCGTCAGCTAACGTACAGAGGAAAAGCCTTTAAAAGTAAGCACGTCACTTTAATTTTTGAATTCAGGCCTTTTGACATTTTTGGGGATTTGACATGTGGCCAGCACTGAGATCTCTTTGAAAGTTATGAAACAGTGAACTATTTAAACTGGACTTTTCCTCCGTCATCAACTTGCGAGAGCTTTTGGGCAGATAAACATCTGTCAACTCTACGACTCGTCATAATTGAGGGGGACAAAGTCTGCAGGCAGAAACCACCGGACCAGGCAATTTGACAGAAGACCAGCCGAATCCGGATCATCCTCGCAGCTAAGGCCCTCCATGGATGAAAGTAGGATTCAAATATTTCATTAATCAAGGGTTGATGTCAGATAGAGTAATTAAAAATGTCTTTAAAAGTAAAACTCAGTTAAACTCACCATTCACCATCATTTTTCATTCATGCCGCTATATTGAGTAATAATCATATCATATTGTATTGTAAATTCATCATCTATTCTTTGAAGTGATACAGGGGATTATTGAACAGTAGAGCCACAATGTCAGAAATGTGACTGATGAACCAATAAACTAAGTAAATACATATTTCCTCCTAAACAAGGAGGTGGTGCCCCTGATAACGAGAGCGTATGAATTTAAACGGCCAAAATTTCTACATAATACTATGGTGCCCATGTGAGGTGTTTTTTAATGTCACTAATGTCACAAGAAAAACATGACGATTGAATGAACACCCATGGCATATCTCTGCTGTTGCTGACTTTCTGCTTGTTGCTGGTTTGTGTGTGAGCATCTTTAAATCTTAAAACCTGTGAATTCATGATTTAAACTAAGCATTTAAATTGTGAAGCTGAAAATGAATTTGCTTAGCTGCAAGTCATCTCTCGTCTATCCGGTGCCGGGAGTGCGTAAGTCAACTTCTGGTAGAGAAAACAATAGAAGTAGAGTCTGCAGCCTATTAATGTTGTTGTTTTCAAAGTCTGCATGCATATAGCGTAATACACGCTTATCAAAAGGCCTTTGGTTGGTGATGGCTATTGTGTGTTCCAGTAGTCCATTAATCTGCTCTGAGTTGTGGGTAAATTTGTCCGCGTGTCCTCCGGCACACATACATTGAATGGAAACATCAGTTTGTACTGATAAAAGGAAGATATTTTAAGAATGTGGCTTCATGTTAGACCACACGTATAAGCAGACAGCTGAGTTCCTGTTCAGACACAAGCTGTGGTCAGTTCTGATCTCTACGAGGCTGAGAGTCTGTCACTGCCTGTTGGCCTTTGCTCCAGGCTGTACCATCAGTGCAGGTTAAGAAATGCTATTTTATGACTTATTTTAACATATTTCTTATTGTTTTTTTCCACCCTCTCCACCCAACTCTGCACTGCTCGCCACTGACTATTGGCACTTTTCCACTCTACAGTTAAAGCACAACGCGACTCGGTTTGGTACCAGGAACCTTTTCCATTACTATAGTTCCTCCTCAACGTGAGCGGGGTCGTCATAGCAATGCTGCGTTAATCTGCCGTGACTTTGTTTTCTACGCGACACAAACACATAAGCAATGGAGGACATGGAGGCGATGGTGTACTTGCTGCTGTATGTGTCTTTCTGTCACACACAAAGCAAGAGAAGAGAAACCAATCACTGTAACACTGTTGCCGCCTTGTTTCCTGGTTTGAAAGTCAAAATCAAAAGTAATCCATGCTGCGGCCATTTTTCAGTTCAAGCAGTGGTCAACAGCATCTACAGAGGTTAACTTTGGTTAAGGTTAAAGAGATTTGTACTTTTGGTGCATTCCTGCAGAACTTTCTCAGCAAACCACAAACCACCTACACACTAATGAAAGTGACGCACACAAAAGCATTCAGTACCACTGTTTCTCTGTGATGACATCACATCATATGATACTGCAGATGCATTCATGACACTCTGCAGTCAGCTTCAGGAAGCTTCTACATAAACTAACTATAGTAGCAGGATTTCACTCCAAATGTTCAACTTCTCAAATCCATCGGTGCATGTTGGAGCTAAATTTCCATTTCTACATACACTCATCTCAAGTGTAACATCTGACATCATAAGAGTAGTCTGTATCAATATAAGATCAGCTGAGTCAATGCCTTGATTTAAAAAGCTTTTATTTTAATGTTTTATCTCTCTGTTTGACCAGTAATTGAAATCCTGCTTTAGTTGCATTTTCTGTTAATATGTATTGTTATAATTTATGGTTTTGCGTTGTTTTTGTGGCCTTCTTGCATTTATTGTATTCATGTGGACAACGAAAGTAGAATACAGAGTATTTCCCACAGTTCACCATCATGACAAACGTGACTTTGATACCAGTGAGGTCAGATACGTGACTGTGATGTTCTGTTGAAACCACCAAAGTCTAAATATGTCTGTTAAACACGTCTCTAACTGTGTTCACTCAAAACGTGGTGGTTTGGTTTTTTCTTTGTTTAGCAGCTCTCACTGTTCAGTTTGTTCCTGACAGTTGTTGAATGTCTTTTTGTTTCTTTGCTAAACATTAGTCACTGTTTCTATCTGCTCCTCCCACAGATCACCTTTCTGTTGTTGATAGTAAGTTTACTTTGAGTTTGTTTGACCTGCTCGTTAATCTTTCAGTGATTATGAAGTAAAGAGACAGATATTTTTCTCAAGACTCCAAACCAGAGCTAAAAGAGACTAAATACTGGACTCAGATCAGGTGCATTTCTAAATTCCTTCATGTACAAAAACGATCCACCCTTCCTTCCATCCATCCATTCATCCGTCCATGCATCTATTTTCTGCCATTTATCCAGGGTCCAGTCATGGAGCAATGAAGCCCAGACATCCTTGTCACCAGCAACACTCATCACCTCCTGTTGGGGGATCCCAAGGCATTCCCAGGTCAGGAGAGATATATAATCCCTTCAGCGTGTTCTGGGTCTCCTCCCAGGTGGATGTGCCCAGAACTCCTCTAAAGGGAGGCGTCCAGGAGGCATCCCGACCAGGTCCCTAGACTACCTAAACTGGCTCCTTTGACAGCGAAGCAGAAGCAGCTCTACTCCTAGCTCCGCCCACCCCCCCAAGATGTCTGAACTCCTGACCCTATCTCTAAGACTGAGCCCAGACACTCTCTGGAGGAAACTCATTTTGACAGTTTGTATCCATGATCTCATTGTTTGTGTCACTACTCAAAGCTGGTGACCATAGACAAAGTCCTTCTAAGGCAAGTCATCTCACTCGGCGGCAAAATTGGCCACGCCTCCGGGCAGCTATTTGGCCATAGGAAGACCAACCGGCTATCTAAATGAATAGGGAGAGAGCTGTATCTCCATTTTCCGAGGTCTAAGGGACATAAAAAACATATGTTTTGAAATCACGATGAAAATCAAACTATAATCGCTGAAAGGGTTTGATGGTTTGGTATCAAATTAACGTTTTAAAAGCCTTTTTCCTTACAGGTATCTTGGACTGCGCATGCGCAATACTTCACGACAGTCTTCATTTACGGCAGGCACTGACAGCAAGACGTCATCTTACGCTCACAGCAGAGACAGGAGTTTGCTCAGTCAACTTTCCCAGATCATGCCACAATTTTGGATAAAGCATTACAAAATATATGTACACAAAGTAGTATAAACTGCTGATCATGTGTTTTAAAATGTCGCTGTTGAAAATGACTTCCAAGTGTCGCAAAAACGTGACCGCGTAGGACCAGCAAAATGATTGGAGCAACGGCACCAGAAGAGGCGGGACATGTGCAAACACCGGCCATCTTGGCGTTACGTAGTTTCCCTGCATGCATTTCAATGGGAGTGATATGTCTCCTCTTATTATAATGTCTCTGCCATAGATGAGGGTTGGGATGCAGACTGACTGATGAATAGAGAGCTTCACCTTCAGCTCAACTCTCTCTTCACCAGAACAGTCCAGTACTACATCACTGCTGATGCTGCACCAATCAGATCTGAGAACAGATTACATACAAGATACCCCCCCTTTAAAACTTTAAAATCTTCAGTTTAACCTCTTAACACACGCCCCTATTTTTCATGTTGTTAGCCTAAACGACATGCCCAAGTTGTGAGCAGCACAGATCCCACATAGTTTGAGACTCAGAGATGTGTCTGGTATCATTGGAAAGGAAACACTCTCAGGATTCTTGTAAAAGTGTCTGTGTGATTCTGTGACTTACTGACAAAGAGTGGCAGAGGTTACAATGATGGGGTTGTTTACTCGCCCATAGGTTTGCCTTTACAATGACGTGTACAGACATTCAGGGACCTCTCAGCAGGATCTAGACACAATGAGGCCACAGCCACATGTCTTGGCTTCATGCAGTCCAAATTTGGAGTCAAAAGACCAAAAGATGAATTTTTCAGAGTTATTTTTCAACAGGTATGTCCATGCGTTTTCCTCAGGTCCTTTTTGGAGACTCCAAATGGACACTTGGTTACCATGGTTACCAAAGCTGTATAACCGCAATCAAACACCTATAACTTCACATCCCCTTTGCCTACAATCAAAATCTTGGTCTCTAATGAAAGCTGACACCATATTATTATTATTATTATTATTATTATTATTATTATTATTATTATTATTACTACTATTATTATTATTAGTAGTAGTAGTAGTATTAGTATTATTATTATTATTATTAGGTATAACCATTTTGTTTGGCCATATCTATCTATCCATCTATCTGTTTATTTTGCTATGAGTCATATGTCAAGTTGAAGAAGAACCAACCGTGTACCAAAATGCCGAGTGCGTAATGATATATGGTTCAACTCTTTTACGCACAGTGCACACGCCAGTTACGCTTGGAGTTTGTTTATGGACAGCCAAACCTGATAGCTTAGTGTCATACACCGTTGGAAACCTCTGAATATTGGCTAAAAGGTTAACAACTTCATTTCACCGAATATTTCCATAGGCTGGAACAGCTGTCAATCAAAGCCATGTCGCCATTGTTGTCGGTCACATGTCCTCATTGGCTTTGGATACATGTACTGCCTAATCCTAAACACCGATTGGCTTGTGTGTAGTGTCGTCAGAAGCAGAAGAGGCTCACGGTCGTAAACATCTGGTCACGTGTACTCTGAGATGGACGTGCAGGTCAGGAAATGACGTAAACGGACCGTATATGGTTTGTTATTTGTGTTATTACGTTACGTGTTGGACTAAATACATGTTGACATATTGAGGAAAGTATTCCGGTTTTATGGAAACGGATTTCATATTTCACAAGAATGGATACTTGGCGAGCTGTACAGAAAGTCCTGAGTCATAAGATGATCGTTGTGGATAAAGGGAAGACTTTGAAGGTATGTAGCATTATAGCATTTCTCACTTAGCTGAGTGGCTAGCCGAGCTAATCGCTAATACTATTACGGCTGTGAGCAACCATATAAGTCGTGAGTGGTCTTGAATGAATCAGAACAATCTAAGCTTTCCAACGATGTACGGCATGAATATATATGTTTAAGGGTTGGTGTTTAAAACATTCAGAAGAACGTGTGGCTACCTCCTAACTTCCGTCCCGTCCCGTAGACGGAACAGCGTACGTTAAGAGGTTAAAAACAATAATCATGAATATACAATAATAATCATTTAAGGTACTTTCTAACACTGGAGCTGTACGTGTTTAACATGATCACACTGTGTTCTTATGAAGGAAACAGTGTTCATTAACCACAAACAGAAAAAGACTTTTCAGAAGTGACAGAGCAGCGTTTGAAGCTGAGTTCCTGTTCCTCTCTCAGATAGAAACTGTGGTCACTGACTGTCTCTTCAGTCTGGTTCAGTGTGTTGGAGGATGAACATCTACAGCTGCCTGTTGGCCTTACTGCTGGCCTGTAATGTGACAGCAGGTAAGAATTTATGTCTCATCATAATAATGTTTAATAATCATGTTTTTCTTTATTTTCACTGCTGTTCTCAGGCTGTAAGAATGCAGCAGACACATATAAAGTATTTCTGGTGTTTTACGTATCGTTCATATCATAGTCTGAAGGTAAAGCTCAGTTTCTTCATACAGAGTTTAACTGATGTTCTGGGTCATAGTTTTATTGTCTGCAGCTAAAAGTGTTTTATAGAGATTTTAAAGCTTTGTTGGAGCACGTTCAACTTTATTATTATTATATTTGAATCAAATTGAAAGTTCTTTGTTGGTCACGTACACAAAGCTCAATACAATGAGCAGTAAAATGATGTGATTAAAAACTAGATTATTTTATAGCTGGCAAGTTAAATAATAAAGTACAGCTCTGAGATCTACTGACTCAGGTCAGATAGTCGAGCTCAGAGTTCAAACTAAACATGATGAAGCAGCTTTTACACAACTGGAACAAACTACCAGCAGGACTGAAATCATTTTTAAATCCAGGTTAAAAACATTTCTCTTCTCCTGAGTTTATGATTGAGCTCTTTTAAAGCACTTTACATTTTAATCTTTCATTTGCACTCTATGTCCTTTTAATGATTTTAAAGCAAATCATTATTTTATGCTGCAATCTTATATTTAATGCTCTATTATAGTATTTTATTTCTCTCTTTCTACTTTTCTGTATTTAGTTTTTATTATTAATGGGGGGGGGGTTAACTGTATGTATGTTTTAATGTTTCTCAAATTGCATGTTTTTCTGTTTTGTGTAAAGCACATTGAGTTGCCGTTGTGTACTGTAAATGATGAAAAGTATATCAAATATAAAATATTATATTATATGTACAGTATATTACACTAACCCATACAAATGAATATTATTATAAACTATACTAAGATAGTAAAAATGAGTGATAATATATGATCCTAAACACTTGATCACATGTTTGATCTAAAATATCCACAGACTCACACAGAGACCAGAGACTGTGATGCACAAACAGTTTGTTACCAAGACAATAAAAACACACAGAAAACCACAAAGAGTGATGCAGTGCACTTTGACTGTGTTCTGCACCACCACCAACCCCCCCCCACCACACACACACACACACGCATTTGTCAATAGTGTGAATGTGTGAAGTTAGACGGTAAAAGTGAAGTGATGCTTTAAGGTCTTCATGTTTCATGATTAGCAGTTAGCACTCGACAGCTAAATGTTAATGCTGACATTCTGAAAATGGATGTTTAGTTATTATAAACTGTGTTTCTTTTGCAGAAATAATCTATCAAGGAGTCGAGGAGAAGCAACACGTCATTCTGTCTTGTCCTCACTCTGTGGAGGGTAAAGTGACGTGGAGCAGAGAGATTAATGGAAGGAAAGTTGATATATTTGCAGTTGATGAAGACAACGAGGAAAGATTCAATGATCCCCAGAAACGATACAATTCAATAGTAGGACAAAAGTCACTGTTCATCTTCAGACTGTCTGTCTCAGACTCTGGAACATATTACTGTAATAATGAACCAGCTGCTGAACTGACGGTGATCCCATCAGGTAACATCAGACTCTGTTAAAGTTGTTCTGCTTTCTGCTTTCTCTTCCTGTTTCAGAGTCTCTGAGCTCAACTTTTCTTTCTCTAAACTTTGATTAAATACAAACATTAACTTATTAATGAAATGCTGCATTTCAGAGGTAAATGTGTTTTAACTTCATTCAATTCTGACATTAACTTCTTGTTATTGTAGTTACTTAAATATTTCTGTGTATTTTTCTATGTTAGTCTTTTTATTGTTTATGTGATGTGATTTACTTTGAGATAAAAATGTCTTTAAATGACTCTTTTATATATTATTTTTATTTCTATTTTCCTTTAAAAGAGCTCATCTTGTTCAGTTACAGATAACTTAAGCTCAATTAAATTATTTTCTCAAAAACTTTATTAAGCAATTAAAAGAAAAAACTGAACAATATAATGAAATTTGGCTTAAATGTATCAACCTCATAAAGAGAGATGAAACCTTTTCTCCCACAACTACTACAGCAGGATGGACATTGGACTGAATTCACTGAATGTGAATGAATGAAGTCAAACATACACACACACACACACACACACACACACACACACACATACACACACACACACACACACACACACACACACACCACTCCATCTTTCTCTCTTTTTTTTGTACTTTTTTGTACTTTTTTGTTTTTCTTTTCATTTTTGCCTCTTGATTCATTTATTGTTTCCTCAATTACCTGCAAACTGGTACTAACTCCCTTCCTTGACAAACACATACATTTCAAGTCAGTGGGTGACTAATCAAACTATTTTTTTGTTCTATCATGTGTTTGTTTGTTTGTTTTTATTCATTAATTTGTTTATTTTTTTAAATTAATTAATCAATTAATTAATTGTCTTTTACCTTTATCTTTTTAATTACTTGTTAATTTTTTAATACTAACATATAAGAAACCACACAGGAAGAGCTTCTTCAGAGCAACTTGTGTACTTTTAACTCTGTTCAAGAAACAGACAAGTGGCACCAGCAACAAACTTCATACATGACCTCAGTGTGCACCGTATCACTCCACCAAATCTAAACTACAGTAAAAACTATGGTCAAACTACATAGGAAGAAGTAGTTCCCAATCTAAATAACAATATAATTAATATATTTATCACATCATGAACTATTATTCAAATCATTTAAAACATCCAATACCAAAATCATATATATTCTAACCAATTATTCACAAAAATAAATATCATCTTACACTAACATAATAATGTAAAGAAATTACCCTCCTGGATATTATTCATTATATCATTATCATTACTATTGTTGTTAATATTATCATTACTGTGTTATATCTGTGTTACTATTATTATTATCATTATTATTATTATTATTATTATGATTATTAGTAGTAGTAATAGTTCTCTAATCTTAATTTATCATTAAATCATAATACTATTAGCATTAGTATTGTTATTATTATAATTAACACTATTAATGATCATTATTACTGCTGCTATTTTAACTGCTATCATTAGTATTATTGCCATTGTTATCACCCACCACCTTAACTATTAACACCTTAACATTACCTAACTGCACAGATGTCTATTGTGGTGATGATGATGGTAATAAGTTCCGAGTTTTATTTATTTAGTTATTTTATTTGTGTATTTATCTTTTTATTTTATTTTACTTTATTTTATTTATGTATTTTTTGTGTTTTGGTCACTGTTCTGGTCGTCAGTCTGAATTGTGAGTTTATGCTTGTTTTTCTTTATCTTTTTTGTATTGTTTTTTTCTGTTTTCAATTCTTGGTTTTCACCTTTTCTTCACTTGCTTTGTATCCTGCTTTTTCTGCACAATAAAAAAAATTAAAAAAATAAAGCAACATTCCAAAATCCAAAGATATTCAATTTATATTATAGATACTAGAATTAAAAACAAAAAAAAGTAAGTGATGGAGGACTAAATCCACAGTCCTCCTTCTGTGGAAACATGGATTTAAAAGTTGATCTGAAGCTAATATGAAGCTTCAGCGTCTAAATGAGTCAAATCTTCATCTTCTATGTTTCAACGTTACAGTGTTTTTAGTAGCAAAGTCTTTTTGTTACTATACTTCCACCACAGAGAAACAGGAAACACTAAGAGGGAATCTGATGCTAAAGAGACTGTAAATGTGTCAGATATCACTTGATATGACTAACTCACACTGTTACCATAGTAACTATAATAACTATAGTAACTCACACTGATGAAGCTCAATAGAAACTGATCATCTACTTTTAAATGACTGTGTGGAAACACTGTGGATTTAGTCCTCCATCATTTTACATTAAAGCACATTTGAAGGAGATCTTTTAATATTCAGTATGAACAGGAGGAATGATTACAGAGAGGAAAACCTCTTTACTGTTCATATAAACACCTGACTGCTGGTTTATTAATCCCAGTAAGGCAGCGAGCAGCCGACCCAACAAGTGTAAAAGTAACAGAGCATTACTGTGATTAGTAACTGTAATATAATTACTGAATATCAGATAGTAATCCATCACACTACACATTACTGTAAATGTAATATTACTGTAGTGTTACTGCTCAACACTGTTGGCCAATATATTAGTGCAGCTGTAAGTCAGACATCAATACAGTCAGAGCACTTTTAGTGACCTCACCACTTTTTCACTTTACTGTAGAAACAGAAGTTAGTTTCTTAAAGAAAATCTTGTTTTGGAACAAAACTCATTCATGTGTCTGCTGACTTTATCCTGAATACATTTATGATGACATGTTATAAAACATGTCTTACTTTTTACTTTCTGTTTGTTTGTTGTTCACAGGAACAGAAATCCAAACTACAGAGAGGTCCAGCATCACTCTGACATGTCCTCGTGATGATGGAGGGTCACATGTTCCAACATGGAGCAGAGAGATTGGTGGAAAACAAAAACCAATCAGGCTTCATGTTTCAACTGTAACGAAGACGTTGATGTTTCCCAACCTGCAGCCTGCTGACTCTGGACTGTACCTCTGTGATGGAAAACCAGCTGTGTATCTAAATGTGACCAAAGGTGAGTCATCTGAGAGACAAGAACTCAAAGATATACACACAAATATGAAGGAGAAGAAATTATTTAAAGGAATAATCTGACATTTTTTACTTTCTTACTGAGAGTTAGAAGAGAAGATCAGTCAGTGATGGATTGTAACAAAGTACATTTACTTAAATACAGTTTTGAGGTATCATGTGATGCTGATGATCCACTCCTCTATATCCCAGAGAGGAATATTCTACTCTTTACATTTATTTGAACACAGTCTTTCCAGATCTATGGTTTATATATATTTTTTTTACTTTTACACATAAGGGTATTTTCTGTTTATCTGTATGTAAAATATTTACATAAACATCTTGTAAATGTAAAATAACAATAATAACACTTCCTTCTGATTCTTTATGAGAACATGTTGTACGGTGGTATTACTACTGTTACTGAAGTTAAAGATGTCAGTACTCCTTCATCCTTACATGGATACCACATTCATATCTGTCCATTAAACATGAAGCTGCAGCCAGCAGTCAGTTAGCTTAGTTTAGCTTAGTTTAGCATAAAGGCTGAAACAGAAGGAAACAGTGAGTCTGGAGCAAATATAAGCAGTTCAAATAAGAGGGAAAGTTTAATGCTGCTTCAAATGAAACACGAACAGTTTCCTCTACATTCAACTGCTTTAAGTCCTGAGTTTATAACTCACCACAAAACTGGTCTTCACCTTTTTCCCTGTTTCACAATTCATGATTTCATGACTTTCTGTGGTTAAATGCATTTTGCTGCTCTGTTGTTTATATTTCCTCACACAGAGGAAAAGAGGAAGTCAACAACAACAACTGTGCGTACTACTACAAGAAGACAAACAGCAGCAGCAACTTCGACTACAACAAAGAAACAAAGTAAGATGAAACAGATGTAAATGTTAAATTATTAAACTGATTAAAAGTTGATCGATCTAAACAAACTAAACAGCAGAAAACATTTTAACTGCAGTTATTAATCAAACAGATGCAGAGATATCAGAGCCTGGGAAACTTTTAACACTGTGTTCAAGTGAAACTGAAGTTTCTATGTGAGAAGTCGAGTTCACAACATGTTCAACATTCAAATGGTTTTTATTTATAGAGCTTGAACTGTTGATGATGACTCAGCACTTATATTAAAGTAGCATCGTTCTATTTTAAATACTGTGAATCATTTTGTGACATTCAGTGAACAACTGTAGTTAAATAGATTGTCTGTCTTGTAATACACATTTTCTCTATCCTGCACCGAAGGTAAAAAAACAACAACAACGTTTACAACAACGTCTAGAACAACTTCTACAGCATCACCTACAACAACGTCTACAGCATCACCTACAACAACTTCTACAGCATCACCTACAACAACTTCTACAGCGTCACCTACAACAACTTCTACAGCATCACCTACAACAGCTTCTACAACATCAGCACCGTCTGCAGACACATGTGTGACTGCAACAAGTAAGTGAAGAAACTCAAAAAGAAAACAAGTCAGCCTAAAATGAAAAACATGACACACAATCAAGTAATCAACACTTTAAATGAAGTTATTAAACAAACATGCACAGATATAAGAGTCTTACAGAGGTTTATTGTTGTGTAGTAAAATAAATCTTCTGCCCTGTGATATATATTATTTCTATTCTACACAGATGGAAAAACATCATCGTCTACAACAAATTCTACAGCATCAGCACCATCTGCTGGCAAAGAATGGATAAGTAAATGAGTAAACTGAAAAAACTGAAACTAGTTAGTCACTGAGAGTTTAGGAAGAACTTTACAAATAAACTTAGTGATGGATTTATGATTAGCTGGTGCAGCCGGCTTCTGTAATGAATATGAATGTTGGGATGCACTATGTTTGTTTTACATTTTTACTTTGTCTTCCTCTTGCTGTTGAAGGCAATACTTTTGTTTTGATGGTGAGGATAGCTTTTACCTCTGTCTTCATCATCACCATCAGCATCACCTGCTGTACCTGGAGACGAAGATTTAAAAGACGAGGTAAATAAAGTCTGACCTGGAAATTTACCATCACATTCAATTTTGATGAAAATAAGAAAGATGCTTGTAAATGTAATGTTTATGGTATTTAATAAAAAGTATGATTGCAACACATTAACCTAACCAAACATTTACTTATGCTTCACTCAGAGTATGGTTTATTTGCTTTTTTAAACTTTAAATATATTTCTTACTTGATGTCTCTTTTAGGAAATGTTCATATGTATTGTTTTGTTTTTTTTATTAATAAAGATTATGAAATTAAACCATCAACTTTCATGTCAACATTTTGACTTTAGAGATAATCTCAGAACTTTTTTTCCCTGTCATCTTACACTTCCATACACAGAAGAAATTCTCTCATTACACTCTAAAAATGAAAACTGAAACTATTTTAAATCAGAGAAGCTGTTTGTTTTTCTGTGTGACCAACGATGATGTCATGCTACACCTCTATGCAAACATCATTTTATGAGACATTTCTTTTTATACCTAGTCATCAGAGTCAATCTCAGAGTTTAAAACAGGTTATTAATAGATGATTATTTAAAAATTAAGTTATTCACTCAGTTTGTTTCCCTTTCTGCTGGGACAGAGGAAGAATACCCGATCTATGACAACATTCAGGATGGAGGACTTCAACTTAAAAAGCGTGAGAAATTAGAAATGTTCTTTTTTTAAATTACAACTTCCTCTTTCTGTCATGAAAACATCAAATCATCTTTATGCTTCTTTTTGGCAGGTGTGGAAAGTTCTGGCGGACCTTCTACTACACACTGCATGGTGGATTCCCCAGGTAAATAATCAGATATTTTCCCACCTTTGACACCAAACTTAAGTATTTTTGTGTGTTTCTTGGGATAGAGCGCACACTGTATAGAATTGTACAAATTCTAATTGTAAAAATGTACTTTAGTATCTTGTAACTCACCATCTTGTAACTGTGAAATTACACTTCCATACACAGAAGAAATTACACTTTAAAGATAAAAACTGAAACTATTTCAAACCAGAGAAGCTGTTTGTTTTTCTGTGTGACCAACAATGATGTCATGCTACACCTGCTATACTTTGGCATCAAAGTCAGTCTCAGAGTTTAAAACAGGTTATTAATAGATGATTATTTAAAAATCATGTTATTCACTAATTTTCTTTTCCTTCCTGCTGGGACAGAAGAAGAATACTCGAACTATGACGACATTCAGGATGGAGGACTGCAACTTCAACAGCGTGAGAAATTAGAACTGTTCTTTTTTTCTAAATTACAACTTCCTCTTTCTGTCATGATTGAGACTGTTTTCCTATCCTACACTGTGCTCTATATGCTGTCCCCATTGTGATCTTTAAATCATTCAACTGTTACTGAGAGGAACTTTATAACTATATTAGTACATTATCATTATACTCAAATCACAAAGTTTCCACAGCCTCTGAGAGGCTTCTAAAAAATTTCTTCTCAACATTTCTTTTTACAGCTAGATGGCATCAAAGTCAGTCTCAGAGTTTAAAACAGGTTATTAATAGATGAATATTTAAAAATCATGTTATTCACTAATTTTGTTTTCTGGGACAGAGGAAGAATACCCGATCTATGAGGACATTCAGGATGGAGGACTGCAACTTAAACAGCGTGAGAAATTAGAAATGTTGTTTTTTTAAATTACAACTTCCTCTTTCTGTCACAATTGAGACACAATTTCTTGCCTGGTTCCTCAGGTGTAATTTAATTTCTTACTTTAATAAAACAAAGATGGGAGCCATAACAAACAGTCACATCCCCAAGGCTGTTTTATATAATTTACACCAATATGTTTTATCCACTACATGAACATTATTTTCCTTTTTTTAATCATCAAATCATCTCTATGCTTCTTTTTGGCAGGTGTGGAAAGTTCTGGCGGACCTTCTACTACACCCTGCATGGTGGATTCCCCAGGTAAATGATCAGATATTTTCCCACCTTTGACACCAAACTAAATATTTTTTTTGTGTTTCTTTGAATAGAGCGCACATTGTACAGAATTTTAAAAATGGACTTCAGTATCTTGTAACTCACCATCTTGTAACTGTGAAATACTGCTGTCATCACTGAGAGGTGTGGCTTATTTACTGTGATGGCTGAGTCATTTAAGATGCAGCATACAAAGTTTTAGCCTGAGTTTTAGCTGGTGGTTCTGGTCTCGGTCCAAGGCGGGGAGTGATTGATCTACTAAGCAACACAGAGCAATCAGGAAGCTTTCTCTTTCTGCTTGGACAGTCACACACACGCAGTCACTCACTCCAGATTCTGGGTTATTGTATCCAATTTGTGGGCCTCAGGGAGCCTATAAATATGCGGGGAACTTCCGGGAGAGTTGGGATGTCTGATGTTAGCTCACAACCTCACAGAGCTGCTAGCTGTCTTTTCATTGTGTCATTAACTCTTCGCCAGGCTTCAAGAAACAAATTATCCAAACAGCATCACACCTGTTATTAAAACCTGTTTCACCTTAAAATTAGATCAACTGATCAGTCACTGATGTTGACAGTCAGCTCAAAAGTTAGAATAGTGTATGAATACCTGTAGTGTGAAAGGTCAGGTAGTTGTGTATAATAAATGTTTGTGTAAATGTTTTAAAAGGTGAATCAAACCAAAATGATGCCACATGTTACACCATCCCTGATCTTCCACCAATGGGCAACAGAACTGGTAATGTCTGAGCTGTCATCTACATTTACAGTTTTACACTTTAACCAAATGTTATAGAGATATATCTCTGGTTAAACACATAATATATGAATTATATTTTGCTTCTTCTTACAGATACATCTCTAACCAATGAGGTTCCACATTCCACAAGCTGAATGATCAGAAGTGTTTCTTACTGCAACTCATAGCGTCCGAGAACAACTAATACCTGCATTTTGTTACGTCAACATTTTGCTTCTGTCGGGTTTAAAGTTTTGTAAAAATGTCTGAAAGTTGGTTTGTTGAAAAAAAAAAGAAAGAAAAAGAAATGCTTATTAATGAGTTTTGAAAATCAAAAATGTTTCAGTGGGACTTTAGTATATTATATTATTTTTTATGATAGTCCTGTAATATTTTTAGGGAAAAAGTCTTTATTATTCTTAATTCTAAAATATTATAGTTTTCTAACTGAACTGTTTCTCCTGTTGATGTATTTGTTTATAACTTAGCAATACACATCTGTACAATACAATGTTCATTCTGCATAATCATAGCATTTATTTCCCTTTTTATTTTTGTTGTTTTCTATAATCTGAGCAGTGAATGTCTGTCTGGGTGTAAATGTGCCTGTTCTATATTAATAAATCATTTTTTACTATGAAAAATGTGTCTCCATTTTTCCCAAATATGAAGAGTCTCAGAAAGGCCACTAGATGGCGACATTGCTCCTTGCTCTAAGGCCCAACTTTCTACCAGATATCTTTAAAATCAAAGAAGTGGCCTTTGAGATATTATCATAAGTAACAGACAAACAAAGCTGGAAGACATTAACATCTATGTCATGTTCCTCATCACTGTAACCATTAACATAAACATAATGTTCTCTTTTAAATGTGAGACGCTGACTGATGAAGATGCAACACAAGTGAACTGAAAATATATTTAATCATCTTTATGTTGACCTTCTCTCTGTTGCAGCTCGACGGATACAGAAACGACACACAGCAGAAACAGAAAATCATCTCTGATCCTCCATCACACAGAAACAAGAGCAGTAAAAACCGAACCAGTCAACAGTTTTCATCCACATCCAGTCTGTCGGGAAACTTTCCTCCTGAACTGACTGGATGAATGTACGTCTGCGAAGAAGCTAACTTCCGGTTAGCTATCTGCTAACTTCAACGCGGAAGAAATAATTTAATTGTGTGGCTCTTCAGACTGTTCAGATGTTACCGGACAGATGGATCAATTCTGCTTATAGCGATACGAGTCGTTTCGCGGGAGTTATGTGATATTCAAACTATTTATTTACTGTTTTACAGCCGCAGCAACGAAGTCTGTGTAGCCATGGTAACTAAGATACACAGTAGGTAATGATACGGTAAGGATGTTATAAGGACTATTAAGACTCACAGGCCTCATTAGATTAACTTAATCAACTATATAAATGTGATATTTAAACACTTGTGTTTTAATGTTTCATAAATCACTTTTAAATCCAAATGAAGAAGAGAGGAGAGCCTCTGCTGTCCAGGAGGGAGAGTGTGTGTTTCTATCAGCAGCTGCTCTGAACGGCCAAAGACGAGAAAACTGGAGATGGAAAACTGTCACAGTATAAAGGTTTGTTATTGTTTATTGAATCTGATTAAATGACCTGACTCATTTTCTTGCATATTATTATTTTTTTAGCTGAAACGTTTAGCATTAACAGCTAACATCAGTAGGACTGTAACCTCATTTATAATTCATAACGGCTAGCTTTACTAGCACCCAATGTTTTCTTGCAACATTAAAGTGGTGATTTGATTTATTTGTATTTATTTTATTATTTTAATTCACCTACCTTTCTAACCTTGTGTGTCCAACATGCCCCAAATAGTTTCAATCTAACATTATTTTTTTGTTAAATTGTATTTCCATAAATCATATTCTTTTAATCTACTAGTTATACCTTATCTTAGTTTGCGCACCAATTTTTATTCTTAACTTCTTTTTTTGTAATCTTGTGTTTTTCGTCAGCAAACGTACAGAGGAAAGGCCTTTTAAAAGTAAGCATGTCACTTTCATTTTTGAATTCAGCCTGGTTTTGATATTTTTGGGGATTTGACGTGTGGTCAGCACTGAGATCTCTTTGAAAGTTATTAAACAGTGAACTATTTAAATTGGACTTTTCCTCCGTCATCAACCTGCAAGAGCTTTTTGGCAGATAAACGTATGTCAACCCTA
The DNA here is from genome assembly GCA_021039105.1 of Scomber colias. Lineage (NCBI taxonomy): Eukaryota > Metazoa > Chordata > Actinopteri > Scombriformes > Scombridae > Scomber > Scomber colias. The sequence continues at coordinate 223,873 of JAJDFG010000179.1, forward strand.
CGACTCGTCATGATTGAGGGGGACAAAGTCTGCAGGCAGAAACCACCGGACCAGGCAGTCTGACAGAAGACCACCCGAACCAGGATCATCCTTACAGCACCAGACCTGCAATGCTCTCTGAGATCTTCCACTTGGTGTGCGTATGCGTGGTTCTGAAGGACGGACAGCTGAGACCTTCCATGGATGAAAGTAGGATCCAAATATTTCATTAATCAAGGATTGATGTTAGATCGAGTAATTAAAAATGTCTTTAAAAGTAAAACTCATCATTCACCATGATATTGAGTAATAATCATATCATATTGTATTGTCAATTCATCATCTGTTCTTTGAAGTGATACAGGGGATTATTGAACAGTAGAGCTACGATGTCGGAAATTTGACTGATGAACCAATAAACTAAGTAAATACATATTTCCTCCTAAACAAGGAGGTGGTGCCCCTCATAACGAGAGCTTATAAATTTAAACATCCAAAATTTCTACATAATACTATGGTGCCCCTTGTGAGGCGGTTTTTAATGTCACTGTATTCACTTCAAAGGAAAACATGACGATTGAATGAACACCCATGGCATATCTCTGCTGTTGCTGGTTTGTGTGTGAGCATCTTTAAATTTTAAAACCTGTGAATTCATGATTTAAACTAAGCATTTGAACTGTGAAGCTGAATGAAAATGAATTTGCGTCTATCCAGTGGAGATAGAGTGCCGGGAGCGCGTAAGTCAACTTCTGGTAGAGAAAACAATAGAAGTAGAGTCAGCAGATAAATAATAATAATGGTTCATTTTTGTAGTAACCAGTTTTACTTTTTCCATCATTAGGCTTCCATACAAACTATGTGCGCTAGATTCCCCTGCTGCTCTCCTCATCTCCTGCTGCTGACTGTGAGATCTGAGCAGGTAGAAGCTGATAGTTCACTTACTATAACCAGGGAGCACACTGCAACAAGACTAATGATCCACACATTGGCATTGTATCATTGATATGACGCGCAAAAGCGATAGAAAACCGATCGTTTTTTGTACACGCGCACAGTCACTCTCTAGTGCGCGCTGTTGCTCTCTCCAGATTCCGGGAGTGTCAAGGAGCCGCTATCAATATGCAGGAGAGTCGGGTTGTTTGCTTTTATCCTCCCCCTACTTCAGTAGCTTATGAAGGGAGGGGGCAGGTTGTGTTATGAGGCCTACACCGAAGCCAAAAGCAAAGTTATATGTTTAACTAGCTGCTAGTCATTTGTAATGAAATCGAGCATTTCATTACTTCAAGCACAGTCATTTTTCTGTTGAATGTACTTAGGGGAAACACTGCTAACAGATTGAATCTCTGTATGTCCTTTGTGTATCTCTTGAGCTGTTCATCAGATCACCTCCATACTTAGAGGCTGTGTTGCTGGACTAGATACGGAGTGCTCTGTGCAGTGAATTTGGTGCAATTTTCCTTTGCGTAATGTCACCCTCTCCACCCAACTCTGCATTACTTGAAACTGACTATTGGCACTTTTCCACTCCACAGTTCTAGCTCTACTTGACTCGACTCGGTTTGGTACCAGGAACCTTTTCCATTACTATAGTTCCTCCTCAACGTGAGCGTTAAACTGGCGTGACTTTGTTTTCTACGCGACACAAACAGATCAACAATGGAGGACATAGAGGCGATGGTGTACTTGCTGTATGTGGCTTTCTGTCACACACAAAGCAAGAGAAGAGAAACCAATCGCTATAACGCTGTTGTTGGTATTTAAAAATGCCGCCTTGTTTCCAGGTTTGAAAGTCAAAATCAAAAGTAATCCATGCTGCGTCCATTTTTCAGTTCAAGCAGTGGTCAACAGCATATACAAAGGTTAGCATAACTTTGGTTAAGGTTAAAGAGATCTGTACTTTTGTTGCACCTCTGCAGAACTTTCTCAGCAAACCACAAACCACTTACACACTAATGAAAGTGACGCACACAAAAGCATTCAGTATCACGGTTTCTCTGTGATGACATCACATCATACGATACTGCAGATGCATTCATGACACTCTGCAGTCAGCTTCAGGAAGCTTCTACATAAACAACATAGCAGGATTTCACTTCTTTTTCTCCTTCTTTACTCTAAATGTTCAACTTCTCAAATCTATCGGTACATGTTGGAGCTGAATCTGCATCTCCACATACACTCATCTCAAGTTTAACATCGGACATCATAAGAGTAGTCTGTATCAATATAAGGTCAGCTGAGTCAATGCTTTGGTTTAAAAAGCTTTTATTTTAATGTTTTATCTCTCTGTTTGACCAGTAATTGAAATCCTGCTTAGCCAGCTAATCCTGCTTAGACTGGCTAGTTGCATTTTCTGTTAATATTTATTGTTCATGATCTTTCATTTATATTTTATGGTTTTGCATTGTTTTTGTGGCCTTCATGCATTTATTGTATTCATGTGGACAACGAAAGTAGAATACAGAGTTTTTCCCATGGTTCACTATCATGACAAACGTGACTTTGATACCAGTATGGTCAGATACGTGACTGTGATGTCCTGTTGAAACCACCAAAGTCTAAATATGTCTGTTAAACATGTCTCTAACTGTGTTCACTCAAACCTTGGTGGTTTGTTTTTTTCTTTGTTTGGCAGCTCTCACTGTTCAGTTTGTTCCTGACAGTTGTTGAATGTCTTTTTGTTTCTTTGCTAAACATTAGTCACTGTTTCTATCTGCATCTCCACAGATCACCTTTCTGTTGTTGAGTAAGTTTACTTTGAGTTTGTGTGACCTGCTCATTAATCTTTCAGTGATTATGAAGTAAAGAGGCAGATATTTTTCTCAAGACTCCAAACCAGAGCTAAAAGAGACTAAATACTGGACTCAGACCAGGTGCATTTATAAATGCCTTCATGTACAAATCAAACCATCCACCCATCCATCCATGCATCCATTTTCTGCCATTTATCCAAGGTCCAGTCATGGAGCAATGAAGTCCAGACATCCTTCTCACCAGCAACGCTCATCACCTGCTGTTGGGGCATCCCAAGGCATTCCCAGGCCAGGAGAGATATATAATCCCTTCAGCGTGTTCTGGGTCTCCTCTCCAGAACTCCTCTAAAGGGAGGCGTCCAGGAGGCATCATGACCACGTGCCTAGACTACCTAAACTGGCTCCTTTGACAGCGAAGTAGAAGCAGCTCTACTCCTAGCCTCCCTCAGATATCCATGATCTCATTGTTTGTGTCACTACTCAAAGCTGGTGACCATAGATGAGGGTTGGGATGCAGACTGACTGGTGAATAGAGAGCTTCACCTTCAGCTCAACTCTCTCTTCACCAGAACAGTCCAGTACTACATCACTGCTGATGCTGCACCAATCAGATCTGAGAACAAATTATATACAAGATACCCCGCACCCACCCACAGACACACACACATACACACACACACAGTCTTACCTCTGTCACTTTTGGGGTATTTAAACTTACATTAATTTTCTAGAAACCTACACTGACCCAAACGTTTTAACAACTGGGAATATGACTTTTGTCCCCAATCAACACACACATATGTAATAAAGTCATTTGAGGTGCTTTCTAACACTGGAGCTGTACGTGTCTAACATGATCACACTGTGTTCTTATAAAGGAAACAGCATTCATTTACCACAAACAGAAAAAGACATTTCAGAAGTGACAAAGCAGTGTTTGAAGCTGAGTTCCTGTTCCTCTCTCAGATAGAAACTGTGGTCACTGACTGTCTCTTCAGTCTGGTTCAGTGTGTTGGAGGATGAACATCTACAGCTGCCTGTTGGCCTTACTGCTGGCCTGTAATGTGACAGCAGGTAAGAATTTATCTCTCATCATAATAATGTTTAATAATAATGTTTTTCTTTATTTTCACTGCTGTTTTCAGGCTGTAAGAATGCAGCAGACACATATAAAGTATTTCTGGTGTTTTACGTATCGTTCATATCATAGTCTGAAGGTAAAGCTCAGTTTCTTCATACAGAGTTTAACTGATGTTCTGTGTCATGGTTTTATTGTCTGCAGCCAAAAGTGTTTTATAGAGATTTTAAAGCTTTGTTGAAGCACGTTCAAGTTCATTATTATTATATTTGAATCAAATTAAAAGTTATTTACTGGTCACGTACACAAAGCTCAATACAATGTGCAGTAAAATGATGTGATTAAAAACTAGATTAGTTTATAGCTGGTAAGTTAAATAATAAAGTACAGCTCTGACATCTACTGACTCAGGTCAGATAGTTGAGCCCAGAGTTCAAACTAAACATGGTGAAGCATCTTTTACACAACTGGAACAAACTACCAGCAGAACTGAATTCATTTTTAAATCCAGGTTAAAAACATTTCTCTTCTCCTGAGCTTATGATTGAGCTCTTTTAAAGCACTTTACTTTTTAATCTTTCATTTGCACTCTATGTCCTTTTAATGATTTTAAAGCAAATCATTATTTTATGCTGCAATCTTATATTTAATGCTCTATTCTAACATTTTATTTCTCTCTTTCTATTTTTCTGTACTTAGTTTTTATTATTAATTGTATGTTTTAATGTTTCTCAAATTGCATGTTTTTCTGTTTTATGTAAAGCACATTGAGTTGCCATTGTGTATGAAATGCGCTATATAAATAACACTGCCTTGCCTAAAGATAAAAACTGTAAAAGATGGAAAGTAGATCAAAGATAAAATATTATATTATATATCACACTATACCCATACAAATAAATATTATTATAAAGAAATACTAAGATAGTAAAAATGAGTGATAATATATGATCTTAAACACTTGATCACATGTATGATCTAAAATATCCACAGACTCACACAGAGACCAGAGACTGTGACGCACAAACAGTTTGTTACCAAGACAATAAAAATACACAGAAAACCACAAAGAGTGATGCAGTGCACTGTGACTGTGTTCAATAATATGTCAGACCCCAAAAACCTCTGACACATTTACTGATGGTGTGAATAATGTGTGAAGTTAGATGTTACAGTGAAGTGATGCTTGAAGGTCTTCATGTTTCATGATTAGCAGTTAGCACTCGACAGCTAAATATTAATGCTGATATTCTGAAAATGGATGTTTAGTTATTATAAACTGTGTTTCTTTTGCAGAAATAATCTATCAAGGAGTCGAGGAGAGGAACTTTGCCACTCTGCCTTGTTCTCGCTCTGTGGAGGGTAAAGTGACGTGGAGCAGAGAGATTAATGGAAGTAAAGTTGATATATTTGCAATTGATGGAGACAGAGAGATAAGATTCAATGATCCTCAGAAACGATACGGTTCAACAGTAGATAAGTCACTGGTCATCATCAGACTGTCTGTCTCAGACTCTGGAACATATTACTGTAATAATGAACTAGCTGCTGAACTGACGGTGATCCCATCAGGTAACATCAGACTCTGTTAAAGTTGTTCTGCTTTCTGCTTTCTCTTCCTGTTTCAGAGTCTCTGAGCTCAACTTGTCTTTCTATAAACTTTGATTAAATACAAACATTAACTTATTAATGAAATGTTGCATTTCAGAGGTAAATGTGGTTTATACTTCATTCAATTCTGACATTAACTTCTTGTTACTGTAGTTACTTAAATATTTCTGTGTATTTTTCTATGTTAGTCTTTTTATTGTTCATGTGATGTGATTTACTTTGAGATAAAAATGTCTTTAAATTACTCTTTTATATTATTTTTATTTCTATTTTCCTTTAAAAGAGCTCATCTTGTTCATGCAACGTTACAGATAACAGCTCAATTAAATCCTTTTCTCTAAAACTTTATTAAGGAACTAATAACTTACACATGAAACATGTTATCAAAGAGCTGCTTCATAATTAAAGGACATGTTCAGAAATTATTCAAGTTTGTCTAAAACCAACAGTCAAGAGCTAAAATTAACATGAAGTGTGTTTTTCTGTCTGTAATGATTCCTCCTGTTCATACTGACCATTAGATCCTAAATAATGTTTACAATGGAAGTGATGGAGGACTAAATCCACAGTCCTCCATCTGTGGAAACATGGATTTATAAGTTGATGTGAAGCTAATATGAAGCTTCAGTGTCCAAATGAGTCAAATCTTCATCTTCTATGTTTCAACGTTACAGTGTTTTTAGTAGCAAAGTCTTTTTGTTACTATACTTCCACCACAGCTCAACAGGAAACACTAAGAGGGAATCTGATGCTAAAGAGACTGTAAATGTGTCAGATATCACTTGATATGACTAACTGCTGAAGCTCAATAGAAGCTGATCATCTACTTTATAATGACTGTGTGGAAACACTGTGGATTTAGTCCTCCATCACTTTACATTGAAGCACATTTGAAGGAGATCTTTTAATATTCAGTATGAACAGGAGGAATGATTACAGAGAGGAAAACCTCTTTACTGCTCATATAAACACCTGACTGCTGGTTTATTAATCCCAGTAAGGCAGCGAGCAGCCGACCCAACAAGTGTAGAAGTAACAGAGCATTACTGTGATTAGTAACTGTAATATAATTACTGAATATCAGATAGTAATCCATCACACTACACATTACTGTAAATGTAATATTACTGTAGTGTTACTGCTCAACACTGTTGACCAATATATTAGTGCAGCTGTAAGTCAGACATCAATACAGTCAGAGCACTTTTAGTGAACTCACCACTTCTTCACTTTACTGTAGAAACAGAAGTTAGTTTCTTAAAGAAAATCGTGTTTTGGAACAAAACTCATTCATGTGTCTGCTGACTTTATCCTGAATACATTTATGATGACATGTTATAAAACATGTCTTACTTTTTACTTTCTTAATGTTTGTTGTTCAAAGGAACAGAAATCCTCCAAACTACAGAGAGGTCCAGCATCACTCTGACATGTCCTCATGATGATGGAGGGTCACATGTTCCAACATGGAGCAGAGAGATTGGTGGAAAACAACAACCAATCAGGCTTCATGTTTCAACTGGAACCAAGACGTTGATGTTTCCCAACCTGCAGCCTGCTGACTCTGGACTGTACCTCTGTGATGGAAAACCAGCTGTGTATCTAAATGTGATCAAAGGTGAGTCGTCTGAGAGACAAGAACTCAAAGATATACACACAAATATGAAGGAGAAGAAGTTATTTAAAGGAATAATCTGACATGTTTTACTTTCTTACTGAGAGTTAGAAGAGAAGATCAGTCAGTGATGGATTGTAACTAAGTACATTTACTTAAATACAGATTTGAGGTATCATGTGATGCTGATGATCCACTCCTCTATATCTGAGAGAGGAATATTCTACTTTTTACATTTATTTGAACACAGTCTTTCCAGATATAAATTTTACTAATAAAACATAAGATGTATTTTATAGTTGTAAATAATTTAGATAATTTTGTATTTATCTGTTTTTACTTTGACACATTTTCTTTTGATCAGTGCCAAAAAACATGAAAACCCTCTAAGAGTGAAAACCTTTTACAGTCACTATATTTTCTGTATGTAAAATATTTACATAAACATCTTGTAAATGTAAAATAACAATAATAACACTGAATGGTATTTTCCTCCATAATGATCATTTTTCCTTGTGATACTTTATGAGAACATGTTGTACGGTGGTATTACTACTGTTGCTGAAGTTAAAGATGTCAGTACTCCTTCATCCTTACATGGATACCACATTCATATCCGTCCATTAAACATGAAGCTGCAGCCAGCAGTCAGTTAGCTTAGCTTAGCTTAGCTTAGCGTAGCATAAAGACTGAAACAGAAGGAAACAGTGAGTCTGGTGTTACAGAGAGTTATATGCAGAAATATAACGACACACAAGGCTGAGCAAGAGCAAATATAACCAGTTCAAATAAGAAGGAAAGTTTAATGCTGCTTCAAATGAAACACAAACAGTTTCCTCTACATTCAACTGCTTTAAGTCCTGAGTTTATAACTCACCACAAAAATGGTCTTCACCTTTTCCCTGTTTCACAATTCATGATTTCATGACTTTCTGTGGTAAAATGTATTTTGCTGTTCTGTTCTTTATATTTCCTCACACAGAGGAAAAGAGGAAGCCAACAACAACAACAATAAAAACAACACCAACATCAACTATGACAACAGCAACTGTGCGTACTACTACAAGAAGACAAACAGCTCCAGTAACAACAAGAACTTCGACTACAACAAAGAAACAGGGTGAGAGGAAACAGATGTAAATGTTAAATTATTAAACTGATTAAAAGTTGATCGATCTAAACAAACTAAACAGCAGAAAACATTTTAACTGCAGTTATTAATCAAACAGATGCAGAGATATCAGAGCCTGGGAAACTTTTAACACTGTGTTCAAGTGAAACTGAAGTTTCTATGTGAGAAGTCGAGTTCACAACATGTTCAACATTCAAATGTTTTTTATTTATAGAGCTTGAACTGTTTATGATGATAGCATCGTTCTATTTTAAATACTGTGAATCATTTTGTGACATTAAGTGACAGTTCCTCATCCAGATCACTGAGCCACCTTTCAGTGAAGGCCAGTAGACAGGTGTCTTTAACTTCATGTTTGAATGTGACTCAAACCTCCAGATCATCATTGATAGGTTTATTGCTGGCAGACAAAAGTATTTTATAGATATTTTAATGCTTTGTTGAAGCATGTTCATGTTCACTATTAATGCATTTGCATAAGTTAAAAGATGATGATGATTAAAGAATAAAGATAGAAACTGTAAAAGATGAAAAGTAGATCAAAGATAAAATATTATATTTATATAAACTGTATATTACATTATATCCATATAAATAAACATGTATGATGTAAAATATCCACAGACTCACACAGAGACCAGAGACTGTGACACACAAACAGTTTGTTACCAAGACAAAGAGTGATGCAGTGCACTGTGACTGTGTTCAATAATATGTCAGACCCCAAAAACCTCTGACAAAAGTCACAAAAGTGAAGTGATACTTGAAGGTCTTCATGTTTCATGATTAGCATTAGCACTCGACAGCTAAATGTGATTCTGACTCTGATGAAGAACTTTTGAGTTTTTAAAAAATTAGAAATGCTGACATTCTGAAAATGGATGTTTAGTTATTATAAACTGTGTTTCTTTTACAGAAATAAACTATCAAGACGTCATGGAGGGGAAGTCAGCCTTTCTGTCTTGTCCTCACTCTGTGGAGGGTAAAGTGACGTGGAGCAGAGAGATTGATGGAAGGAAAGTTGATATATTTGCAATTGATGGAGACAGAGAGATAAGATTCAATGATCCTCAGAAACGATACGGTTCAACAGTAGATAAGTCACTGATCATCACCAGACTGTTTGTCTCAGACTCTGGAACATATTACTGTAATAATGAACCAGCTGCTGAACTGACGGTGATCCCATCAGGTAACATCAGACTCTGTTAAAGTTGTTCTGCTTTCTGCTTTCTCTTCCTGTTTCAGAGTCTCTGAGCTCAACTTTTCTTTCTCTAAACTTTGATTAAATACAAACATTAACTTATTAATGAAATTTTAAAAATTAGCTTAGCATAAAGGCTGAAACAGAAGGAAACAGTGAGTCTGGTGTTACAGAGAGTTATATAGTTATATGCAGAAATATAACGACACACAAGGCTGAACAAGAGCAAATATAAGCAGTTCAAATAAGAGGGAAAGTTTAATGCTGCTTCAAATGAAACACAAACAGTTTCCTCTACATTCAACTGCTTTAAGTCCTGAGTTTATAACTCACCACAAAACTGGTCTTCACCTCTTTCCCTGTTTCACAATTCATGATTTCATGACTTTCTGTGGTTAAATGTATTGTGCTGTTCTGTTGTTTATATTTCCTCCGTCACACAGAAGAAAAGAGGACGCCAACAACCTCTACTACAAGAAGACAAACAGCAGCAGTAACAACAACAACTATACCTACAACAGAGAATCAAAGTAAGATGAAACAGATATAAATATTAAATTGTTAAACTGATTAAAAGTTGATCGATCTAAACAAACTAAACAGCAGAAAACATTTTAACTGCAGTTATTAATCAAACAGATGCAGAGATATCAGAGCCTGGGAAACTTTTAACACTGTGTTCAAGTGAAACTGAAGTTTCTATGTGAGAAGTCGAGTTCACAACATGTTCAACATTCAAATGTTTTTTATTTATAGAGCTTGAACTGTTGATGATGACTCAGCACAAATATTAAAGTAGCATCGTTCTATTTTAAATACTGTAAATCATTTTGTGACATTCGGTAAACAACTGTAGTGAAATAGATTTTCTGTCTTGTAATACACATTTTCTCTATCCTGCACAGAACGTAAAACAACAACAACGTCTACAACATCAGCACCATCTGCAGACGCAGGTGTGACTGCAACAAGTAAGTGAAGAAACTCAAAAAGGAAACAAGTAGGCCTAAAATGAAAAACATGACACACAATCAATTAGCACTTTAAATTCAGTTATTAAACAAACAGATGCACAGATATAAGAGTCTTACAGAGGTTTAATGTTGTGTAGAAAAATACATTTTCTGCCCTGTGATATATATTATTTCTATTCTACACAGATGGAAAAACATCGTCTACAACAACTTCTACAGCATCAGCACTATCTGCTGGCAAAGGTATGACTGTAACACATGAGTCACATCAAGACACCCAAAAAGAAAATGGATGAGTAAACTGAGTGAAACTAGTTAGTCACTGAGAGTTTAGGAAGAACTTTACAAATAAACTTAGTGATGGATTTATGATTAGCTGGTGCAGCCGGCTCCTGTACTGAATATGAATGTTGGGATGCACTATGTTTGTTTTACATTTTTACTTTGTCTTCCACTTGCTGTTGAAGACAAGACTTTTGTTTTGGTGAAGATAGCTTTTACCTCTGTCTTCATCATCATCATCAGCATCAGCATCATCATCATCCCCTGCTATACCTGGAGACGATTTAAAAGACAAGGTAAATAAAGTCTGACCTGGAAATTTACAATCACACTCAATTTTGATGAATATAAGAAAGAAAATTAAACCATCAACTTTCATGTCAACATTTTGACTTTAGAAATAATCTCAGAACTTTTTTTTTTCTTGTCATCTTACACTTCCATACACAGAAGAAATTACACTATAAAGATGAAAACAAACTATTTTAAACCAGAGAAGCTGTTTGTTTTTCTGTGTCAGGATGGAGGACTGCAACTTCAACAGCGTGAGAAATTAGAAATGTTCTTTTTTTAAATTACAACTTCCTCTTTCTGTCATGATTGAGACTGTTTTCCTATCCTACGCTGTGCTCTATGTGCTGTCACCATTGTGATCTTTAAATCATTCAACTGTTACTGAGAGAACTTTATAACTATATTAGTACATTATCATTATACTCAAATCAGAAAGTTTCCACAGCCTCTGAAAAGCTTCTAAAAGTCTCTTCTCCCCATCTGAATAAAAATATAATGAATACAATGCCCAATAAACACAATTTCTTGCCTGGTTCCTCAGGTGTAATTTAATTTCTTACTTTAATAAAATAAAGATGGAAGCCATAACAAACAGTCACATCCCAAAGGCTGTTTTATATCATTTACACCAACAGGATGATGTTTTATCCACTACACGAACATTATTTTCCTTTTTTTAATCATCAAATCATCTTTATGCTTCTTTTTGGCAGGTGTGGAAACTTCTGGCGGACCTTCTACTACACACTGCATGGTGGATTCCCCAGGTAAATAATCAGATATTTTCTCACCTTTGACACCAAACTTAAGTATTTTTTATGTGTTTCTTTGGATAGAGTGCACACTGTACAGAATTTTAAAAATGGACTTTAGTATCTTGTAACTCACCATCTTGTAATTGTGAAATACTGCTGTCATCACTGAGAGGTGTGGCTTATTTACTGTGATGGCTGAGTCAGTTAAGATGCAGCATACAAAGTTTTAGCCTGAGTTTTAGCTGGTGGTTCTGGTCTCAGTCCGAGGTGGGGAGTGATTGGTCTACTAAGCAACACAGAGCAATCAGGACGCTTTCTCTTTCTGCTTGACAGTCACACACACGCAGTCACTCACTCCAGATTCTGGCTTATTGTATCCAACTTTTGGGCCTCAGGGAGCCGCTATAAATATGCGGGGAACTTCCGGGAGAGTTGGGATGTCTGATGTTAGCTCACAGCCTCACAGAGCTGCTAGCTGTCTTTTCATTGTGTCATTAACTCTTCGCCAGGCTTCAAGAAACAAACCATCCAAACAGCATCACACCTGTTATTAAAACCTGTTTCACCTTAAAATTAGATCAACCGATCAGTCACTGATGTTGACAGTCAGCTCAAAAGTTGGAATAGTGTATGAATACCTGTAGTGTGAAAGGTCAGGTAGTTGTGTATAATAAATGTTTGTGTGTAAATGTTTTAAAAGGTGAATCAAACCAAAATGATGCCACATGTTACACCATCCCTGATCTTCCACCAATGGGGAACAGAACTGGTAATGTCTGAGCTGTCATCTACATTTACAATTTTACAGTTTGACCAAATGTTGTAGAGATATATCTCTGCTTACACACATAATGTATGAATTATATTTTGCTTCTTCTTACAGATACATCTCTAACTAATGAGGTTCCACATTCCATAGGCTGAATGATCAGAAGTGTTTCTTTCTGAAACTCATAGCGCCCGAGAACAACTAATACCTGCATTTTGTTACGTCAACATTTTGCTTCTGTCGGGTTTGAAGTTTTGTAAAAATGTCTGAAAGTTGGTTTGTTGAAAAAAAAGAAAGAAAAAGAAATGCTTTTTAATAAGTTTTGGAAATCAAAACTGTTTCAGTGGGACTTTAGTATATTATATTATTTTTTGATGATAGTCTTTATTATTCTTAATTCTAAAATATTATAGTTTTTTAACTGAACTGTTTCTCCTGTTGATGTATTTGTTTATAACTTAGCAATACACATCTGTACAATACATTGTTCATTCTGCATATTCACAGTATTTATTTCCCTTTTAATTTTTTTTGTTTTCTATAATGTGAGCAGTGAATGTCTGTCTGGGTGTAAATGAGCCTGTTCTATATTAATAAATCAATTTACCATGAAAAATGTGTCTCCATTTTTCAGCAAACATAACCCAAAATATGAAGAACCTCAGAAAGGCCACTAGATGGCGACATTGCTCCTTGCTCTGAGGCCCAACCTTCTACCAGATATCTTTAAAATCAAAGGAGTGGCCTTTTAGATATTATCATAAGTAACAGACAAACAAAGCTGGAAGACATTAACATCTATGTCATGTTTCTCATCACTGTAACCATTAACATAAACATAATGCTCTATTTTAAATGTGAGACGCTGACTGATGAAGATGCAACACAAGTGAACTGAAAGTATCTTTAATCATCTTTATGTTTCTCTTCTCTCTGTTGCAGCTCGACAGATACAGAAACGACACACAGCAGAAACAGAAAATCATCTCTGATCCTCCATCACACAGAAACAAGAGCAGTAAAAACCGACCGGTTAACAGTTTTCATCCACATCCAGTCTGTCAGGAAACAGTCATTCAGTCTATGCGGTTGTTTAGGGCCACAACCACTAGGGGGGGCACGATCAGTGGGACTTTATATTTTGCCAACTCTTCACACTACAGTGCGGTATTTTTACATATAAATGATAAACCATTACATTTAAGCCCTTCCCAAACGAGTTAACACAATACCGATTACGCCTATCACTGCCATATAAATCACTGTAGTTCACATTATCTTCAGTCTGTGGAACTTCTTTCTTCGTCTGCGAAGAAGCTAACTTCCGGTTAGCTAACTGCTAACTTCAACGCGGAAGAAATAATTTAATTGGCTCTTCAGACTGTTCACATGTTACCGGACAGATGGATACATTTTGCTTATAGCGATACGAGTCGTTTCGCGGGAGTTATGTGATGTCCAAACTATTTATTTACTGTTTTACAGCCGCAGCAACGAAGTCTGTGTAACCATGGTAACCCAGATACACAGTAGGTAATGCTAAGGTAAGGATGTTATAAGGACTATTAAGACTCACAGGCCGCATTAGATTAACTTAATCAACTATATAAATGCGATATTTAAACACTTGTGGTGTTTTAATTTTTCATAAATCAATTTTAGATCCAAATGAAGAAGAGAGGAGAGCCTCTGCTGTCCAGGAGGGAGAGTGTGTGTTTCTATCAGCAGCTGCTCTGAACGGCCAAAGAAGAGAAAACTGGAGATAGAAAACTGTCACAGTATAAAGGTTTGTTATTGTTTATTGAATCTGATTAAATGACCTGACAGTCATTTTCTTGCATATTATTATTTTTAGTTGAAACGTTAACCGTTAACTAGCACCAATGTTTTCTTGTAACATTAAAGTGGTGATTTGATTTATTATTTGTATTTATTTTATTACTTTAATTCACCTACCTATCTAACCTTGTGTGTCCAACATGCCCCAAATAGTTTCAATCTAACATTATTTTTCTGTTAAATTGTATTTCTGTAGATCATATTCTTTAATCTTCTAGTTATACCTTATCTTAGTTTGCGCACCAATTTTTATTCTTAACTTCTTATTTTGTAATCTTGTGTTTTTCGTCAGCTAACGTACAGAGGAAAGGCCTTTAAAAGTAAGTATGTCACTTTCATTTTTGAATTCAGCCTGGTTTTGATATTTTTGGGGATTTGACGTTGTGGCTTGCACTGAGGTCTCTTTGAAAGTTATTAAACAGTGAACAAGTTAAATTGGACTTTTCCTCCGTCATCAACCTGCGAGAGCTTTTGGGCAGATAAACGTCTGTCAACCCTACGACTCGTCATGATTCAGGGGGACAAAGTCACCGGACCAGGCAGTCTGACAGAAGACCACCCGAACCAGGATCATCCTCACAGCACCGGACCTGCGACACGCTCTGTGAGATCTTCCACTTGGTGTGCGTACGCGTGGTTCTGAAGGACGGACAACTGAGGCCCTCCATGGATGAAAGTAGGATTCAAATATTTCATTAATCAAGGGTTGATGTCAGATCGAGTAATTAAAAATGTCTTTAAAAGTAAAACTCAGTTAAACTCATCATTCACCATCATTTTTCATTCATGCCGCTATATTGAGTAATAATCATATCATATTGTATTGTAAATTCATCATCTATTCTTTGAAGTGATACAGGAGATTATTGAACAGTAGAGCCACGATGTCAGAAATTTGACTGATGAACCAATAAACTAAGTAAATACATATTTCCTCCTAAACAAGGAGGTGGTGCCCCTTATAAATTTACATCCAAAATTTCTACATAATACTATTGTGCCCCATGTGAGGCGGTTTTTAGTGTCACTGTATTCACTTCAAAGGAAAACATGACGATTGAATCGACACCCATGGCATATCTCTGCTGTTGCTGACTTTCTGCTTGTTGCTGGTTTGTGTGTGAGCATCTTTCAATCTTAAAACCTGTGAATTCATGATTTTAACTAAGCATTTGACTTGTGAAGCTGAATGAAAATGAATTTAAAAAAAAATCTCTCTCTCGTCTATCCGGTGGCGATAGAGTGCCGGGAGCGCGTAAGTCGACTTCGCTTCAGTAGCTTATGAAGGGAGGAGGCAGGTTGCGTTATGAAGCCTATACCGAAGCCAAAAGTGAAAATATATGGTTAACTAGCTGCTAGCAACTTCTAATGAAATCGAGCATTTCATTACTTCAAGCACAGTCATTTTTCTGTTGAATGTACTTCGGGGAAACACTGCTAACAGATGGAATCTCTGTATGTCCTTTGCGTATCTCTTGAACTGCACTACTCGCCACTGACTATTGGCACTTTTCCACTATACAGTTCTAGCTCTACTCCGCTCGACTCGGTTTGGTACCAGGAACCTTTTCCATTACTATAGTTCCTATTCAACGTTAGCGGGGTCGCCATAGCAACGCTGCACGAAACTGCCGTGACTTTGTTTTCTACGCAACACAAACACATAAACCATGGAGGACATAGAGGCGATGGTGTACTTGCTGCTGTATGTGTCTTTCTATCTCACAAAAAGCAAGAGAAGAGAAACCAATCGCTGTAACGCTGTTGTTGGTGTTTAAAAATGCCGCCTTGTTTCCAGGTTTGAAAGTCAAATTCAAAAGTAATCCATGCTGCGGCCATTTTTCAGTTCAAGCAGTGGTCAGAGGTTAGCATAGCTTTGGTTAAGGTTAGAGATCTGTACTTTCGTTGCACCTCTGCAGAACTTTCTCAGCAAACCACAAACCACCTACACACTAATGATGAGTGATGCACACAAAAGCATTCAGTATCACTGTTTCTCTGTGATGACATCACATCATACGATACTGCAGATGCATTCATGACACTCTGCAGTCAGCTTCAGGAAGCTTCTACATAAACTAACTATAGTAGCAGGATTTCACTCCAAATGTTCAACTTCTCAAATCCATCAGTACATGTTGGAGCTGAATCTGCATTTCTACATACACTCATCTCAAGTTTAACATCAGACATCATAAGAGTAGTCTGTATCAATATAAGGTCAGCTGAGTCAATGCCTTGATTTAAAAAGCTTTTATTTTAATGTTTTATCTCTCTATTTGATCAGTAATTGAAATCCTGCTTTAGTTGCATTTTCTGTTAATATTTATTGTTCATGATCTTTCATTTATATTTTATGGTTTTGCATTGTTTTTGTGGCCTTCTTGCATTTATTGTATTCATGTGGACAACAAAAGTAGAATACAGAGTTTTTCCCACAGTTCACCATCATGACAACGTGACTTTGATACCAGTGAGGTCAGATACGTGACTGTGATGTTCTGTTGAAACCACCAAAGTCTAAATATGTCTGTTAAACACGTCTCTAACTGTGTTCACTCAAAACATGGTGGTTTGGTTTTTCTTTGTTTGGCAGCTCTCACTGTTCAGTTTGTTCCTGACAGTTGTTGAATGTCTTTTTGTTTCTTTGCTAAACATTAATCACTGTTTCTATCTGCTCCTCCCACAGATCACCTTTCTGTTGTTGATATTAAGTTTACTTGGAGTTTGTGTGACCTGCTCGTTACTCTGTTAGTGATTATGTGATAAAGAGACAGATATTTTTCTCAAGACTCCAAACCAGAGCTAAAAGAGACTAAATATTGGACTCAGACCAGGTGCATTATAAATGCCTTCATGTACAAAAACGATCCACCCTTCCATCCATTCATCCGTCCATGCATCTATTTTCTGCCATTTATCCAGGGTCCAGTCATGGAGCAATGAAGCCCAGACATCCTTGTCACCAGCAACACTCATCACCTCCTGTTGGGGGATCCCAAGGCATTCCCAGGTCAGGAGAGATATATAATCCCTTCAGTGTGTTCTGGGTCTCCTCCCAGGTGGATGTACCCAGAACTCCTCTAAAGGGAGGCGTCCAGGATCCCAACCAGGTACCTAGACTACCTAAACTGGCTCCTTTGACAGCAAAGTAGAAGCAGCTCTACTCCTAGCCTCCCCCAGATGTCTGAACTCCTGACCCTATCTCTAAGACTGAGCCCAGACACTCTCTGGAGGAAACTCATTTTGACAGTTTGTATACATGATCTCATTGTTTGTGTCACTACTCAAAGCTGGTGACCATAGATGAGGGTTGGGATGCAGACTGACTGGTGAATAGAGAGCTTCACCTTCAGCTCAACTCTCTCTTCACCAGAACAGTCCAGTACTACATCACTGCTGATGCTGCACCAATCAGATCTGAGAACAGATTACATACAAGATACCCCGCCACACACACACACACACACACACACACACACACACACACACACACACACACACATTAAAACAATCAAATATTTTGAAAAATATCAGAGAGTAAAACTTTAAAATCTTCAGTTTAAAAACAATAATCACGAATATACAATAAGATCATTTGAGGTACTTTCTAACACTTGAGCTGTACGTGTCTAACATGATCACACTGTGTTCTTATGAAGGAAACAGCTTTCATTAACCACAAACAGAAAAAGACATTTCTGAAGTGACAGACCAGTGTTTGAAGCTGAGTTCCTGTTCCTCTCTCAGATAGAAACTGTGGTCACTGACTGTCTCTTCAGTCTGGTTCAGTGTGTTGGAGGATGAACATCTACAGCTGCCTGTTGGCCTTACTGCTGGCCTGTAATGTGACAGCAGGTAAGAATTTATCTCTCATCATAATAATGTTTAATAATCATGTTTTTCTTTATTTTCACTGCTGTTCTCAGGCTGTAAGAATGCAGCAGACACATATAAAGTATTTCTGGTGTTTTACGTATCGTTCATATCATAGTCTGAAGGTAAAGCTCAGTTTCTTCATACAGAGTTTAACTGATGTTCTGTGTCATGGTTTTATTGTCTTCAGCTAAAAGTGTTTTATAGAGATTTTAAAGCTTTGTTGAAGCACGTTCAACTTTATTATTATTATATTTGAATCAAATTAAAAGTTCTTTACTGGTCACGTACACAAAGCTCAATACAATGAGCAGTAAAATGATGTGATTAAAAACTAGATTATTTTATAGCTAGCAAGTTAAATAATAAAGTAGAGCTCTGAGGTCTACTGACTCAGGTCAGATAGTTGAGCCCAGAGTTCAAACTAAACATGATGAAGCAGCTTTTACACAACTGGAACAAACTACCAGCAGAACTGAAGAAATCATTTTTAAATCCAGGTTAAAAACATTTCTCTTCTCCTGAGTTTATGATTGAGCTCTTTTAAAGCACTTTACATTTTAATCTTTCATTTGCACTCTATGTCCTTTTAATTATTTTAAAGCTAATCATTATTTTATGCTGCAATCTTATATTTAATGCTCTATTCTAGCATTTTATTCTTTCTATTTGTCTGTACTTTGTTTTTATTATTAATGGGGGGGATTAATTGTATGTTTTAATGTTTCTCAAACTGCATGTTTTTCTGTTTTATGTAAAGCACATTGAGTTGACATTGTGTATGAAATGCGCTATATAAATAAAACTGCCTTGCCTAAAGATAAAAACTGTAAAAGATGAAAAGTAAATCAAAGATAAAATATTATATTACATATATAGTATATTATACTATACCCATACAAATGAATATTATTATAAACACATACTAACATACTAGGATAGTAAGAATGAGTGATAATATATGATCTTAAACACTTGATCACAAACAGTTTGTTACCAAGACAATAAAAGTCACAAAAGTGAAGTGATGCTTTAAGGTCTTCATGTTTCATGATTAGCAGTTAGCACTCGACAGCTAAATGTTAACGCTGACATTCTGAAAATGGATGTTTAGTTATTATAAACTGTGTTTCTTTTGCAGAAATAATCTATAAAGGAGTCGAGGAGAAGCAACACGTCACTCTGCCTTGTCCTCACTCTGTGGAGGGTAAAGTGACGTGGAGCAGAGAGATTAATGGAAGGAAAGTTGATATATTTGCAACTGATGGAGACAGAGAGATAAGATTATATGATCCTCTGAGACGATACGGTTCAACAGCAGGACAAAAGTCACTGATCATCTCCAGACCGTCTGTCTCAGACTCTGGAACATATTACTGTAATAATGAAACAGCTGCTGAACTGACGGTGATCCCATCAGGTAACATCAGACTCTGTTAAAGTTGTTCTGCTTTCTGCTTTCTCTTCCTGTTTCAGAGTCTCTGAGCTCAACTTTTCTTTCTCTAAACTTTGATTAAATACAAACATTAACTTACTAATGAAATGCTGCATTTCAGAGGTAAATGTGGTTTTAACTTCATTCAATTTTGACATTAACTTCTTGTTATTGTAGTTACTTAAATATTTCTGTGTATTGTTCTATGTTAGTCTTTTTATTGTTTATGTGATGTGATTTACTTTGAGATAAAAATGTCTTTAAATGACTCTTTTATATATCATTTTTATTTCTATTTTCCTTTAAAAGAGCTCATCTTGTTCAGTTACAGATAACAGCTCAATTAAATTATTTTCTCAAAAACTGAACTGAACAATATAATGAAATCTGGCCTAAATTTATAAACCTCATAAAAGAGAGATGAAACCTCTTCTCCCACAACTACTACAGCAGGATGGACATTGGACTGAATTCGTAGTAGTAGTAGTAGTAATAGTTCTCTAATCTTAATTTATCATTAAATCATAATACTATTAGCATTAGTATTGTTATTATTATAATTAACACTATTAATGCTCATTATTACCGCTGCTATTTTAACTGCTATCATTAGTATTATTGCCATTGTTATCACCCACCACCTTAACTATTAACACCTTAACATTACCTAACTGCACAGATATCTATTATGGTGATGATGGTAATAAGTTCCGAGTTTTATTTATTTAGTTATTTTGTTTGTGTATTTATCTTTTTATTTTATTTTACTTTATTTTATTTATTTATTTTTTGTGTTTTGCTCACTGTTCTGGTCGTCAGTCTGAATTTAGTGTTGAGTTTATGCTTCTTGTTTTTCTTTATCTTTTTTGTATTGTTTTTTTCTGTTTTCAATTCTTTGTATCCTGCTTTTTCTGCACAATAAACGTTCAGCGTTACAGCAGGAAACACTAAGAGGGAATCTGATGCTAAACAGACTGTAAATGTGTCAGATATCACTTGATATGACTAACTCACACTGATGAAGCTCAATAGAAGCTTCACATCTACTTTATAATGACTGTGTGGAAACACTGTGGATTTAGTCCTCCATCACTTTACATTAAAGCTCATTTGAAGGAGATCTTTTAATATTCAGTATGAACAGGAGGAATGATTACAGAGAGGAAAACCTCTTTACTGTTCATATAAACACCTGACTGCTGGTTTATTAATCCCAGTAAGGCAGCGAGCAGCCGACCCAACAAGTGTAAAAGTAACAGAGCATTACTGTGATTAGTAACTGTAATATAATTACTGAATATCAGATAGTAATCCATCACACTACACATTACTGTAAATGTTATATTACTGTAGTGTTACTACTCAACACTGTTGGCCAATATATTAGTGCAGCTGTAAGTCAGACATCAATACAGTCAGAGCACTTTTAGTGACCTCACCACTTCTTCACTTTACTGTAGAAACACAAGTTAGTTTCTTAAAGAAAATCTTGTTTTGGAACAAAACTCATTCATGTGTCTGCTGACTTTATCCTGAATACATTTATGATGACATGTTATAAAACATGTCTTACTTTTTACTTTCTGTTTGTTTGTTGTTCACAGGAATAAAAATACTCCAAACTACACAGAGGTCCAACATCACTCTGACATGTCCTCATGATGATGGAGGGTCACATGTTCCAACATGGAGCAGAGAGATTGGTGGAAAACAAAAACCAATCAGGCTTCGTGTTTCAAATGTAACCAAGACGTTGATGTTTCCCAACCTGCAGCCTGCTGACTCTGGACTGTACCTCTGTGATGGAAAACCAGCTGTGTATCTAAATGTGACCAAAGGTGAGCCGTCTGAGAGACAAGAACTCAAAGATATACACACAAATATGAAGAAGAAGAAGTTATTTAAAGGAATAATCTGACATTTTGGGTAATATGTCATATTTCTTACTTTCTTACTGAGAGTTAGAAGAGAAGATCAGTCAAAACACAAAAAACATAAAACACGAGTGAAAACCTTTTACAGTTACTGTATATTCTGTATGTAAAATACTTACATAAACATCTTGTAAATGTAAAATAACAATCATAACACTGAATGGTGTTTTTCTCCATAATGATCATTTTTCCTTCTGATTCTTTATGAGAACATGTTGTACAGTGGTATTACTACTGTTACTGAAGTTAAAGATGTCAGTATTCCTTCATCCTTACATGGATACCACATTCATATCTGTCCATTAAACATGAAGCTGCAGTCAGTCAGTTAGCTTAGCTTAGCTTAGCTTAGCATAAAGACTGAAACAGAAGGAAACAGTGAGTCTGGTGTTACAGAGAGTTATATGCAGAAATATAACGACACACAAGGCTGAACAAGAGCAAATATAACCAGTTCAAATAAGAAGGAAAGTTTAATGCTGCTTCACATGAAACACAAACAGTTTCCTCTACATTCAACTGCTTTAAGTCCTGAGTTTATAACTCACCACAAAACTGGTCTTCAGCTTTTTCCTGTTTCACAATTCATGATTTCATGACTTTCTGTGGTTAAATGTAATCTGCTGCCCTATTTATATTTCCTCCATCTCACACAGAAGAAAAGAAGACGCCACCCCCACCAACAACACCAACCTCAACTACAAGAAGACAAACAACAGCAGCAACAACAAGAACTTCGACTACAACAAAGAAAAAAAGTAAGATGAAACAGATGTAAAAGTTAAATTGTTAAACTGATTAAAAGTTGATCGATCTAAACAAACAAAACAGCAGAAAACATTTTAACTGCAGTTATTAATCAAACAGATGCAGAGATATCAGAGCCTGGGAAACTTTTAACACTGTGTTCAAGTGAAACTGAAGTTTCTATGTGAGAAGTCGAGTTCACAACATGTTCAACATTCAAATGGTTTTTATTTATAGAGCTTGAACTGTTGATGATGACTCAGCACTAATATTAAAGTAACATCCTTCTATTTTAAATACTGTGAATCATTTTGTGACATTCAGTGAACAACTGTAGTGAAATAGATTTTCTGTCTTGTAATACACATTTTCTCTATCCTGCACAGAACGTAAAACAACAACAACTTCTACAGCATCACCTACAACAACAGCTTCTACAACATCAGCGCCATCTGTAGACACAGGTGTGACTGCAACAAGTAAGTGAAGAAACTCAAAAAGAAACCAAGTCGGCCTAAAATGAAAAACATGACTCACAATGAAGTAATCAACACTTTAAATTCAGTTATTAAACAAACAGATGCACAAATATATGACTCTTACAGAGGTTTAATGTTGTGTAGTAGAATAAATCTTCTGCCCTGTGATATATATTATTTCTATTCTACACAGATGGAAATACATCATCGTCTACAACAAATTCTACAACATCAGCACCATCTGCTGGCAAAGGTATGACTGTAACACATGAGTCACATCAAGAAACCCAAAAAGAAAATGGATGAGTAAATGAGTAAACTGAGTGAAACTAGTTAGTCACTGAGAGTTTAGGAAGAACTTTACAAATAAACTTAGTGATGGATTTATGATTAGCTGGTGCAGCCGGCTCCTGTACTGAATATGAATGTTGGGATGCACTATGTTTGTTTTACATTTTTACTTTGTCTTCCATTTGCTCTTAAAGACTATACTCTTCATTTGGTGGTGAGGATATCTTTGACCTCTGTCTTCGTCATCACCATCAGCATCATCACCTACTGTACCTGGAGACGAAGATTTAAAAGACGAGGTAAATAAAGTCTGACCTGGAAATTTACAATCACACTCAATTTTGATGAAAATAAGAAAGTTGCTCGTAAATTTAATGTTTATGATATTTAATAAAAAAGTATGATTGCAACACATTAACATTTACTTCACTCAGAGTATGGTTTATTTGCTTTTTTAAACTTAAAATATATTTCTTACTTGATGTCTCTTTTAGGAAATGTTCATACGTATTTTTTTTAGAATTTTATAAATAAAGATTTTGGAATTAAACCATCACCTTTCATGTCAACATTTGGACTTTAGAAATAATCTCAGAACTTTTTTTTTTCTTATCATCTTACACTTCCATACACAGAAGAAATTCTCTCATTACACTCTAAAGATGAAAACTGAAACTATTTTAAACCAGAGAAGCTGTTTGTTTTTCTGTGTGACCAACGATGATGTCATGCTACACCTCTGTGCAACGTGACATCATTTTATGAGACATTTACAGCTAGATGGCATCAAAGTCAGTCTCAGAGTTTAAAACAGGTTATTAATAGATGATTATTTAAAAATTAAGTTATTCACTCATTTTGTTTTCCTTCCTGCTGGGACAGAAGAAGAATACTCGATCTATGACGACATTCAGGATGGAGGACTTCAACTTAAAAAGCGTGAGAAATTAGAAATGTTCTTTTTTTAAATTACAACTTCCTCTTTCTGTGATGAAAACATCAAATCATCTTTATGCTTCTTTTTGGCAGGTGTGGAAAGTTCTGGCGGACCTTCCACTACATACTGCATGGTGGATTCCCCAGGTAAATAATCAGATATTTTCCCACCTTTGACACCAAACTTAAGTATTTTTGTGTGTTTCTTGGGAGAGAGCGCACACTGTATAGAATTTAAAAAATGTACTTTAGTATCTTGTAACTCACCATCTTGTAACTGTGAAATTACACTTCCATACAAAGAAGAAATTACACTTTAAAGATGAAAACTGAAACTATTTTAAACCAGAGAAGCTGTTTGTTTTTCTGTGTGACCAACAATGATGTCATGCTACACCTGCTATACTTTGGCATCAAAGTCAGTCTCAGAGTTTAAAACAGGTTATTAATAGATGATTATTTAAAAATCATGTTATTCACTAATTTTGTTTTCCTTCCTGCCGGGACAGAAGAAGAATACTCGAACTATGACGACATTCAGGGTGGAGGACTGCAACTTAAACAGCGTGAGAAATTAGAAATGTTCTTTTTTTAAATTACAACTTCCTCTTTCTGTCATGATTGAGACTGTTTTCCTATCCTACGCTGTGGTCTATGTGCTGTCACCATTGTGATCTTTAAATCATTCAACTGTTACTGAGAGGAACTTTATAACTATATTAGTACATTATTATTATACTCAAATCACAAAGTTTCCACAGCCTCTGAGAAACTTCTAAAAGTCTCTTCTCATCATCTGAATAAAAATATAATGATTACAATGCACAATAAACACACTTTCTTGCCTGGTTCCTCAGGTGTAATTTAATTTCTTACTTTAATCAAAGAAAGATGGGAGCCATAACAAACAGTCACATCCCAAAGGCTGTTTTATATCATTTACACCAACAGGATAATGTTTTATTCACTACGTGAACATTATTTTCCATTTTTCATACATCAAATCATCTTTATGCTTCTTTTTGGCAGGTGTGGAAAGTTCTGGCGGGCCTTCCACTACACACTGCATGGTGGATTCCCCAGGTAAATAATCAGATATTTTCCCACCTTTGACACCAAACTTAAGTATTTTTTGTGTGTTTCTTGGGATAGAGCACACACTGTATAGAATTTAAAAACTGTACTTTAGTATCTTGTAACTCACCATCTTGTAATTGTGAAATACTGCTGTCATCACTGAGATGTGTGGCTTATTTACTGTGATGGCTGAGTCAGTTAAGATGCAGCATACAAAGTTTTAGCCTGAGTTTTAGCTGGTGGTTCTGGTCTCGGTCCAAGGCGGGGGGTGATTGGTCTACTAAGCAACACAGAGCAATCAGGAAGCTTTCTCTTTCTGCTTGGACAGTCACACACATGCAGTCACTCACTCCAGATTCTGGGTTATTGTATCCAATTTGTGGGCCTCAGGGAGCCGCTATAAAAATGCAGTGAACTTCCGGTAGAGTTGATATGTCTGATGTTAGCTCACAGCCTCACAGAGCTGCTAGCTGTCTTTTCATTGTGTCATTAACTCTTCGCCATGCTTCAAGAAACAAACCATCCAAACAGCATCACACCTGTTATTAAAACCTGTTTCACCTTAAAATTAGATAAACTGATCAGTCACTGATGTTGACAGTCAGCTCAAAAGTTAGAATAGTGTATGAATACCTGTAATGTAAAAGGTCAGGTAGTTGTGTATAATAAATGTTTGTGTGTAAATGTTTTAAAAGGTGAATCAAACCAAAATGATGCCACATGTTACACCTTCCCTGATCTTCCACCAATGGGAAACAGAACTGGTAAAGTCTGAGCTGTCATCTACATTTACAATTTTACAGTTTAACCAAATGTTATAGAGATATATCTCTGGTTAAACACATAATATATGAATTATATTTTGCTTCTTCTTACAGATACATCTCTAACTAATGAGGTTCCACATTCCACAAGCTGAATGAAACTCATGGCGTCCGAGAACAACTAATACCTGCATTTTGTTACGTCAACATTTTGCTTCTGTCGGGTTTAAAGTTTTGTAAAAATGTCTGAAAGTTGGTTTGTTGAAAAAAGAGAAAGAAAAAGAAATGCTTTTTAATAAGTTTTGGAAATCAAAACTGTTTCAGTGGGACTTTAGTATATTATATTATTTTTTTATGATAGTCTTTATTATTCTTAATTCTAAAATATTATAGTTTTTTAACTGAACTGTTTCTCCTGTTGATGTATTTGTTTATAACTTAGCAATACACATCTGTACAATACAATGTTCATTCTGCATAATCACAGCATTTGTTTCCCTTTTTTTGTTTTATTTTCTATTATCTGAGCAGTGAATGTCTGTCTGGGTGTAAATGTGCCTGTTCTATATTAATAAATAATTTTTTTTACCATGAAAAATGTGTCTCCATTTTTCCCAAATATGAAGAGTCTCAGAAAGGCCACTAGATGGCGACATTGCTCCTTGCTCTAAGGCCCAACTTTCTACCAGATATCTTTAAAATAAAAGAAGTGGCTTTTGAGATATTATCATAAGTAACAGACAAACAAAGCTGGAAGACATTAACATCTGTGTCATGTTCCTCATCACTGTAACCATTAACATAAACATAATGCTCTATTTTAAATGTGAGACGCTGACTGATGAAGATGAACACAAGTGAACTGAAAATATATTTAATCCTCTTTATGTTTCCCTTCTCTCTGTTGTAGCTCGACAGATACAGAAACGACACACAGCAGGAATAGAAAATCATCTCTGATCCTCCATCACACAGACACAAGAGCAGTAAAAACTGACCGCTCAACAGTTTTCATCCACATCCAGTCTGTCAAGAAACAGTCATTCAGTCTATGCGGTTGTTTAGGGCCACAGCCACTAGGGGGCACACGATCAGTGGGACTTTATATTTTGCCAGCTCTTCACACTACAGTACGGTATTTTTACATATAAATGATAAACCATTACATTTAAGCCCTTCCCAAACGAGTTAACACAATACCGATTACGCCTATCACTGCCATATAAATCTCTGTAGTTCACATTATCTTCAGTCTGTGGAACTTCTCTCTTCGTCTGCGAAGAAGCTAACTTCCGGTTAGCTATCTGCTAACTTCAACGCGAAAGAAATAATTTAATTGTGCGGCTCTTCAGACTGTCTAGATGTTACTGGACAGATGGATAAATTCTGCTTATAGCGATACGAGTCGTTTCGCGGGAGTTATATGATGTTCAAACTATTTATTTACTGTTACAGCCATAGCAACGAAGTCTGTGTAACCATGGTAACTGAAATACACAGTAGGTAATGCTACGGTAAGGATGTTATAAGGACTATTAAGACTTACATGACTTACATTAATTTAATCAACTATATAAATGTGATATTTAAACACTTGTGGTGTTTTAATGTTTCATAAATCACTTTTAAATCCAAATGAAGAAGAGAGGAGAGCCTCTGCTGTCCAGGAGGGAGAGTGTGTGTTTCTATCAGCAGCTGCTCTGAACGGCCAAAGAAGAGAAAACTGGAGATAGAAAACTATCACAGTATAAAGGTTTGTTATTGTTTATTGATTCTGATTAAATGAGCTGACTGTCATTTTCTTGCATATTATTATTTTTAGCTGAAACATTTAGCACATCAGTAGGACTGTCACCTCATTTATAATTCATAACGGCGTGCTTTACTAGCACCCAATGTTCTCTTCTAACATGAAAGTGGTGGTTTGATTTATTATTTGTATTTATATCGATCTAACCTCGTGTGTCGTGTGTTTCAGGCTAACATTATTTTTCTAGTTATGTTAAATTGTATTTCTGTAGATAATATTTGGACATATTTAGATAACTGGATCATTTGAATATTTTGATAAAATTGTATTTGTTGTGTGGTTAATATATAGATCTGGAAGATACATATAGTACCTTTGTAATGTCTTCCAGCCTATATTTAAATATGAATAATAATGTAATGTTTCATCTTTTCTTTGCATACTGCAGCAGGAGCATGTAGCTCATCAGCTGACTGCTGCAGAGGGAACATGGTCAGAGACTTCAGGCTCATCTCCTCCTCTGATGTGACTGCAGCTCCAGAGCTCATACTGTAACTGCTGAACCAACACCCGGTACCAGCACTAAAACATCCATTACACACATTTTAATCAACTTTGGTTTTCAACTAAAGTCAGAGAGTTGTTGTTAATTCATGTTCCATCTCTAGTGTGTGTGTTCATGTTGGTTCAGTTATGAGCAGCGTGTGTAGTTTGGTGCTTGTGTCTCAAGTGTTTTGGGGCCACAAACAGACTTTTGTTTAGGGCCACAGTATGAAAACAGAATATACTTTAATAATAGTTACAAAACCTATCTTAGTAGTGATATTGGCTTACTAATGGATATGGGCCTGAGCAGGTCAGATGAGACCTTCCCCCTGGTGGTGGTCCCCTCACTTTTTGTTGCTGTGGTGACGACGGTACCGTGTGGTGTGGGTTGGTGCATGTAAGGGTGTTTATTATTTGTCACCTCTCTTGTCTAGTTCCCCTTTGCTCCGGGAAGCCCCCCACTCAGTTTAGTATTTGGCAGTTAAATCTTGTTAGGGCCTTTTGGACAGTGCAATATATATTTTTATGTATGGCAAATGGAACTAATTGTTTTCTAATATTGTTAATAAAGTTTGTATTTTGTAGAATCATGACCTTGCTTCCAGTGTTCAATTCGAACTTGTGAGACCTTTCTGTTTAGCTTCAGGGGTTGTGGGCTCCATTTTAACGACCCATAGCGCATGGCTATAGATGGTATTTATCTGAAAAGAAAGTTGGCTGATGAGCTGCTAACCTCACATTTAATTCATATACAGGAAGAATATGGAGATATAACCAACCACTGTGATGAGTGTAGAGGTGTGTGTAGTTATAACCAACCAGTGTGATGAGTGTGGAGGTGTGTGTAGTTATAACCAGTGTGATGAGTGTAGAGGTGTGTGTAGTTATAACCAACCAGTGTGATGAGTGTAGAGGTGTGTGTAGTTATAACCAACCAGTGTGATGAGTGTAGAGGTGTGTGTAGTTATAACCAGTGTGATGAGTGTAGAGGTGTGTGTAGTTATAACCAACCAGTGTGATGAGTGTAGAGGTGTGTGTAGTTATAACCAATCAGTGTGATGAGTGTAGAGGTGTGTGTGGTTATAACCAGTGTGATGAGTGTAGAGGTGTGTGTAGTTATAACCAGCCAGTGTGATGAGTGTAGAGGTGTGTGTAGTTATAACCAGTGTGATGAGTGTAGAGGTGTGTGTAGTTATAACTAACCAGTGTGATGAGTGTAGAGGTGTGTGTAGTTATAACCAACCAGTGTGATGAGTGTAGAGGTGTGTGTAGTTATAACCAACCAGTGTGATGTGTGTAGAGGTGTGTGTAGTTATACTGCAGCAGCCTGGTGTCATCAGCTGATTTAATAAACAGTGAGTGGCTGTGTGTAATGGCACTGTGCTCTGTGCAGCATCTCAGAGGCTACAGACTTTCTCATTTAATTTATTTTTTACAATTAATTAAATCTGCTAAATATTTTGACTAACTGATATGACATGTATTTTTAATATGTTGATGTAAATCATAATAGGAATTCACATTGTGGTCCTTTAATTTGTAATGTTTTGCATGTTTGTGTGCTGCTGCGCGTCCGTGTGCGTAACAAGCACAGTGTCTCCGCCTATATACCCCCTTATATACTCTCCTATATACCCGCCTATGTAGGAGCATATTGGACTTTTGATAATGCGCCTTAAATAACAGTAAGTCAGTAGCTCAAAATAGCAACACACCACCAATGAACCTGACCACACCTCATTCTGTCAAGTGCATTTGCTATTTAGACAACGTGGGCGCAGGGTGAGAAAATTGCACCGGGGGAAACTAACAAAGACACATGAGCCACGCCCGCCATCCGCTGTGCACTGACCGCAAGATGGGGCCCTGAATGTTGAATACTCTCAACCACATTTAACCGTCGCTGCCTTGCCACAATAGCATGTAAAGTAAGTAAATTTCACATGAAGACACCAAAGAAACAGTATCATGAAAACAATAAGATAACTTCTAGCATCTAAACAAATACATGTCTCTCATACACAGAAA
This sequence comes from Scomber colias, assembly GCA_021039105.1. Taxonomy (NCBI): domain Eukaryota; kingdom Metazoa; phylum Chordata; class Actinopteri; order Scombriformes; family Scombridae; genus Scomber; species Scomber colias. The sequence goes on from JAJDFG010000179.1 coordinate 254,024, forward strand.
TGCAAAGACCACCACACGTTTCATTCACCTGCTGCTTTTGGTTTTGTTTCTACAAAAGAGAACCACATACATCAGCTCATGGTGTAACTGTATATATCGTTAATATAAATAGTGTGGAACATGTTAGTGTGTTAAAACAGGAAATCATTGAAACAGAAGTGTGAATTCTGTTGACATGCTTTGACATTTTTAATAGTATAACTATTAAAACATATCGAGTTCTTGTATTTTTCATCATTGTAGCTATAGTACAGCACAATATGAAAACAGAAAATACTTAAAAAACTTAGGCTTAACTTTGATTTTATGCAGTAATGTTAGCCTAAACTGTTACTTTGCATTAAACAGGAGTATTTTGGTATTAGCACCACCAAGTATTCTGTATTACACGCAAATTATAATCCAGTTTTTAGTGACTACCCAATCAGCTGAAAAACTGACTTCTGCAAGAGCTGACAGAATATACTTCTGCTCCCAATGTGACATCTACGTGTTTATCTATGCCTATGCATTGTTTTAAGTCACGTACATTAAATGGAAACATCAGTTTGTACTGATAAAAGGAAGATATTTTAAGAATGTGGCTTCATGTTAGAATACCACACCCAAGCAGGCAGCTGAGTTCCTGTTCAGACACAAGCTGTGGTCAGTTCTGATCTCTACGAGGCTGAGAGTCTGTCACTGCCTGTTGGCCTTTGCTCCAGGATGTACCATCAGTGCAGGTTACGAAATTCTATGTTATGACTTATTTTAACATATTTCTTATTATTTAGAGTTTTTCCACATGCTCACCTGGGATAAAGTGGTACATTTCATCCATTGCACGTGTAATTGTGTAAGCAAAAAGTGTCAATCTTACTGTTTATCACAAATTCTAAAATTCCTGTTTAAGTACTTTGTGTTGAAAGAATTGAAAAGTATTAACTTTAAGTTTACTCTCAAAACATAATTTTAGTTATTGTCCTGAAGTCCATCTGGTCTACACTGTGAGGTTACCTGTGTTCTGGAGTTGAAAGGTCAGTTTATCTACTAACAGATGGAATCTCTGTCTGTATTCATGTTTGTGTATCGCTTGAACTGTTCATCAGATCACCTCCATACTTAGAGGCTGTGTTACTGGACAAGATAGGGAGTGCAGTGTCGTATTTGGTGTAATTTCGAGTTTTTCCTTTGCGTGATGTCACCCTCTCCACTCAACTCTGCACTACTCACCACTGACTATTGGCACTTTTCCACTATACAGTTCAAGCACAACGCGACTCGGTTTGGTACCAGGAACCTTTTCCATTACTATAGTTCCTCCTCAACGTGAGCGGGGTCGTCATAGCAACGCTGCCTTAAACTGCCGTGACTTTGTTTTCTACGCGACACAAACAGATAAACAATGGAGGACATGGAGGCGATGGTGTACTTGCTGCTGTATGTGTCTTTCTGTCTCACACAAAGCAAGAGAAGAGAAACCAATCGCTGTAACGCTGTTGTTGGTGTTTAAAAATGCCGGCTTTGATTCTTGTGTGGGACGGCTCATGACTGATCAGTGACTCTCTGACCAATCAGATGCCAGCAGTCTGTTGACGTCACATTTAGTATCGGCTCGGCTCGCTTGGAACCTCGGCAGAGCAGATACTAAAAAGGTAGCAGATACCAGGTACTATCCCTGATGGAAACGCAACAAAAAATGAGTAGAGCTGAGTAGAGCTAGAACTGTATAGTGGAAAAACGCCATGATTTCCTTCCCTATTTCTATTTTTGTGCACTAACTCCTAATAAAGTTATGTAAGCGTCATTTCTGCTTCATGTTTTGTGTGATTTTCTTATTCTTGTGGCCTTTTAACTTGATTATATCACCTTGTTTCCAGGTTTGAGAGTCAAAATCAAAAGTAATCCATGCTGCGTCCATTTTTCAGTTCAAGCAGTGGTCAACAGCATCTGCAAAGGTTAGCATAACTTTTGGTTAAGGTTAAAGAGATCTGTACTTTCGTTGCACCTCTGCAGAACTTTCTCAGCAAACCACAAACCACCTACACACTAATGAAAGTGACGCACACAAAAGCATTCAGTCTGTAACACTGAATACACCATCAGTGTGTCTGTATGTAGCGTTAGCGACCTGAACAATTAATTTCACTTTTAAAGACAATTAATATGAATATGCTTTAAAGCCACAAAGCTTCAGCTCTGTTTTTGTGGCCTTCTTGCATTTATTGTATTCATGTGGACAACAAAAGTAGAATACAGAGTTTTTCCCACGGTTCACCATCATGACAAACGTGACTTTGATACCAGTGCGGTCAGATACGTGACTGTGATGTTCTGTTGAAACCACCAAAGTCTAAATATGTCTGTTAAACATGTCTCTAACTGTGTTCACTCAAAACGTGGTGGTTTGGTTTTTTCTTTGTTTGGCAGCTCTCACTGTTCAGTTTGTTCCTGACAGTTGTTGAATGTCTTTTTGTTTCTTTGCTAAACATTAATCACTGTTTCTATCTGCTCCTCCCACAGATCACCTTTCTGTTGTTGATATTAAGTTTACTTTGAGTTTGTGTGACCTGCCCGTTACTATTTCAGTGATGATGAAGTAAAGAGACAGATATTTTTCTCAAGACTCCAAACCAGAGCTAAAAGAGACTAAATACTGGACTCAGACCAGGTGCATTTATAAATCCATTCATGTACAAATCAAACCATCCATTCATCCATTTTCTGACATTCATCCAGGGCGAGTCATGGTGGCATCAGGCTGAGCAATGAAGCCCAGACATCCTTCTCACCAGCAAAGCCCATCACCTCCTGTTGGGGGATCCCAAGGCATTCCCAGGTCAGGAGAGATATATAATCCGTTCAGCGTGTTCTGGGTCTCCTCCCAGGTGGATGTGCCCAGAACTCCTCTAAAGGGAGGCGTCCAGGATCCCAACCAGGTACCTAGACTACCTAAACTGGCTCCTTTGACAGCAAAGTAGAAGCAGCTCTACTCCTAGCCTCCCCCAGATGTCTGAACTCCTGACCCTATCTCTAAGACTGAGCCCAGACACTCTCTGGAGGAAACTCATTTTGACAGTTTGTATACATGATCTCATTGTTTGTGTCACTACTCAAAGCTGGTGACCATAGATGAGGGTTGGGATGCAGACTGACTGGTGAATAGAGAGCTTCACCTTCAGCTCAACTCTCTCTTCACCAGTCCAGTACTACATCACTGCTGATGCTGCACCAATCAGATCTGAGAACAGATTACATACAAGATACCCCCCCCCCACACACACACACACACACATTAAAACAATCAAATATTTTGAAAAATATCAGAGAGTAAAACTTTAAAATCTTCAGTTAAAAAACAATAATCACGAATACAATAAGATCATTTGAGGTACTTTCTAACACTGGAGCTGTACGTGTTTAACATGATCACACTGTGTTCTGACACAGGAAACAGCATTAATTTACCACAAACAGAAAAAGACATTTCAGAAGTGATAGAGCAGCACTTTAAGTTGAGTTCCTGTTCCTCTCTCAGATAGAAACTGTGGTCACTGACTGTCTCTTCAGTCTGGTTCAGTGTGTTGGAGGATGAACATCTACAGCTGCCTGTTGGCCTTACTGCTGGCCTGTAATGTGACAGCAGGTAAGAATTTATCTCTCATCATAATAATGTTTAATAATCATGTTTTTCTTTATTTTCACTGCTGTTCTCAGGCTGTAAGAATGCAGCAGACACATATAAAGTGTTTCTGGTGTTTTACGTATCGTTCATATCATAGTCTGAAGGTAAAGCTCAGTTTCTTCATACAGAGTTTAACTGATGTTCTGTGTCATTGTTTTATTGTCTGCAGCCAAAAGTGTTTTATAGAGATTTTAAAGCTTTGTTGGAGCACGTTCAAGTTCATTATTATTATTATATTTGAATAAATCAAGTTATTTACTGGTCACGTACACAAAGCTCAATATAATGTGCAGTAAAATGATGTGATTAAAAACTAGATTAGTTTATAGCTGGTAAGTTAAATAATAAAGATAAAAACTGTAAAAGATGAAAAGTAGATCAAAGATAAAATATTATTATTACACAGTATATTACACTATACATATATAAATAAATATTATTATTAACACATACTAAGATGAGAAATAAAAATGAGTGATAATATATGATCTTAAACACTTGTTTGATCTAAAATATCCACAGACTCACACAGAGACCAGAGACTGTGACGCACAAACAGTTTGTTACCAAGACAATAAAACCAAAGAGTGATGCAGTGCACTGTGACTGTGTTCTGCACCCCCCACCCCCACCCCCACCACACACACACACACACACACACGCATTTGTCAATAGTGTGAATGTGTGAAGTTAGAAGGTAAAAGTGAAGTGATGCTTTAATGTCTTCATGTTTCATGATTAGCAGTTAGCACTCGACAGCTAAATGTTAATGCTGACATTCTGAAAATGCATGTTTAGTTATTATAAACTGTGTTTCTTTTGCAGAAATAAACTATAAAGGAGTCGAGGAGAAGCAACAGATCTCTCTGCCTTGTCCTCACTCTGTGGAGGGTAAAGTGACGTGGAGCAGAGAGATTAATGGAAGGAAAGTTGATATATTTGCAATTGATGGAGACAGAGAGATAAGATTATATGATCCTCAGAGACGATACGGTTCAACAGTAGGAGATAAGTCACTGATCATCTCTGGAGCTATTGTCTCAGACTCTGGAACATATTACTGTAATAATGAACCAGCTGCTCAACTGAGGGTGATCCCATCAGGTAACATCAGACTCTGTTAAAGTTGTTCTGCTTTCTGCTTTCTCTTCCTGTTTCAGAGTCTCTGAGCCAAGTTTATTGTAGTTTTATTTTCTTTAGTTTTTATTTTTATTTAGTTTTTCAGTTTGCTTTTTTATTTCAGATTAGTTTTAGTGAGTTCATCAAGTGATTTAGTAGTTTAAGTTTAGTTTTTATTTTGAAGGAATTGACTAGTTTCAGTTTAGTTTTTATTTAGTTTTAGTTTTTCAGGTATTAAGAGAAAGCCTCGACTTGTAGAAGCTGAAAAGGATGAAAGAATGTTTGACACCAAATATGTTTTATCATCAAGTCCTTTTTACTTTCATTCTTTAACCACAAAGCATAGCGGCTGCTGCAGGACAGGAAGTCATTGAGGGAGAAAACAAAGCTGAATTTATCTGCAATTCAGTTTAGTTTGAGTTAGTTTTACATTCTTCATTGTAGTTTTTATTTAGGTTTCGTTTTTGTTTTAATTGTAGTTTTTATTTTAGTTTCAGTTAACTAAATTATTTTTTCATTGCTAGTTTTAGTTTTAGTTAACTATAATAACCCTGGTCTGAGCTCAACTTTTCTTTCTCTAAACTTTGATTAACTGCAAACATTAACTTATTAATGAAATGCTGCATTTCAGAGGTAAATGTGGTTTTACCTTCATTAAATTCTGACATTAATTTCTTGTTACTGTAGTAACTTAAATATTTCTGTGCATTTTTCTATGTTAGTCTTTTTATTGTTTATGTGATGTGATTTACTTTGAGATAAAATATCTTTAAATTACTCTTATATATTATTTTTATTTCTATTTTCCTTCAAAGGAGCTCATCTTGTTCATGTAGAGTTACAGATAGCAACTCAATTAAATCCTTTATTAAGGAACTAATAACTTACACATGAAACATGTTATCAAAGAGCGGCTTCATAATTAAAGGACAGAAATTATTAAAGTTTGTCTAAAACCAACAGTCAGGAGCTCAAAAGAATATTAAAGCAGTTTATCTTGCTGTAATGATTCCTCCTGTTCATACTGACCATTAGATCCTTCATAATGTTTATAATGGAAGTGATGGAGGACTAAATTCACAGTCCTCCTTCTGTGGAAACATGGATTTAAAAGTTATAATGTTTACAATGGAAGTGATGGAAAGACAGAACCAAAATGTCAATCACACAATGGCTCGATTATGGAACAGCTGACCTCCACAATAAAAGACAAAACTGAACAATATAATTAAATCTGGCTTCTATTTATAAACCTCATAAAGGAGAGATGAAACCTCTTCTCCCACAACTACTACAGCAGGACGGACACACAATGGACATAGTGAATGAAGGAAGTCAAACATGAACACACGCACACACACACACACACACACACACACAGAAACACACATGCACTTATCACATACATACACACACACACATAAATGCACTTAACACACATGCACTTAACACACATACACTTAACACACATGCTCCTAACACACACACATGCACTTAACACACATACATACACACACACATGCTCTTAACGCACGCGCACTTAACACACATGCTCTTAACACACACACATGCACACACACATACACACTAAAGACACACACGTGCACTTAACACACATACATACACACACACTTAACACTCATGCTCTTAACACACACACATGCACACACACACACTAAACACACACACATGCACTTAACACACGCTCTTAACACACACGCTCTTAACACACACGCTCTTAACACACACGCACTTAACACACATGCTTTTAACACACACACATGCACACACACATGCTCTTAACACACGCGCACTTAATACACATGCTCTTAACACACACACATGCACACCCACACATACACACTGAACACACACACATGCACTTAACACACATGCTCTTAACACACACACACTTAACACTCATGCACGCACACACACAGACACACACACACCTTACACCTCTCTTCTCCTCCTTCTCTGTCACATAGCATTACCCTCCTTCCATTTTTCCACTCCTTCTTGCTCTCTCTTTCTCTGATTTTTTTTTTGTAATTCATCCATTTATTAATGTCCTTTCATTTACCTAAGTCTTTTTAGTTGTTTTGTCATTTGTTAATACTAGTGTAGCGCTGGGTGTAAGGTTAGCGTCACCTTAATTGAATCTATTTCGGGTTGTGGGTAAAAAACAGCACAGGAAGAGATTCTTCAGAGCAACTTGTGTACTTTTAACTCTGTTCAAGAAAGAGACAAGTGGTACCAGCAACAAACTTCATACATGACCTTAATGTGCAGTGTATCACTCCACCAAATCTAAACTACAGTAAACCCTATGGACAAACTACATAGGAAACAGTAGTTCCCAATTTAAATAACAATATAATTAATATATTTATCACATCATGAACTATTATTCAAATCATTGGTGTTTTTCTCCATAATGATCATTTTTCCTTCTGATTCTTTATGAGAACATGTTGTACGGTGGTATTACTACTGTTACTGAAGTTAAAGATGTCAGTATTCCTTCATCCTTACATGGATACCACATTCATATCTGTCCATTAAACATGAAGCTGCAGCCAGCAGTCAGTTAGCTTAGCTTAGCTTAGCTTAGCATAAAGACTGAAACAGAAGGAAACAGTGAGTCTGGTGTTACAGAGAGTTATATGCAGAAATATAACGACACACAAGGCTGAACAAGAGCAAATATAAGCAGTTCAAATAAGAAGGAAAGTTTAATGCTGCTTCACATGAAACACAAACAGTTTCCTCTACATTCAACTGCTTTAAGTCCTGAGTTTATAACTCACCACAAAACTGGTCTTCACCTTTTTCCCTGTTTCACAATTCATGATTTCATGACTTTCTGTGATTAAATGTAATCTGCTGTCCTGTTTATATTTCCTCCATCTCACACAGAAGAAAAGAGGAAGCCAAAAACAACAACAACTGTGCGTACACCTACAAGAAGGCAAACAGCAGCAGCAACTTCGACTACAACAAAGAAACCAAGTAAGATGAAACAGATGTAAATATTAAATAATTAAACTGATTAAAAGTTGATCGATCTAAACAAACAAAACAGCAGAAAACATTTTAACTGCAGTTATTAATCAAACAGATGCAGAGATATCAGAGCCTGGGAAACTTTTAACACTGTGTTCAAGTGAAACTGATGTTTCTATGTGAGAAGTCGAGTTCACAACTGTTGTGAACTGTTGATGATGACTCAGCACTAATATTAAAATAGCATCGTCTTTTTTTAAAAACTGTGAATTAGGGATGTCCCGATCCGATATTTGGATCGGATCGGCCGCCGATATTAGCAAAAAATGCATATCAATATGGGATCGGCCTGCACGGGAAAATCCCGATCCAGTTTTTTTTCAAAAACCCAGTCCGTGTTTTCCAGCGCACCGATGTTGGTAATCCATTCCAGTATTTTTCAGCTTTTCCCCCCAAAACCGGTCCGCGTTTTTCAGCACACCTAGCGACCTGTCCAGCATCCCACTTGTCTGTGCATGTCCCACTAAGAATTTAATATGAATTTAATAATATAATTTTATATTGTTTACAATATTGTTTACTGATGGCTTTTTTAAGCCTTGGTTTACACTCTTGTTCAAGAGCAGAGCACTGATGCCAATTCAGTTTGTGTGTTTAATTGACTATTTATTATTTTGTCTATTTTGTGTTTATTTAACCCTGTTAAGAATAAACAGATCAGCTTCTCATCACCAACCATTGTGGATTATTCAAACTAACCTAATTAAGTTAGCTAGTTGTTCTTAAGAGTAAAACCCTTTTCAACATGAGTATAACAACAAAATAAGTAAATATATTTAATCTTTAATACATTCTTGGATCGGCCGGTATCGGTATCGGCCGATGCTAAAAGCTACAATATCGGTATCGGATTGGAAGTGCAAAAAGCTGGATCGGGACATCCCTACTGTGAATCATTTTGTGACATTCAGTGAACAACTGTAGTGAAATAGATTTTCTATCTGGTTATACAAATGTTCTCTATCCTGCACAGAACGTAAAAAAACAACAACAACTTCTACTGCATCAGCACCATCTGCAGGCAAAGGTATGACTGTAACACATGAGTCACATCAAGAAACCCAAAAAGAAAATGAGTGAAATGAAAAATGTGAAATTGATAAGTGAAAGATCTGAAATAAATAAAGGACTAAAGAATAATGTAATTAACACCTCAAATTAAGTTACTAAACAAACGTAGAGAGAGAGAAACGATGTAGAGATATAAGATTAAATTGGTGAGTTAGCTCCTTGTAGGACATGAACTTTTAAAAACTTTTTATCTCAGAGAGGAATATTCTACTTTTTACTCTTCTACATTTATTTGAACTCAATCTTTCCAAATCAATATATTACTAATATATATATATATTATATTATATTTCTAAATGGTTTAGATCACTTTGTATTGATCTGTTTTTACTTTGACACATTAGAGTATTTTCTGTTGATCAGTGACAAAAACATGAAAAATGTCAACAATGATAACATTGAATGATGTCTTTCTCCATAATGATAATATTTACTTCTGATACTTTATAATAATGGTGACCACCCGACCCCGACCTCATGTTTTTGTTTGCAATCAACAACAGTATTGGTAGATGTTATCCCAGAGAGGTTGGATGCAGATATCAAAACATATATTGGATGTACTGTGTATTTTAAATCCCATTTTAAGTGTAGTATATACATAAACTTTAGTTGAGTTGAGTAGACTATATATTATGTTATAACAGTGACAGAATTAAACATTAAAGGAACAGCCTTTTAAGAAGGTGGAAGCCATTTGATAGTTACTGAACAGTTACTGGCTGTTTCAACAGCAGCTCTGAGATCAGTGGTCATTCTTGTTTTTCTGTTTCCTATTATGATCTATCATTAATTTTGTTGTTGCACAACAGATACATTTATGTCTGTCCATTAAACATGAAGCTGCAGCCAGCAGTCAGTTAGCTTAGCATAAAGACTGAAACAGAAGGAAACAGTGAGTCTGGTGTTACAGAGAGTTATATGCAGAAATATAACGACACACAAGGCTGAACAAGAGCAAATATGACCAGTTCAAATAAGAAGGAAAGTTTAATACTGCTTCACATGAAACACAAACAGTTTCCTCTACATTCAACTGCTTTAAGTCCTGAGTTTATAACTTACCACAAAACTGGTCTTCACCTTTTTCCCTGTTTCACAATTTATGATTTCATGACTTTCTGTGGTTAAATGTATTTTGCTGTTCCTGTATATTTCCTCCATCTCTCACAGAAGAAAACAAGAAGCCAACAACAACAACCTCAACTATGATTACAGCAACTGTGCCTACACCTACAAGTAGACAAACAGCAGCAGTAACTTTGACTACAACAAAGTCTGAGAGAGGTGAGAGACAAGAACTCAAAGATATACACACAAATATGAAGGAGAAGAAGTTATTTAAAGGAATAATCTGACATTTTTTACTTTCTTACTGAGAGTTAGAAGAGAAGATCAGTCAGTGATGGATTGTAACTAAGTACATTTACTTAAATACAGATTAGAGGTATCATGTGATGCTGATGATCCACTTCTCTATATCAGAGAAGAATATTGAACATTTTTACTCCTTAAAATGTATGTGAACACAATCCTTCCAGATCTACTAAGAAGGAAAGTTTAATGCTGTTCTGTTGTTTATATTTCCTCCATCTCACACAGAAGAAGACAGGAATCCACCAACAACTACGACTATACGTACTACTAAAAGAAGACAAACAACAACAGCAGCAACTTCGACTTCAACAGAGAAACAAAGTAAGATGAAACAGATGTAAATATTAAATAATTAAACAGATTAAAAGTTGATCGATCTAAACAAAGAAAACAGCAGAAAACATTTTAACTGCAGTTATTAATCAAACAGATGCAGAGATATCAGAGCCTGGGAAACTTTTAACACTGTGTTCAAGTGAAACTGAAGTTTCTATGTGAGAAGTCGAGTTCACAACATGTTCAACATTCAAATGGTTTTTATTTATAGAGCTTGAACTGTTGATGATGACTCAGCACTAATATTAAAGTTCCATCGTTCTATTTAAATACTGTGAATCATTTTGTGACATTCAGTGAACAACTGTAGTGAAATAGATTTTCTGTCTTGTAATACACATTTTCTCTATCCTGCACAGAACATAAAACAACAAATTCTACAACAATAGCTTCTACAACATCACCTACAACAACTTCTACAACATCACCTTCAACAACTTCTACAACATCAGCACCATCTGCAGACACTTAATGTTGTGTAGTAAAATAAATCTTCTGTCCTGTGATATATATTATTTCTATTCTACACAGATGGAAAAACATCATCGTCCTCATCAACTTCTACAGCATCAGCACCATCTGATGGCAAAGGTATGACTGTAACACATGAGTCACATCAAGAAACCCAAAAAGAAAATGGATAAGTAAATGAGTAAACTGAGTGAAACTAGTTAGTCACTGAGAGTTTAGGAAGAACTTTACAAATAAACTTAGTGATGGATTTATGATTAGCTGGTGCAGCCGGCTCCTGTACTGAATATGAATGTTGGGATGCACTATGTTTGTTTTACACTTTTACTTTGTCTTCCACTTGCTCTTAAAGACTATACTCTTCGTTGGGTGTTGGGGATAGTTGTTCCCTTCGTCGTCCTCATCAGCATCATCACCTACTGTTCCTGGAGACGCAGATTTAAAAGACGAGGTAAATAAAGTCTGACCTGGAAATTTATCATCACACTCAATTTTGATGAATACAAGAAAGATGTGCTGCTAAATGAAATGTTTATGGTATTTAATAAGAAGCATATGATTCTAACGCATTAACCTAACATTTATTTACACCTCACCAACATTATGGTTTATTTGATAGACTACTTACTTGATGTCTCTTTTTTCAGAATTTTATAAATTAAACCATTAACTATCATGTCAGATTTTTGACTTTAGAAATAATCTCAGAACATTTTTCGAGTCACATCACGCCACCAAGAAATTCTCTCATTAAACTTTCAAGATGAAAACTGAAACTATTTAAACCAGAGAAGCTGTTTGTTTTTCTGTGTGACCAACAATGATGTCATGCTACGCCTCTGTGCAACGTGAAATCATTTTATGAGACATTTCTTTTTACAACTAGATGGCATCAAAGTCAGTCTCAGAGTATAAAGCCGGTAATTAATGGGTGATTATTCAGTAATAATTCAGTTATTCACTAATTTTGTTTTCCTTTCTGCTGGGACAGAGGAAGAACACCCGATCTATGAAGAGATTGAGGATGGAGGACTGCAACTTAAACAGAGTGAGAAAAGAGAAGCGTTCTTTTTTTAAATTACAACTTCCTCTTTCTATTATGATTGAGACTGTTCTAAAATTAAATCCTATGCTGTGCTCTATGTGCTGTCCCCATTGTGACCTTTAAATAGGTCACAATGGGGACTGTTTCTGAGATGAACTTGTAGCGTTACAAGCCTTGGTTATTACTGTACATTATCATTATATTCAAAGCTCTTCTAACCATCTGAATAAAAGAAGTATGAATCTACTGCACAACAAACACAACTAGTGCAAGGTGCAATTTCATTTCTTACTGTACTCAAACAAAGATTGGAGCCATAACAACTAGTCGTTTTTTATTATTTACACTAAATTTTTGATGTTTTTTCCTCTGTATGAACATGTTATTCTATTATTATTTTCTCTTTATTTTTTTTTCAAGAGCAAAAAGTCACCAAACAGCAAATCTACTTTTCTCTTCTTCTTGGCAGGTGTGGATGGTTCTGGCGGACCTTCAGCTATATACAGCCTGGCAGGTTTTCCAGGTAAACAATCAAATATTTTCTCACCACCACAAACTTGAGTATTTTTTGTGTTCAACTTGGGACAGAGCGCATACTCTATGAATTATGCGCATGAATTATGAAATACTGCTATCATAACTGAGAGGTGTGGCTAATTGTGATGGCTGAGTCAGTTAAGATGCAGCATAGCCTGTTTTGTTGTTGAACTGAATGAAAATGCAGTGAGCAGCTCAAAGATACAGCTCTCGTATGAGACGCTAAGTCGCGCTGTGGACATTATAATTATGACATAACATTTTTTTCCCTGAATTAATGCAAATTTGGGGATGTGGTGCTAACTTTAGCATGCTAACAACCCAAATCAGCAAGTCATTATCATTATGTTAGCATGTTGATGTTAGCTCACAGCCTCACAGAGTTGCATGACTGCAGACTCCTAATTTGAACATGGAGTGCAAAGGCCTTTACCTGAAAATGTATTTTTATTGTGTCATTAAGTCTTCGCCAAACTTCAAAAAACAAATTATCCAAACAGCATCACAGCTGTTATTAAAACACCTGTTTGGCCTTAAATTGGATCAACCGATCGGTCACTGATGTTTAAATGTTAGAATAGTGTATGAATAAGTGTGGTGTGAAAGGTCAGGTAGTTGTGTACAATAAATGTTTGTCTCTAAATGTTTTAAAAGGTGAATCAAACCAAAATGATCCCACATATCACACCATCCCTGATCTTCCACCAATGGGAAACAAGACCAGTTAAGTCTGAGCTGTCATCTACATTTACAGTTTTACACTTTAACCAAATGTTATAGAGATATATCTCTGGTTAAGCACATAATATATTAATTATATTTTACTTCTTCTTACAGATACATCTCTAACTAATGAGTCACCATTTTCCTTGATCACCAACCCTTTGCCTTATGGTAACAAACAAGGTAAATCATTGACTCTTCTTTTTGGGTTGGAGGGTGTGTTACCTTGTAGGTATTGGAAGTTTTTTACAAACAACTAGCATGTTGACATTAGCTCACAGCCTCACAGAGCTTCTAGCAGATTCCTTACTTTGTCCAAAAATGCAACAATCAGAGTGCACAAGGACTTGGACATGCAGTGCAAAGGCCTTAACCTGAAAATGTATTTGTGTCATCAACTCCTCACTAGGATTCAAGACACAAACCATCCAATCAAACCAAAATGATCCCACATATCACACCATCTCTGATCCTGCACCAACAGGAAACAGAACTGGTAAAGTCTGAGCTGTCATCTATTACAGTTTTACACTTTAACCAAATGTTACAGAGATATATCTCTGGTTATACACATGATATATTAATTATATTTTGCTTCTTCTTACAGATACATCTCTAACTAATGAGTCAACGTATTCCTTGATCACCAGCTGAATGACCAGAAGTATTTCTTACTGAAACCCATTGTACCCATGAACAAATAACTAATACCTGGATGTCTTCTGTTGGGTAAAAAAATAAATAAAAGTTTCTCAAAGTTTGGTGATATGGTTATAAATTAAGTTGAGATATTTTGTTGTTTTCTATAATGTGAACATATTAATAAATCAGTTTTTAACCATGAAAAATGTGTCTGCACTTTTCTACAATCATGGCCTAAAATATGAAGAGTCTCAAAAAGGCCACAAGATGGCGACATTGCTCCTTGCCCCAGGCCCAACTGTCTACTTTTAGAGATATCCTCATAACTAACATAACCCCACAGAAACAGAAACGACACACAGCAGAAACAGAAAATCATCTCTGATCCTGATGATCCATGATGAACAGAACAACCAGGAAATAATCTAAACCCTAGTCTCTCCAGCGTGTCCTGGGTCTTCCCCGAGGTCTTCTACCGGTGGGACGTGCCCTGAACCCCTCACCAGGGAGGCGTCCGGGAGGCATCCTAATTAGATGCCCGAACCACCTCATCTGGCTCCTCTCGACGTGGAGGAGCAGCGGGTCTACTCCGAGCTCCCTCCAGATAACTGAGCTTCTCACCCTATCTCTAAGGGAGAGCCCAGCCACCCTACGGAGGAAGCTCATTTCGGCCGCTTGTACCCGCGATCTTGTTCTTTGGGTCACGACCCAAAGCTCATGACCAGAGGTGAGGGTAGGAACCCAAAGCTCATGACCATAGGTGAGGGTAGGAACGAAGATCGACTGGTAAATTGAGAGCTTCGCCTTTCGGCTCAGCTCTCTCTTCACCACGACGGATCTGTGCAGAGTCCGCATTACTGCAGACGCCGCACCGATCCGCCTGTCGATCTCCCGTTCCATCCTTCCCTCACTCGTGAACAAGACCCCGAGGTACTTGAACTCCTCCACTTGAGGCAGAATCTCATCCCCGACCCGAAGAGTGCACTCCACCCTTTTCCGGTTGAGGACCATGGCCTCGGATTTGGAGGTGCTGATTCTCATCCCGGCCGCTTCACACTCGGCTACGAACCGATCCAGTGAGAGTTGGAGGTCACGGTCTGATGAAGCCAACAGGACCACATCATCTGCAAAAAGCAGTGACCCAATCCTGAGGTCACCAAACCGGACCCCCTCTACACCCTGGCTGCGCCTAGAAATCCTGTCCATAAAAATTATGAACAGGATCGGTGACAAAGGGCAGCCCTGGCGGAGTCCAACTCTCACCGGAAACAAGTCCGACTTATTGCCGGAAATGCGGACCAAGCTCTGACACCGGTCATACAGGGAACGGACGGCCCTTATCAGGGAGTCTGATACCCCGTATTCCCGGAGAACCCCCCACAGAATCCCCCGAGGGACACGGTCGAATGCCTTCTCCAAGTCCACAAAACACATGTGGACTGGTTGGGCAAACTCCCATGCACCCTCAAAGATCCTGCAGAGGGTGTAGAGCTGGTCCACTGTTCCACGGCCCGGACAAAAACCACACTGCTCCTCCTGAATCCGAGATTCGACTATCCGACGGACCCTCCTCTCCAGCACCCCCGAATAGACCTTACCAGGGAGGCTGAGGAGTGTGATTCCCCTGTAATTGGAACACACCCTCCGGTCCCCCTTCTTAAAAAGAGGGACCACCACCCCAGTCTGCCAATCCAGAGGCACTGCCCCCGATGTCCACGCGATGCTGCAGAGTCGTGTCAACCATGACAGCCCCACAGCATCCAGGGCCTTGAGGAACTCGGGGCGGAGCTAACTTCAACGCGGAAGAAATAATTTAATTGCGGCTCTTCAGACTGTTCAGATGTTACCGGACAGATGGATAAATTCTGCTTATAACGATACGAGTCGTTTCGCGGGAGTTATATGATGTCCAAACTATTTATTTACTGTTTTACAGCCGCAGCAAAGAACTCTGGGTAACCATGGTAACCTAGATACACAGTAGATAATGCTACGGTAAGGATGTTATAAGGACTATTAAGACTCACAGGCCTTATTAGATTAACTTAATCAACTATATAAATGTGATATTTAAACACTTGTGGTATTTTAATTTTTCATAAATCACTTTTAAATCCAAATGAAGAAGAGAGGAGAGCCTCTGCTGTCCAGGAGGGAGAGTGTGTGTTTCTATCAGCAGCTGCTCTGAACGGCCAAAGAAGAGAAAACTGGAGATAGAAAACTATCACAGTATAAAGGTTTGTTATTGTTTATTGAATCTGATTAAATGTCCTGACTGTCATTTTCTTGCATATTATTATTTTTAGCTGAAACGTTAACAGCTAACATCAGTAGGACTGTAACCTCATTTATAATTCATAACGGCTAGCTTTACTAGCACCCAATGTTTTCTTGCAACATTAAAGTGGTGGTTTGATTTATTATTTTTATTTATTTTATTATTTTAATTCACCTACCTATCTAACCTTGTGTGTCCAAAATGTCCAAAATAGTTTCAGGCTAACATTATTTTTCTAGTTATGTTAAATTGTATTTCTGTTGATCATATTTGGACATATTAAGATAACTGGATCATTTGAATATTTTGATAAAATTGTATTTGTTGTGTGGTTAATATATAGGTCTGGAAGATACATGTAATGTACCTTTGTAATGTCTTCCAGCCTATATTTAAATATGAATAATAATGTACTGTTTCATCTTTTCTTTGCATACTGCAGCAGGAGCATATAGCTCATCAGCTGACTGCTGCAGAGGGAACATGGTCAGAGACTTCAGGCTCATCTCCTCCTCTGATGTGACTGCAGCTCCAGAGCTCATAACTGCTGAACCAACATCCGGTACCAGCACTACCTAAACATCCATTACACACATTTAATACACTTTGGTTTTCAACTAAAGCCAGAGAGTTGTTGTTAATTCATGTTCCATCTCTAGTGGTGGCAGTATTTCACTTATTTTTCTCCTTCTTTACTCCAAATGTTCAACTTGTCAAATTGGTCCGTACATGTTGAAGCTGAAGCTGCATTTCTACATACACTCATCTCAAGGTTAACATCACACATCATAAGAGTAGTCTGTATCAGTATAAGATCAGCTGAGTCTGTGTCTCAGTTTAAAAAGCTTTTTGATGACACCACATCATGAAGATGTATTCATGACACTCTGCAGCTTCATTAATGTTCTGGAAATAGAAGCCCCCCACGCCCCACCCCCCCAACCACCACCACCGCCACCACAAGGTTTATCATGCAGGAAGCAGTTTGTACTTCCTCTTAATCATGATTCATGGTTGCTGTCGAACATGCACCTTTTA
This sequence comes from Scomber colias, assembly GCA_021039105.1. NCBI lineage: Eukaryota > Metazoa > Chordata > Actinopteri > Scombriformes > Scombridae > Scomber > Scomber colias. The sequence goes on from JAJDFG010000179.1 coordinate 271,391, forward strand.
TACTTGATCTCATGTAACTTAAAGATGAGTGTATTCTTGTTTTTTGTGTTTTGAATGTATGGGTGTAACACCTGGACACTGGTTCTAGCAATCCCCACCCTAGTGTCTACTATCCAATCGGGTTAAATTCTTGTTCCACTTTCTGATGACAAATGTACACCTGTTCTTTGTTGATTATATACTGTCAACTCAATCACAACTTTACACTTTAAACTTGCATGCAGTGCCTACACCAAAGTTACATTTTGCGTACAGGTGATACGACAATCTAACACTGCATTTTTAACCTTTTCACATCTCATTAACACCATTGGTTTGGTTTTGGCACAAAAACCAATTTGGTTAAAACTGTGAAATGTGGCTAATATATATATATATATATATATATATATATATATATATATAATATGACTGATATGAGTTACAAACTGTGAATTTCAGACTCAGGTATGTAGGGAACTTGCCTGAGATCACTTTGTAGACCAATGTTGTAGTCTGTGCAAAGTGAGTGACGACAATCCATCCAAGCTGTATAAAGAGCAGTGGTGGGTCCTGAAAGCAGAGTTAGTGATGTATCTCAGGGCTGAGTTATACAGGGGATCAAGTTTTGATAAGGTAGATGGCGAGGCAAACCTGTAAATGGTATCGCCAAAGTCAATCTGGGACAGAAGAAGGCCAGCAATTAAGATGCAGTAGATAGCAGGACTTGAGCCTGTACAAAAAGCCTTCGTTAGCAGCTCTCACTGTTCAGTTTGTTCCTGACAGTTGTTGAATGTATTTTTGTTTCTTTGCTAAACATTAGTCACTGTTTCTATCTGCATTTCCCACAGATCACCTTTCTGTTGTTGACTTTAAGTTGATTTAGTTGAGATTGTGTGACCTGCTCGTTTCGGGACTGGACTGCAGATCAGGTAAATTGTAGCTAGTTTCTACTAGTGGATATTATGTTGTAAGAACAAATATTTTGGCGGGAAAACACAACTATGCAAATCGTCTCTGAACATTTCACTCAGACATTCAGCATAAACATATTTGCATCTGGCCAAATACATTACAATAGACAATCCGACAAAGTGCTCAGACAAACCACCTCAGCTGACTCTTTTCAATGCTAACTCCTACTCCTAGCCTCCCCCATGGCCAAGGCCACACACGCAATGGAGAAACTAATTTCGACTGTTTGTATCAATGATCTCATTCTTTCTGTCTCTACCCAAAGCTTGTGATCATAGGTGGGGGTTGGCACCGAGATTGACTGGAAAATAAAATGCTTTGCTTACTAAAATTAAAACTGGGCAAACAAATAAAAAATATTATCTATTCAGGAAATGGCATCAATATCTAAATCTCTCCAGCAACACAAACCTGAGAACGCATTACATGCACGATCACACACACACACACACACACACACACACACACACACACACACACACACACACACACACACACACAAACACTAAAATGTTAAAATCTATCAGTTTAAACTGGAACTGAAACATGATCACACTATGTTTCTTGCAGTGGTCTCTCATTATGCTGACTTGGTGCCTGCTGATCAAAGAACAAGGTCAAACATGATCGACTGTGTTCTGACACAGGAAACATCAGCGTTCATTAACCACAGAAAGAAAAAGACATTTCAGAAGCAATTGAGCAGCACTTTAAGCTGAGTTCCTGTTCCTCTCTCAGATAGAAACTGTGGTCACTGACTGTCTCTTCAGTCTGGTTCAGTGTGTTGGAGGATGAACATCTACAGCTGCCTGTTGGCCTTACTGCTGGCCTGTAATGTGACAGCAGGTAAGAATTTATCTCTCATCATAATAATGTTTAATAATAATGTTTTTCTTTATTTTCACTGCTGTTTTCAGGCTGTAAGAATGCAGCAGACACATATAAAGTATTTCTGGTGTTTTATGTATCGTTCATATCATAGTCTGAAGGTAAAGCTCAGTTTCTTCATACAGAGTTTAACTGATGTTCTGTGTCATAGTTGTATTGTCTGCAGCCAAATGTGTTTTATAAAGATTTTAAAGGTTTGCTGGAGCACGTTCAAGTTCATTATTATTATATTTTAATAAATTAAGTTCAGAGTTCTTTACTGGTCATGTACACAAAGCTCAATACAATGTGCAGTGAAATGATGTGATTAAAAACTAATAAGTTTATAGCTGGTAAGTTAAATAATAAAAATAAAAACTGTAAAAGATGAAAAGTAGATCAAATATAAAATATTATTATTACACAGTATATTACACTATACCCATATAAATAAATATTATAAACAAATAATAATAAGATAGACAGAGACTGTGATGCACAAACAGTTTGTTACCAAGACAATAAAAACACACAGAAAACCACAACGAGTGATGCAGTGCACTGTTACTGTGTTCAATAATATGTCAGACCCCAAAAACCTCTGACAAAAGTCACAAAAGTGAAGTGATGCTTTAAGGTCTTCATGTTTCATGATTAGCAGTTAGCACTCAACAGCTAAATGTTAATGCTGACATTCTGAAAATGTATGTTTAGTTATTATAAACTGTGTTTCTTTTACAGAAATAATCTATCAAGGAGTCGAGGAGACGCAACAGGTCACTCTGCCTTGTCCTCACTCTGTGGAGGGTAAAGTAACATGGAGCAGAGAGATTAATGGAAGGAAAGTTGATATATTAGCAACTGATGGTGACAGAGACCAAAGATTCAATGATCCTCAGAAACGATACAGTTCAATAGCAAGAATTAAGTCACTGTTCTTCCTCAGTGCTATTGTCTCAGACTCTGGAACATATTACTGTAATAATGAACCAGCTGCTGAACTGACGGTGATCCCATCAGGTAACATCAGACTCTGTTAAAGTTGTTCTGCTTTCTGCTTTCTCTTCCTGTTTCAGAGTCTCTGAGCTCAACTTTTCTTTCTCTAAACTTTGATTAAATACAAACATTAACTTATTAATGAAATGCTGCATTTCAGAGGTAAATGTGGTTTTTACTTCAATAATAATCCCTGCTTATACCTGAAACCATCCTCTGAGACCATGTCGACCAGTAAAGTCCCATTTAAGCTCAACGTTAAATACGGAACGGATACAGACGGAGCCTTCTGTTCGTGCTCTGCGTTCATTTCGTCCGTATTTCTGCACGTTTCCATAAAGCTTACGGATACAGACCAAACGGAGCAGTACCACCGGAAATCATGGGGGGGGCAGTGTTGCTGTCACTACGTAGCTCTAGTGAGACACGAAGAAAAAATAACAACGGCTGAACAATTTGTGGAAAGGTTGTGCGAGTTAGTTAGAAACTTTAAACTTCAAACAAGAGGAACATTATCAATATCTTTATCATTATCAATACCTCCTCCACAGTCGCCATGTTTGTTTTTGAGTTTGTTGTTGTCATAAACTTTTGACTCTGTGCTGCCCCCTGGTGGGTGTATTGGTTAACATCCATGCCAACGTAAAGGACGCATGAAAGTATGTGAGCAGTGACGGTAACAACGTTTGAAAAGGACATAAACATTTTAATACATACGTTGAGCATAAATGGGCTTTAAGATGTACTCAGCGCATGGAACAAGACATGACAGATTGACATTTACTTCTTGTGTCTGTAGGTGCTTAAATATTTCTGTGTATTTTTCTACGTTAGACATTTTATTTTTATTTTTTTTATGTGAAGTGCTTAACTTTGCAATTTAGTAAAAAGCTTTTAATGATCCGTGCAGAAAAAATGTCCTTAAACTACTTGAAAATGCTTTTTTTTTTTAATTTTCCTTTTAAAGACCAGCTCATCTTTCATCTGAAACTTTATTTAGGAAATAATAACTTACCTGTGAAACACATTTTAATTAGTTGCTTCATAGTTAGAGGACGAATTCACAGTTTTTCAAATCTGTCTTAAATCGACAGTCATGAGCCCAAATGAATATTAAATCTGTTTTTCTTGCTGTAATGATTCCTCCTGTTCATACTGACCATTAGATCCTTCATCATGTTTACAATGGAAGTGATGGAGGACTAAATCCACAGTCCTCCTCCTGTGTAAACTTTTTAAAGCTAATATGAAGCTTCAGCGTTCAAATGAGTCAAATCTTCATCTTCTATGTTTCAGCGTTACAGTGTTTTTAGTAGCAAAGTCTTTTTGTTACTATACTTCCACCACAGCTCAACAGGAAACACTAAGAGGGAATCTGATGCAAAAAACACTGTAAATGTGTCAGATTTCACTTGATATGACAAACTCACACTGTTACCATAGTAACGATAATAACTAAAGTAACTCACACTGATGAAGCTCAATAGAAGCTGATCATCTACTTTTAAATGACTGTGTGGAAACACTGTGGATTTAGTCCTCCATCACTTTACATTAAAGCACATTTGAAGGAGATCTTTTAATATTCAGTATGAACAGGAGGAATGATTACAGAGAGGAAAACCTCTTTACTGTTCATATAAACACCTGACTGCTGGTTTATTAATCCCAGTAAGGCAGCGAGCAGCCGAGCCAACAAGTGTAAAAGTAACAGAGCATTACTGTGATTAGTAACTGTAATATAATTACTGAATATCAGATAGTAATCCATCACACTACACATTACTGTAAATGTAATATTACTGTAGTGTTACTGCTCAACACTGTTGGCCAATATATTAGTGCAGCTGTAAGTCAGACATCAATACAGTCAGAGCACTTTTAGTGACCTCACCACTTCTTCACTTTACTGTAGAAACAGAAGTTAGTTTCTTAAAGAAAATCTTGTTTTGGAACAAAGCTCATTCATGTGTCTGCTGACTTTATCCTGAATACATTTATGATGACATGTTATAAAACATGCCTTACTTTTTACTTTCTGTTTGTTTGTTGTTCACAGGAACAGAAATACGCCAAACTACAGAGAGGTCCAACATCACTCTGACATGTCCTCATGATGATGGAGGGTCACATGTTCCAACATGGAGCAGAGAGATTGGTGGAAAACAACAACCAATCAGGCTTCATGTTTCAACTGTAACCAAGACGTTGATGTTTCCCAACCTGCATCCTGCTGACTCTGGACTGTACCTCTGTGATGGAAAACCAGCTGTGTATCTAAATGTGATCAAAGGTGAGTCGTCTGAGAGACAAGAACTCAAAGATATACACACAAATATGATGAGAAGAAGTTATTTAAAGGAATAATCTGACGTTTTGGTCAATAAGTACGATCCATGATTTCATCACTTTTTATGGTAAAATGCATTTTGCTGCCCTGTTTATATTTCCTCCATCTCGCACAGAAGAGGACAGGAATCCCACAACACCAACCTCAACTATGATTACAGCAACTGTGCGTACACCTACAAGAAGACAAATAACAGTAGAAATAACTTTGACTTTAGAGAGTGAAATTTGATCGATCTAAACAAACAAAACAGCAGAAAACATTTTAACTGCAGTTATTAATCAAACAGATGCAGAGATATCAGAGCCTGGGAAACTTTTAACACTGTGTTCAAGTGAAACTGAAGTTTCTATGTGAGAAGTCGAGTTCACAACATGTTCAACATTCAAATGTTTTTTATTTATAGAGTTTGAACTGTTGATGATGACTCAGCACTAATATTAAAGTAGCATCGTCCTTTTTTAAAAACTGTGAATCATTTTGTGACTCAGTGACAGTTCCTCATCCAGATCACTGAGCTACATTTCAGGGTCAGATATAAGAGTCTTACAAAGGTTTAATGCTGTATAGTAAAATAAATCTTCTGCTCGTTAATATATATTATTTCAATTCAACACAGAAGATGTTACAACCACTTCTACATCAGCACCAACAAGTAAGTCAAGAGCTCAAAAAGAAAATGGACGAGTAAATGAATCCTGCACTGATTCTAACAAGTGTTATGTTTGGATGCACTTTGTTTATTATTTTCTCTTCCATGTGCTCTTAAAGAGACTCTGTATTTGGTGTTGGGGATAGTTGTTCCCGTCGTCCTCCTCATCATTATCACCATCACCTACTGTTCCTGGAGACGAAGGTTTAAAAGAAAAGGTAAATAAAGTCTGACCTGGAAATGTATATGGTATTTAATAAAAAGTATGATTACAACACATTAACCTAACATTTACTTATACTTCACTTAGAGTAAGGTTTATTTGCTTTTTAAATTTTAAATATATTTCTTACATGATGTCTCTTTTAGGAAGGTTTTTACTAATTTTCACTAATTTTGTTTTCCTTCCTGCTTGGACAGAAGAAGAATACCCGATCTATGACGAGATTCAGGAGGGAGGACTGCAACTTAAAAAGCGTGAGAAAAAAGAGAAGTGTTCTTTTTTTAAATTACAACTTCCTCTTTCCATTATGACTGTTTTAAAATTAAATCCTATGCACTTTCACTATTGTGACTTTTAAATCATTCGACTGTTACTGAGAGGAGCTTGTAATATTAGTAGATTATCATTATACTCAAATCACAAAGTTTCCACAGCCTCTGAGAAACTTCTAAAAGTCTCTTCTCATTATCTGAATAAAAATATATACAGTCATATCCCAAAGGCTGTTTTATATCATATACATAGACATGATGATGTTTTATCCTCTACGTGAACATTATTTCCATAATGTTTCATTCAGAAAAAAGAAGACACTACATCAAATCTACTTTGCTCTTCTTCTTGGCAGGTGTGGAAAGTTCTGGCAGACCATCAGCTACATACAGCCTGGCGGGTTTTCCAGGTAAATGGTCAAATATTTTTTGTGTGTTTCTTGGGATAGAGCGCACACTGTACAGAATTTAGTATCTTGTCACTCACCATCTTGTAAATGTGAAATACTGCTGTCATCACTGGGAGGTGTGGCTTATTTACTGTGATGGCTGAGTCAGTTAACCCTTAAACAGGCCTTACTAGTTATGTCATTTGCACCTAAAGTAAGGAAGGAAGGAAAGGAGGAAGGAAGGGAAGCAAGGGAGGAAAGGAGGAAGGAGGAAGGAAGGGAAGCAAGGGAGGAAGAAGGAAGGAAAGGAAGGAGGGAGGAAGGAAGGAAGGAAGGAAGGAAAGGAGGGAAGAAGGAAGGAGGGAGGAAGAAAGATGGAAAGGAGGGAGGAAGGAAGGGAGGGAGGGAGGGAGGGAGGAAGGAAGGAAGGAAGGAAGAAAGAAAGGAAGGACAGATGAAGAAAGGAAGGACAGATGAAGGAAGGAAGAAAGGAAGGACAGATGAAGGAAGGAAGAAAGGACAGAAGGAGGGAAGATTTACCCTAACAGCTGAACTTAGATCTGAGGAAGGAAGGAAGGAAGGAAGGAAGGACAGAGGAAGGACCCGGGAGGATGACAGGAAGGTTAAAGAGTCTGTATCTCCTGGTGCACGTTGTCTGTTTAAGGGTTAAGATGCAGCATACAAAGCCACGTTATGGTTTCCTTTGATTAATGCAAAGTTTTTTTGTAAACCTTTTATGACCTTTTATGTTTCTGAGTAACAAACAGTTGGACCTGCAGTCTGAATCTGTTTTTGAGTTCTGAGTGAATATTTTACAGCGTGTTGGTTTGTCAGGTGATCATCCACCACTTTGGTCCAGACTGAAATATCTCATAAACTATTGGATGGTAAAGATATTCATGTTTTCTAGAGGACGAAGCATGAGTTTGGTGATTAGGTGCCAATTTTAGCATGTTAAAACACCAAATCAGCAAGTCATTGTCACTATGTTAGCATGTTGATGTTAGCACAGAGCTGCTAGCATGGCTGCAGACTCCTAATTTGGACGTGGAGTGCAAATGCCTTTACCTGAAAATGTCTTTGCATTGTGTCATTAACTCTTCACCAGACTTCAAGAAACAAATTATCCAAACAGCATCACAGCTGTTATTGAAACACCTGTTTGGCCTTAAATTAGATCAATCGTTTGGTCACTGATGTTGACAGTCAGCTCAAAGGTTGAAATAGTGTATGAATATTTTAAAAGGTGAATCAAACCAAAATGATCCCACATATTACACCATCCCTGATCGTCCACCAATGGGAAACAGAACCGGTAAATTCTGAGCTGTCATCTATTACAGTTTTACAGTTTAACCAAATGTTATAGAGATATATCTCTGGTTATACACATGATATATTAAATATATACTTTTGCTCCTTCTTACAGATACATCTCAAACTAATGAGTTGCCATATTCCTTGATCACCAACCCTTTGCCTGATGGTAACAAACAAGGTAAATCATTGACTCTTCTTTTTGGGTTGGAGGGTATTTATGTGTTACCTTGTAGGTATTGGAAGTTTTTACAAATAACTAGCATGTTGACGTTAGCTCACAACCTCACAGAGCTTCTAACAGATTCCTTACTTTGTCCGAAAATGCAACAATCAGAGTGCACAAGGACTTGGACGTGCAGTGCAAAGGCCTTAACCTGAAAATATATTTGTGTCATCAACTCCTCACTAGGATTCAAGACACAAACCATCCAATTAAACCAAAATGATCCCACATATCACACCATCTCTGATCCTGCACCAACAGGAAACAGAACTGGTAAAGTCTGAGCTGTCATCTATTACAGTTTTACACTTTAACCAAATGTTACAGAGATATATCTCTGGTTATACACATAATATATTAATTATATTTTGCTTCTTCTTACAGATGCATCTCTAACTAATTAGTCACCATATTCCTTGATCACCAGCTGAATGACCAGAAGTATTTCTTACTGAAACCCATAAAATTCTTAAAGTTTGTTTGTTGATAAAAATTAAGAGGAAAAAAAAAGCTTATTTATGAGTTTTGGAGGACTACGTTAAACTGTTTCAATGGGGCTTAAGTGTATTATGTTATTTTTTTATTAGTCCTGCAGCCCTTTTAGAATAAAATCCTTTATTATCTATAATTCTAAAATATTTGTTTTTTAATAAATGTACTGTTTTCCATGTATTTATATTTATTTGTTTTTACAACACATTTTTATTTTGTTTAGATTTTTGCATGTTCATAGCATTTATTTTCCAGTTTTCAAACCATTTAAGATATCCATATTTACTGCTTAACGTTTGTTTGTTTTTGACCAATAAAACTAAACCCTAGTCTGTGCCTCTCATGTATTACATTGCGTTCAAATCAAAGAGACAAGGTTAGCCTTTTACGAAGAATAAATACGAGGCGCACTTCCAAAAATAAAGTGGTGGTGGTTTGAAAACACAATTATGATCTCAGTCCTTTAAACTTCTGGATCACAAAAATAGATGTTTGGTTGGTTTGACTTTATCTTCAGATCAGCAAAAATTGCCACAGGAAATGGTGTCAACTTGTTTGTTATAGGCACAGAAATTAAAGGCAGTAGCACCAGTAGTGGCCTACTACTAATTTCATAGTAGTGAATGTGGTGATAATACTGTATGTATCAATAAGACATGTATTTTAATTTAAAATCTCAAAATATTAGTGTATTGTTCACTAAGATGCTTTATGTGCTTGGTTATATATAATTTATTATCAGGAGTATCTTGAAAGTGTTGTGATGATGTTTAACATACATCCAGGTCAGACCAGAACTCAGGTTGGACCATTTTACAGAGCAGAGCACATGAAGTTGTTAATCTAAACATATGTGATGTATAATAGCCGCAGGATGTACATAAACTGTGGCAGGATACCTGAAAAGAACTGTTGACAGTAATCAATTGTTTTGACGTTGGTGGAACTGCTTATCGGACAACAATCATACATCTGAGTGTGTCTGATAAGTACAGAGTTCAGACGAGGTAAATGTCTTTGAGTGTGGGTGTGAACAGCATGAGTGTGAGTTATTAAAGGGCTTATTGTTCTACAATATTAATTAAAATGCTTTCATTGTACTGTCATTGTCCCCCAAAAAACAGCTTATGTAGTTCATCTTAAACCACAGCACAGTGCAGAACAACCTTTTCTCACCAACACCAGCACACACTTTCTCTTGGACAGTTTCACTCTGACACACAACAGGAAAGAACTTAACGTGAAAGCACACAAATATAAATAGAGGAAAAGGAAGCCGAAACTACTTGCATCAGTGATCTGTGGTGCAGGGCTCTATGTGAGTAGAGTGATATCACTTATTACTGATGTTTCTGCAGATAAACAAGCATCTGTGCCACATTCATTTAGCTCAATAATGAGGCCTGTTGTCACTAGTTGTTACTGAATTTAGATCATATAGACAATCATTTATTTTAGGATTGGTTTCATGGCTTTTTTTTAACACTGAGTACTCTGAAGGTAGCACCCAAAGCCTCCAAACTACCTATCCAATCTCCTATCTGCTCCAAATTGAAATTATGAAGTACTTTGCCTTACTTCATTGGTGAGTTTAAGAGCACTACAATAAGCCTAAAAGCTGTGTGGTAAAGAGATTTAGAAGTAACATATGATTATGAAGAGTGGAGTAAACTTGTTGTGGAGATGCCAAGTCCAATCAGAGATGCCAGGTCTAACCTTTTTCAGTTTTAAATACTCATTAGACTGTACTTGACACCGGTGAGGAAGGGTAGGCTCGGACTGAGTCAATCAAGTATCTGATGGTGATGCAAAGCTGACCAAAGGGATGTTCTTCATATGTTTCTCTATTTCCCCAATTTAACCTATTGGCAGAGAGTCATGGACAAGATTACTTTGGTATAAATGTCAATCTTACACTCACACTATGTGTTCTGAATAGTAAAGGAAATAAGAGAATAAGCAGAAAAAAAGCCCAGTGGCAAAAGGTCACACCCACCACAGCTAAGAGAGTCATACTGAGACACTGTGGGGGAAGAAATAACCCGACCTACTCAGAATGATATTAGTTAACCTATTACCTACTATACAGTTTTTTGAGCACACACATCTCTGTTATGTAGATAAACTCTGCCTTGACTTCTCAATGCCTGTTTTGCCCTCATATTCTCATCCTTTGGTACTTCTTTATGGGCATTAGTTAGCAACAATCCTATCTCTCCTTCTGCCTTTGACATGTAAGAAATCATGTAAACCATGCATGCATAGGCGTAAACAACATGTTGGATTCCGGATTTGCATTCCAACATATCAGTAGTGGCTTGTTGTACATATTTACCCAAACTTCATTAACCTGAATTTCTACCTAAAAGTTTCTATGCAGCCTCAAAAGACACTTGACTAATCACTAAACTTTGAAACAAAGCTTGGACACCATCATAGCTATTGTTCTTATCTGACAGAGCCTTCTTGATTTGTGCCGTAATCTCTGGTAATCTCCCGTAAAACAGGAAGTCATTATAACTCTAACACACATTGACCAATCTTTACCAAATCTCCCACACATGATGAGAGTCCTGTCCTGAACATGTCTCTACTTCAATATTGAGTCATAGCGCCACCAACTGGACACAGGAAGTCAGTCTCATGTCACAAACATCATCAGATTTACATGGTGTGTTCTCCATCATATGCTAGAGCATGATACTTACTTAGTGGGTGTTCACTAGTGCCACATTGTGGACATAGGAAATATTCTTTATTGTCTTCTCCCAATGTTCGGTAAGAACCCAGATATCGAGAAGTTAAGAGCGGATGCCACATACGCAGTGGACCCCGGTTCACTCATAAATGTATGTTTTGAAATATCTTTAACAACACATGTTTTTGAGAGTAACACTGAGTGTAAATATAACTTTTGTTTACAAGAAAACTCCTCAGTGCACCCTTAAATGAATGAAGTATGTTCAGGTTTCTCAATTCTTCCCAAATAGTACAGTAGTATAGCTTATTTGACTATCTGCTTAAGACCTGAGCCACAAAGCTGGAACAATGTATTTTATTGCAATTATCACCAACATCAACTATTATCAGTTTGTAGTCAACTTTTAATTCAAATATACAATAAAATGCTGAATAATTCTGCCTCCTTACAGACTGTGACCAGAATCTATAATCAGTATAATTGACATGATATTGTACTGAAAATTGGGCTTACAGTTATTCTCATGTATTTTTAATTATTTATTTTTTCCTGTTAAATTGAGCTCCTCTGGATGTTTTCAGCTGTATGACAGAAGGTCATATTCTGAGTCTTTATCAGTTTAAACAGTTTCCAGGACTGTGACGCTCAGTTTTCCAGCGTCAGTGTGAAGAGGAAGAGGAAGAGGAGCAGCAGGGATGTGAGTGGAAAACTGTCTCACACACTGAAGCTTCATACTTGAGTCAGACCGGCAGCAGCTCTGCTTTCTTCTGCTGGAGATGCTCAGCTTCGTGATTTTCTGCCACATCTGGTTCCTGCTGACACGTCTGATCAGATGCAGTGAAAACTCCACAGGTACAAGTGAATATCATCTTCACTCATAATTCATAGTAATATATGACTTCTGTGTTGGCCTTGGAGTCATATGTAATGTTTGTTGTAATATTTTCACATTGTGGTTATTTGCAGAAAGTAGAAGTAGTGTTGAAATATGTTTTGTATTTCATGTAGCTTGATGTCTCAGTCATACTGTATTTTCTCTAATGCTGCAATATAATTCAACACTACAATTTGAAATGTATATTTTTGAGCCACTCTTCAACATTTTAAAAAGGTCAACCAATAAAGTCAAGTAAAAGTAATTATTTAACTACAAATAAAATAATGAAATCAACTTCTTTCTTTCAGTGACATTAATGATAAAGTATTTTTCTTTTTGAGAAAGTTTTATAATCCACATTATTCCTTATTTACATAATCATCATGAAAAAAAGCAATGGAGGTTCACAGTTCAGTTATCTTTGAAGCTCTTTGTTTTTGACTTTGTGTTTGTTTTAATTTACGTTAATAAAGGTTATTAATAATATATACGTTTAAACATATGTGTTATTTCGTCAATATACGATATAACAAAAACAGTAAAGTGACTTAATTTTGTTTTTATCAACAAAATTTGAGGTTTTTACCTGACAGTCATCCTTTCAATAAATATTTATGCACATTTAAACAGTATATTAAAGACTCTAGTAAAGTGTTTTTTATGTTTATATGTAATATTTCTTTGCATAATCACATAATTACAGTTTTAAGGAATAAAAAACCCATAATAATATAGAAACTGTAAAAATACTCCTAGATGAAGATGGATATATTTTCAACTTACTGCTTTACATTTTATACATTATGTCTAACAAAGGAGTATACTCAGTGATTCTTCAACTCAAAGTAAAATAGTAAAATAAAGAAAAACTAAAGCTTTTCTTTGGCAGTGACAGTAACAATGTGAACAAAGACCTTTAACTTTAAGTTTTTCTTTTCAAGTCCATTTTATTGTCCACATGAATGCTTTTAATGAACATTTCGGCACACTTAAGCAAAATATTTTACTGTCATTCTTTTTGTAATCAACAGCTTACAGACGGCCTGTATTTCTATCTTTCGCTGCATTTCCTGTATTGTTGGTTGAGGCAGACACTGAACATGTTTCCATGAGATTAAAGAGGAAATAAAGCTAAAACTGACCATCAGCAGGGTATGAGTCACACAGCTCACATACAGAAGAAATAACAGGACTGTACTCAGTGTAAAGATAATATAGCTCCAATAAAAAGTTATAAAAAACACATAATATACTAAATATCCAGCATGTGATACTATTGGTTTGGTTTTTAATGGTCTTTTTATTCTGCTTTGAACTCTGATCAGTGAAGCTTGTGAGTATTTGCTCATGTCTTTGTTTGTGCTGTTTTAAAACTGTCCTCTCTACATGGATAATAAAATATTTCAAGTGAAATCAGGCAAAAAGAAGAATCAATGAGAATGAAAACAAAGATAAACATAAATAACACATTTGAACAGGAGATAAAACAACATGAACTGTTTTATTTAAAGTTTTTATTAATGAACTGATCTGAAGCTCTTCATTCTGTGTTCTTCAGGTCTGCAGGTGCAGAGTTTCGGGTCTGAAGGCCTCCTCTCTCCTCCTGCAGTGATCCATGTTTCAGTCCCAGAGGATCACCGCCTGTGTCTGCAGTGTGGCGATTCTGATGGCTCTGATGTGGTCTGGACTCGGCAGGACAGGACGGTTCTGGTGACTCGGCAGGGAAAGTCCGAGACCAACCGGGACCGCTGGCGCTACAGTCTGCTGTCCGATGGTCAGCTCTGCATGCGACTCGACGACTCTGACAGCGGAGAGTATCGCTGCAACCAGCAGCTGGTGGCCGAGCTGCAGGTGCTGTCAGGTACACTGGAGCTGGAGCTGTGAGTGGTGCATTATGGGAATGAAAAGATGTTTATAAACAGCTGATTTGTGGAGTCAGCAAATTTTAAAATTTCAAATGTTAAAGTTTCTTTCAATGTACAAAAAAAGGAGTTTTGAAGATGTCCAGCTTCATAAATGAGATTGGTGGAGACCCAGAGTGTGCATTAATAAATGAATAAATGAGACATTATTAAATAAATAATCATATAATAATTCACATGGATGTGATAAGACACATAACTTACATAACACACCAGAAAACCTCAGGATGGATGTCAGCATTCGCTTCTTTTGGTTTTGTTGACTAAACAAAACTGAAAGACTTACATAGACACATAACTTACATAACACATAACTTTAGTTGACCACCGAAGACACATAACTTACATAACACACCAGAAAACCTCAGGATGGATGTCAGCATTTGCTTCTTTCGGTTTTGTTGACTAAACATTACCAAACCTCAGAAAACTGTCATTTTACAAACACAACCATTTTAATTAAAACATTTAAAACAGTATAATGTCATAGTTTAGGAAGTAACTGACTCATTTTGGAGAGCAGTAACTTGGATGTTATTGCACATCGTAACATAACTTTAAATGAAGAGTCATATTCTGTAGTCAACTAAAACCTCTCTGAACAGAAACAGAAAGCCACTACATTGACACATATCTGAGAAAGAAAAAAAAAGAAAAAAAGGGATGTTGAAGGCTTTATGTTACAAGGGAGGAACGTTATTTCAACATGGGAACACAAAGTTCCCATTATGATGATTTGTCACAAACAGTACATTTAATATTTAAAATATGAGGCACTTTACTGTCTATAATGCTACTTTCTACATTTCAGAGGGAAATATTATGTATAGTATTAGTCCTGCCTCTCATCCAATGGCAGCTGGTATTGGCTCCAGCCAGATGTCTATGAGTTGTTAACAGCTCCACCAAATGCTTTCATTTCAATAAATGTTCAAATGATCCAATATTTCAGCAAAAATCAAAGATTAGAGAAAAAGTCCAAAAACTGAAAACACATTTGTGTATCAGAACTTTATTTTTTCTTCTTTCCCATTAATCATCTCAGCAGCCCTCACATTTATCTGCTGACCCTTTGGAGGGGCCTCACCCCTAGGTTGGGAACCACTGGACTAAACTAGCTAACTGTATATAAAGTAGTGTAAACTAGCTAACTGTATATAAAGTAGTGTAAACTAGCTAACTGTATATAAAGTAGTATAAACTAGCTAACTGTATATAAAGTAGTGTAAACTAGCTAACTGTATATAAAGTAGTGTAAACTAGCTAACTGTATATAAAGTAGTATAAACTAGCTAACTGTATATAAAGTAGTGTAAACTAGCTAACTGTATATAAAGTAGTGTAAACTAGCTAACTGTATATAAAGTAGTATAAACTAGCTCCACCTCCAGCAGCTACAACAGTAACATGGTGCTCTAACACTTTCTACATAAACTCATAAACACTGCAGACTGACTTTCTCTCTGACTGATATCTATAATGTGCCCCCCCCCCCCCCCCCCCCCCCCTCTCTCAGGTCGGGACTTCCGGGTGTCTGAAGGCTGGACGCTGCTGCTCCCCTGCAGAGGCTCAAATCGACCCAAACAGAAGTGGATTCATCGGAGGGTGGGAGGGAGGCGGGAGTCCATCCTGACCCGGTATAAGAACGGGACGGTGAAAGTGGAGCAGGAGGAGAACCGGTACAGTTTTAACAACGAGGCCCTGCAGATCCTGGACCTGCAGCTAGGTGACGCTGGAGATTACCTGTGCAACGGAGAGCTGCAGGCCACAGTCACTGTCCTCACAGGTAGGATAACTTCTTGTTTGTTTCCTGTTATATTCATTTTTATTCATCTATTCTGGAGTAAAACATGAAGCTAATGATAGCCTACTCTTTTTAAAAATAGAGGATCATGACTCATTGTTTTCATCTGCAGGTTTAGACTCACGATATTTCCTTCCGTTTCATTTCTCTCACCTGTTTTATTATTGATTAGTTTCATTTGTGTTAAACTCTTTATTTTATTAATTATACTGGACAGACTTTTTTTGTTTAGTTAATGATTTACCAAGAGTACATTCACTTAAAATGTCCTCAGATCATCCAGAGACGACCGAGCTGTTTTCAACCAGCAGCTCAACAGCGACACCTGCTGGCATGACAACAGGTCAGCAGCACACAAACACTGCACGGAAAGAACTTTACATTTATATACATATCTGAAGGAGTAAGACATCGATTATTAACCACGACAGACTCAGGAAGGGATGAGGAGAATTTGGACAGTGATATGATAAAGGCTGTGTTGTTTGTAGTCGTTTTGTGGCTTCAGGTTTCATCATCTTTTGTTTCTTTGTGGTCATTTTATGGCTCTTCCTGTAGTTGCGTCACATCTCTTTTCGTCTCTGTTGTAATTTCATGAATCTTTTTAGCAGATCTTGTAGCCAGTTTGTGTCCCTTTTTAATCGTGCCTCTTTGTAGTCATTTTGTGTCTCTGTAGTTTTGCATGAAGCTCTTAATGTGTGCAAACAAGATAATTAATTATAAAATAAAATCATTTTTTCAATCTGTATTTTAATGTCCTGACCCATGCATGATTTTTCCAGTTTTACTTCCATAAATTGCATTTTCTTACCTGAAATCTCCACGAAAAGGATGAATTATTTTTTAATAGTATAAGTAGTTCATACTGTTGTTGATGTGTGTTTTGTGTTCTTCCTCTTCTGTTTATCAGATGTGGTTGAAAAAAAGAAGAAGAAGGAGGAGAAGAGACCAGAGAACGGTCAGCCTTTCACACACAGCACACATCATGTCATGTAGAAATAAGTTTATAACCACGAGTCAGATTTATGGTCAGATGTTTGCTGACCAGATGTTCCGGTGCTCTTCCTCTCAGCTCTGTTGTTGGTGGCCGTCGTCAGTTTGGGGTTGATGGTCGTCCTCATGGCTTCTGTTTGTGTTTTACTGACCAGCATGAAGTGCAGGAGGAAGAGGAGGAACAGGCGAGCAGGTGAGCGGATAATGTACGGAAGGTCAAGAGTGTTTGGTTTATATTCATCACCTCTGAAGCTTCAATGTGAAAGCAGCTTGTGTTCACGAATCTAATTTTGACATCATTTATATATTTTAATGAATATACGGTAAATTAAACTGATGAATGATTTAAAAGGGGTTTCAACTGACAGAATAAGACTTGGTGTCGGTTAATGACTTCTTATTTAAAATATAGAAATAACATAAAAGAATAAAAAGAAAAAACAAAATTGTGAGTTGTTGTTTATGTGTGTTGTATATGTTTATTTACACATTAAATTGTAAATTGTGTATTTTTACGATGTATTCTAAAATATTAATATGTCCTGAATTAGTGTGTAATTAAAAATGTTTTAGTCTCCCTATTTAATATTTTTAGGCAGTATGTAAACATTTAATAAACAGTTTATATAAATGTATGTATGTACTTAAAGTTGTGTATTTTATGATGTATTCTAAAATATTAACTTGTACTATAAATGTACTATATTTTTTCTAATTATATTATTTATTATATTTTCATATAGAATCATTTGGTCATTTGTTATTGCCTTTATATGATATACAATCATTATGGTTTTCTACCTCAAAGCAGAATGTAATACATTTTAGAGCACTTATTGCTTATTGCTTGTAAAGTGATCTATAAGTAAAAAATCATCATTATTATTATTATTATTATTATTACCTTTACTATATATGTTATATCTTCAGCAGCAGCAGCAGCAGAAGCACAGAGACATGGAGACACTGAGCTGCAGCCGTGGACGACCGGTGAGTGACATCATCAAACCTCAACATCAGTAATCCTCAGCTGTTTTCTCTCACCATGGATAATTAACCTCACCCGTCTGTCTGCAGAGTGTGACGTGTTTGAGAGTCCGTCCCCGGCAGAGGAGACGATCCACTACGCCTCTCTGGGCCGACAGACCTGGAGGGACCGACCCTGCAGGACTCCACCAGATCAGAACCATCACAACGTCATCTACTCGTCTGTGATCACCAGACCTGCTGCTAACAAACACAAACACTGTCAGACCGGGATGAAACTCTACATCTGAACCTCTAGAAGAAGCTGTTATTGAGCTTAACTTTGCCTGTAAACACTGTTTGTTAAAGTAATCACAAACTGTACAAATCCAAATGTCCAAATGTGATTAATGCTGATTTAAATATCGAGTATATTTCACTTTAAATTGAATGTTGCTTTAAGGGAAATTCACACTGCCGCAGCGATTACAGTAACAAAAAGACATGAATACATTTGTAAGTTCAGCTAATTAAAATACATGAAGGAACATTTTACTGACATGCAGACAACAGACAGGAAGCAACTATGTACATTTTTACACTAATCAGTCATATTTGAGCTTTTAAGTTTGCTCACAACAGTTTCAGGTTTTTGTACACATGATTTTACTTTCACCAGTTTTTTTGAAGCCCTCTGTTTCAAATCAGCAGCATTTAATAAGAGCCAGCAGTGTTTTACATCAGAATGTGTTTATTAAAAATGAAAAACTCTTGACAGATACATGTGAACAACAAACCAACAACAACTAAAATCAGAGACAAACACAACAGAACACAGAAGCTTTGTATTATTTAACATATGTACAAAATCATGATGTGCTTATAGCAACATTTAACATTCTTACAGTGCTGAGCGAGTTAATTAAAACATGTAAAAACTGACACAGTACATCGGTAATTACTCAGCTCCGCTCACATGTAGAGCTTCAACGATCAATCAGTTAGCCAATTGACAGGAAATGAATCAGCAACTATTTTAATTACTGATTATTCATTTTTTAAGAACACATATGAGAATTCTCGGTTCTCCAATGTGAATATTTTCCAGTTTATTTGGTCTTCTGTAACAGTAGATACAATATTTTGGTTTAAGGACTGTTGGTCGAGACAAAAAGACCTTTGAGGACGTCAATTTGGACTCTGTCTGGGAAACAGTAACGACAAACAACTAACTGATTATTCAATACCATAATGAAGAAACTGAGATGTTTTTAAGATATTTACGGACCATTAACAGCCGTACCAGCAGCTAATGTGACTTTCTCCTCTTTTGGTACCAAGATATCAAATATCAGACCGATCTGTCCACTGAACACACAGACTGAACTGACCGTCATCAAACCAGCAGTAAAAACAACTAAACTGTCCAAATATCAGAGCAGTACTGGGATTATTACTGTAATCTCTTACACTGAGCATTATACTAATAAAGTAAACTAATTATTAGGAAGCAAAATCATACTTCTACATTTGTGCAACACCCAAACAGTCTATTTAAAAAAAACTTTGAAATAGCTTAAAAGAATCAGAGTCAGCAGACAGAATCATTGTTTTTACAGCATATTGATAAACTCAGTCTACACAGTATAAAGTAACACCTCAAACTTGACTTTAAACTAGTAACAGTGTAATTTACTTTCTCTCCAGCAGGTGGCAGAAACACTCTTTACATAATTAAACCCTTAAAGCAGTATGACTCATTACTGACACTAATTTGTAAAAAGGTATTTTTAAAAGTAGAAGACTCAGATTAATAATCATTGAGGTTTTTCTGCTGTAAAAATACAGACAATAGAAATTATTAAAGCTCTATCTGTGGTCACGTGACACATTTCGGTCCTTACGACTGGCCACAGTAGAGTATGTGACATCGTCTTCGACCAATCCTGTCGCTCCTCGGCCAGAGGGGCGGGCCTTGTCTGCATGCTTCAGACTGGAATAGTGCAAATCAAAGTCCTGCAGACAGATAACATGCATGTAGTCAGTGTTAGAAATGAAGGGTCTTCAGGAGGGATGATGAGTTTATTTATTCAAATCATAACTGACAACCATGATGATTTGTTGGTGGCATCTTCAAAATTTAAATAAATAATTACATAAATACATTTTTTTTTTAAATACAAAAAAAAAAAAAAAAGAGTCAACCAAAAAACAAATTAAATTCAAGCTTTCTGACTGAAAAGGTGACTGTAAAAAACATTTCATTGTGATATTGTGACAGAGATTTTATCATTTGAACATTTTAAGTTATGAACTCTACTTTCATCAGAAGAATAACATTTACTGACCTCTATTACCTTCAGCCTGGTGTCACTTCTCACTCTATGACAGCAGCAAACAGCTGGTTTACCTGCAGATAAATAACAGAGTGAGATTAATGTATAACTGCCTGCAGACAAGGTCAAGACATTCAGGTAGAGTACAGTGGGGGTTTTGGGGTTTTTTTTTACAGCTTTTTCTCTGAAAATGACGCTATGAGAGCGCTGAGAGTGAACCAGAACAGTAAAGAACAGTAAAGTTGCAGATAAACGATGAGCTGAAACTGACTGACCTAACCCTAACCCTTTCCACACAGTCATTTAAAAGTCTCTGATCAGCTTCTATTGAGCTTCATCAGTGTGAGTTACTATAGTTATTATAGTTACTATGGTAACAGTGTGAGTTAGTCATAACAAGTGATATCTGACACATTACAGTCTTTCTAGCATCAGACTCCCTCTTAGTGTTTCCTGTTGAGCTGTGGTGGAAGTATAGTAACAAAAAGACTTTGATACTAAAAACACTGTAACGCTGAAACATAGAAGATGAAGATTTGACTCATTTAGACGCTGAAGCTTCATTTTGAATGTTTGACTCTTGATGTTTTCTTATTTCATTATCCTTGTTTGTTCTAACCCTAACCCTAACCCTTTTTCTTTCATTCTCTCTTTCTTTCTTTCATTTTCTTTCTTTCATTTTCCTTTTCAGACATGTGGGCGGCTGAAGCTTCATATTAGCTTCAGATCAACTTTTAAATCCATGTTTCCACAGAAGGAGGACTGCGGATTTAGTCCTCCATCACTTCCATTGTAAACATGATGAAGGATCTAATGCTCAGTATGAACAGGAGGAATCATTACAGACAAACTGTAATGATCCTGACTGTTGTTTACGACACTTGAAATTGTGAACTCATCCTTTAAAAGTCCTTGACATGTTTGTCAAGGAAGTGGTTTAATGAACACATAAAACGGTTTATAACTGTGTGTGTGTGTGTGTGTGTGTGTGTGTGTGTGTGTGTTCACATGTTGGTGACCAGGTTAGATTGTTCCTCTGCACACAGTTTATTTAATATTTGTTCTGAATAAACAGAAATAGAAATCCAGTCCACATTAAAGACCAAAATGAAAGTGAAAGTATGAAAGTGAAACTATAAGTCGGGCTGTTTTTGCCGTCGGACGGAGCAGCAGACAGGCAACCAACGAGCTGCGGTTTTTATTCAAGACAAGGAACAACGAACTACTGATTCAGATTAAAGAACAGGCCGATTCCTCTTTTTCTCTCTCTTCCTTTCTTTATCTCTTTCTTTCTTAAAGACAGGGCGAGCTTTCGTGTTCACTGCCCCCCTCTTCCTGTCAACATGCCGGACACCCAGCTGTGTCTGGAGGCCCTGTCAGCTCTCTCCGGCTGTAGGGTGGAGCTGACCGGCGGGGCCTCGCAGCTCACCCCGCAGGACTTTGTCAACATCGTTGCCCTCAAAGAGTTTTTAAAGCAGGAGGGCTTCAAGGAGCTGGAGTATCCCAGCTTGGGGACGCTGTCATTGCAGGACTTCGACGACCAGGACATGTACAGCTCCCCCCCGGCGCTGACCGAGCCCCCCACCCAACTCAGGACCACGGTCAAGATCAACCCGCAGGACTTCTTCCATCCACAGTACGACTACGACTTTACCAGGATAAAGGTGCGGTCCGCTCAATTCATGTGACACAGGCCTTACATGTTATATAAGTTATATAACATAAAAGGCCTGTGTCACATATAACTCACCTTTACCACACTTTACTTCACTGGCTCTTTATTTCCTACTTAAATCTACAGTAATCAACATTAATGGTTTGATAATGGATTGAGATTATTTACAAGATTACATTTAATTTCAGTTCTGTTTGGTTGTTTGTTGTTGTTGGTTTTATTTTGGTGGAAACTGTCTAAAATGATGCAGAGAGAACACACTGACCTGCAGTCACCTTTGAGAGAGAGTGTTAATGTACAATAGGGTGGGACACTGCAATTCTGACTTCTTTCCTGTATTTACATATGAATCCAATACATTATATCAACACTAATATCATTATGAAAATGTTTTCTTGTTAAATTAGAAGACACTTTTTGGATATTGTACCCTTATATTTATCCTTGTGCTAAATTGTTTTAGTGGATTTTGTAATCTGGGACAGTTTATAGGCTTAGAAATGCTTTGATTTATACAAAGCAGCCTTATCTGCCAGTTAAAACACTAGTAGCCTGTATGTTCACGTGTCATTTTAAACAATATAACTTACACAGCTTACATATACTAGTTAGCTTTAAAATAATTGAATAGAAAAAGAGAATAACGTACAGGGTTGTCCCACTTTAGTCAATGTCCCATATTACACTAATCCACCCTAAATGAGTGATTGACTGATTGATGTCTGACTCTGTTATCCCGTCTGTCCACCTCCAGGACGGTGACACCACCTTCCTGCGTGGTAACGAGCAGTATGTCCGGCCCTGCGGGTGGAGCCGGGTCGCCCTGCGGGTCACGCAGAAGTACGATGGTGGGGACGGCTGGCTCGGGACGGGGAAGGACGCCTGGCCCGTCTCCTACCACGGACACAACATGGACGGCTCCCTCGGCGTCATCCTGACCCGCGGCGCAGACCCCAAAGATGATGAGCCCACCTTCCTGGACGCAGCCGCCGCATCGATGGTCACCGGAGAGACCCGGGGCCGAGGGGTCTACTCCACCCCAGACATCAAGATGGCGCAGAAGTACTGCAAGAAGTTCAAGTCCAAAGTGGACGAGAAGACGTACGAGGTGGTTCTTCAGAACCGGATCAACCCGGAGAAGAGGACCAAGTGTCAGAGAGAGGACGTGTGGCTGGTTTACGTCCCTCAAGGCTGCAACGACGTCCAGACGAGGGCCATCGTGCAGGAGTCCATCCGTCCCTACGGGCTTCTGCTGAAGCAGGTGTGAACCTCAAAACCTGCACCATCAGGGTCCCAGCAGGAGCCTGGAGTCTTCTTGAGTATCAACAAAGAACCTCACAAAGTGATCCTTTACATTAATGCACAGTTTCCTTCAATCTTCATTCCTGTTTGTCTGTTGGGAGACTGAGCTAACAACTGTGAGGCTTTTTCCTACATTTTATTAAACCTATGCTGCTTTTTTAACAAAATACACAAAAAACCGCCACTGCTGAGCTACTGTACCTCCTGCTGCCTTATCTAGAGATGCATGTTAGAATAAACTTTATGGAAATCAGTTTAACTTCAGACACATGTTTGATTGATTGATGGGTGTAACAAATAGAAAATAAAAAATAGAAAGCAAACATGCAGGTGTGGTTTCATTTGTGAAAACATAGATCCTCAGTATTAATCAAATCAAGTTTATTCTCTACATGATACGTTTAAATGTAGGAAAAGACTGTGGGAAACAAGAGACTCTTTTTATGCTGCCATCTAGTGGCTGAATCATGGGATGTTTCACTTTACTTTCAGTGCCAAACTGTTGTGAGTATGAGCTGAATATCAAGTAATAAAATCAGCTGGTTTTAGTTGCTATTTGTCTTTTTTCCTGTTCATAATTAAACTGTCTTCATTATTCTTGTATGTGAGATTTTAGGGTGTTTAACAGGTGAGAGCAGAGAGAAATGTTTGGGATAAATGAATTGGATGAAATTAATTTTAGACTAGTTGTTATGAGGTATGATAGTATTTATTTTGTTATATTAAATGAAACTGTGAAGAAAACACAGATCTGAAAATGTGTAAGTCGTCACAAAGACAGAAGCAGATGAGAGAGAGAGTAACACTGAGCACACACCTGAGCAGTGGTAGATTCCCACCATGCAGAGGAAACAGAGGAGCAGTAAAGCTGGAAGAACACAGACTCCCATAACCAAACACGGCTGTTCTCTGACCGAATCCCCGTCACCTCCTGCACACAAAACACAACACAACAGGACATTCATTCATTCATTGACATTGACAGTAACAGTATGACGACCAGAAGTATCAATCATTTTGAGGTACTTCTACTTTCCTTGAGTATTTCCATGTGATGCTACTTTATACTTCCACTCTAATACATTTCAGAGGGATGCTTATGTACTTTTACTGTAATACTGCATACTACATCACTATAATACTGCAGTACTTTTACTGTAATACTGCATACTACATCACTATAACACTGCAGTACTATTACTGTAATACTGCATACTACATCACTCATAATACTGCAGTACTTTTACTATAATACCGCATACTACATCACTATAATACTGCAGTACTTTTACTGTAATACTGCATACTACATCACTATAACACTGCAGTACTATTACTGTAATACTGCATACCACATCACTATAATACTGCAGTACTTTTACTGTAATACTGCATACTACATCACTATAATACTGCAGTACTTTTACTGTAATACTGCATACTACATCACTATAATACTGCAGTACTTTTACTGTAATACTGCATACTACATCACTATAATACTGCAGTACTTTTACTGTAATACTGCATACTACATCACTCATAATACTGCAGTACTTTTACTGTAATACTGCATACTACATCACTATAATACTGCAGTACTTTTACTGTAATACTGCATACTACATCACTATAATACTGCAGTACTTTTACTGTAATACTGCATACTACATCACTATAATACTGCAGTACTTTTACTGTAATACTGCATACTACATCACTATAATACTGCAGTACTTTTACTGTAATACTGCATACTACATCACTATAATACTGCAGTACTTTTACTGTAATACTGCATACTACATCACTATAATACTGCAGTACTTTTACTGTAATACTGCATACTACATCACTATAATACTGCAGTACTTTTACTGTAATACTGCATACTACATCACTATAATACTGCAGTACTTTTACTGCAGGAGGATTTTTAATGCAGCACTTTTACGTATGATGGAGTATTTTCTACATGGCTGTTTTGGTTCTTTTACTGCAGTAGTCTAAAGTATCTGAGTATTTCTTCCACTGCTGGCCAAACACCACCAGAGTGGAGTAAAGAGCTCCAGTAAAAAAAAACAAAGAGCTTCTTAAATGACTCATTTTCATTTTCCTGTGAACCACATGAATCCTGAAATGTGTGAGAAACATCTGACAGTTTTTTAAAAGCTAAATGAAAAGTTTAGCATCTATGATAGATTTGTTTTACACACCTGCAGCATTCGTTACTTCAGGTAAAATACAGTATGTAAATAAACTGCAGCAGTCAGATTATATCACAGAGCTGTCTGCTGAACCTGAGCAGAAATTAAAGCCTCTAAATGTTCTTAACAATATGAAAAACACTCAAACTAACTGTAAAACATGATGAACTTTTATGCTCAAAATAACTGTGGTTACATATCTTCAAGATAGCTTTTAGTTCCTCTTTCTAAAAAAATGAAACAGTTTTAGGAAATGTTTCTACTATATCTCCATATTCTACACAACATACAGGATGTGCATCTGCTTTATTACAGAAACACAAGCACACACAGCAGCTGTAGTTCATTAACTTTATCAAACATTAGTATTGGTTAATCTTTATTAAAAACGCTACAGTAGAAACTCATTAATCTGTTTATGATGTTCTTTAAGAAAGAAACCTTTGAGGAAGTAACTGTAAACCAGCATGAACCGGATCATGGCTTTGGTGGTCTTTATGTTTGGTCGCTAACAACCTTTAGACTAACTTTGCATTAAAGAGGGGATTTCTTTCTTTTGACTTCGACCGAGTTTAGGTGACCAAACATCCTAAACACAAACCGCATCGCTCCATATAAGATAAGAATAAGCATCGTCACCACAGAAACCGCTGCTTTCCACAGAAATGTCATCAACACTTTCATCTCAGCTACACAGGCAGACACTTTTCCTTTAGCTTCTTACTATTTTAAATCTAGAACATTTTAATAGATTTCACCCTAAATGATGCAACTGTGCACCTGCAACTTGCATATTTTCATATTTAATCTTCAGTTTTTGATGTGAAGGTGCAAAAAACATTCTTGAGTATGAACATCTGGCTTCAGTAAACATCTGAGTCAAGCTCGATTGATCATTCAAATGAAAACTTAACTTCAGCAGTGGTCTTTGGCCTCCAAAAGCTGCAAATGAGTCATCAGTGGACTCAAAGCTAGGACTGCTTTAGACTCACTGACCACCAATTTCACCACGTTTCTCTCACTAATGTCTATTTTGATCTCAGACAGCCCAAAATCATCTCATTGTGAAGTCCTCACAGTCACAGAGCTACAGATATATAGTCTCATTCAAAGCATAATCCTGATTCAACAGTGTGTGTTAGTTTATATTTGTCTTTAAAAATACATTTCATACTAATACTGAAGAAGAAGAATCATCATGAACCCTTTCTACGGTTTTCCAAGTAAAACTGAACATGAATATTGCAAAAAATTGAATTGAGAACAAAAAATAACCAAATGAATGTCTTTTTCTTTTCTTTTTTACCTTCAACAGTCAGATGAACTCCTTGGTTAACACGTACAGCCCCTTCGCACCGCCCGCTGCAGAAATACAGCCCTGCGTCCTTCTCCTCCACCTCCAGGATCTCCAGACTGACCGGTCCCCCCTCCTGACCTGCCTTTATATTGATGTGACTTCTGTTTGCTGTATGATAGTCGACCACCGCTCCACCCAGGGGGCTCCATGTGACAGTCAGCAGAGGCAGCAGCTCATCAGAGTTCAGCATAAACCAGGTGATGATTTGCCCACAGTTCGTCATGTTACAGGTCAGCGAGACTTTCTCCCCTATCGGGATCACCAGGGCTGAGCGGAGAACAGGTGAGGCCTCTGACAGGTGAGACCCTGCAACGCCTGAGGAGAGAGGAGGGTCGGGACAGGAGAGCAGGAAGGTTACGATGCTGACCGTCAAGTAAACATCAAACGTCAAGATGTAGTAATTTAGTGTGTAGCAGGCTGCTGTCAGGCTCAGTGTGACTTTCTGCTATATGCCAATGATAGACGGACATGTTGACGACATTTAATTTGCTGTATGGAATTAAAACTGTGACATGGGAGGAGCTGTTGGTTCAGTGTGTTGTCTTCTTCTCTCTGATCCACATTTCACTCAAAAAGTGACCCAGGAAATAAAAAGTGAACTGAGTCTCTGTGTATATTTTAAAATCAAGATCATAACTTTAGAATAGAAAGACTTTAGTGTCATTGAAGTAAACACATTAGCAGCTCTTCTCCTGGTTGGTGCATCACATAGTCTCACACAACAACACACAACACAAGTCTTCTGCACATTCTGTCCTTAACTGTGAAGTGACATCTGGGTCTTTTTAAGCCTGTTTTGTGCATTTGTGCAACGTGTGCCCTCACCACAAACACCTGATACCACCACCTGATGATGACTGAAACCATGAGCACAAACAAAAGCCACACATCATATCTATGACAACAAGCTTCTATGTTTAGCACGACCCACTAACCTAACCTTCTAATCTTATTTGATCTCTATCCTGTCTGTTCTGTCTGCATCTAAACCTCCAAATGAATAATTAAATAAATAAATCACTTACAAATGAAACAGAGGATCCATGTTAGACCTGCCATGCTTAATGTTAATAATCTCCAGGGTTTGTGGAGGAGCTGCAGCAGACTGATCAGCTGAAGTGAACAAACAAAGTATTTATAGGGGAGGAAGTGAACTTTATTGAGTAGTCCACACAGTCACAGACCACCACCAACAACCCCTGCACATTTCCAACATTCACATTTCTCTGTGTCTCTCTGTTTGAACAGAAACTGATGACGATGCAGCACATAACCCACCGCAGCTCCAAAGTTTCATTTCTGCAGAAATCGGTCAAGTGACAGCGTTCATTTATAGTACCGGAAGATGACTTCCGGTACTATAGAAATAAAAGCTCTTGAGTTCAATTTACAAGCGTCTTAAAAAAACAATTAGGAGCTCAAATGAAGCGTGAAATATGTTTTTCTTGCTCTGATCATTTCTCCTGTTTAAACTGACCGTCAGATTATCCCTTCATAATATTTACAAATAGAAAAGCTGCTTCTTATTTTATCTTTAATTTAAAAAAAACATACATATGTAATATTTAATAGTCTTTTTTGTAGATAACTTTGGAAAAAGGAGGCTTCAAAAATGCCAAAACAGAACAAAGTAAAACAAAACAACAGTAAAAAAAAAAGCAAAATTAAAAAAACTGTTCAAAATAAAACATATTAAACAAACTTCAGTGAAATAAAATAAAATGAATAAAACCTCTGATTAGATTAACATTTCCATCATTCATGTTCCAGCTTAAATCAAATAAAGTTATTACAGTTATTATTAATAAAGCTTTGGTACGTCTGTACCTACACGTTTTATTTTGACAGCATACAGGAAGTGCGTGATGAGATGATTATAAAGCGTGCTTCATCAGCTGGTGAACACACACACGCCCAGACGAGGCTCAGGCTGCACAGGAAAGAGAAAAGGACTGAACTCAGTCTCCACACAGCGGCAACATGACAGCAGTCAGAAAGCGACTCTGGTAAGAAATATTACACTTTATTCATAATGTCAGACAACTCAACTATTTATTATTTATTAGTTATTTTATGGCATTTATACGCAGGGTTTTTTTTTTGCATGAAGAATTAGAGTTTAATCTGC
The DNA here is from genome assembly GCA_021039105.1 of Scomber colias. Classification (NCBI taxonomy): domain Eukaryota; kingdom Metazoa; phylum Chordata; class Actinopteri; order Scombriformes; family Scombridae; genus Scomber; species Scomber colias. The sequence continues at coordinate 300,397 of JAJDFG010000179.1, forward strand.
AGAATGAAAAGCAGGTGTTTATCTCTCTGCCGCAGAGACGATCCGTCTCTTCTCCACAAATGAAACTTAACAGCTGATCAGTTCAGTCAGTGTGAAGCTGCTGCCTGACACACACACACACACACACACACGCAAAAGTTTCGTTTCTAGAAAAACATCAAGTGTGAAACGAAACATATGGATCTAATTGCTCAGTTTCAGTTATGCGGATTGATGCCAATTAAGACTCAGATTTCAACATAGTAATAATGATAATTATATATATATATCAATATTGATAATTAATTAGTAATAATAGTATTTTGTTATTAAATATAATAACCTGAAGCATCTGAGTCGACTGTCACATGATGTTATATTAATGATTTAATAAACATATTTTTATGTTTTATGATTCATTCAAAACCTATCATAATATTTTTTTTTACCAATTAGTAAAACAAAATATAACACTATGTAAATCTGCTGTAAGTAAATACAGTCTATAAGATAATAAATTATACAAATCACAAAGTTTTGTGATTTTCTTTCTGAATTCAGTCAAATTATTAAAAAAAACATTAAACCAAGAAATCAATAAAACCTATTTTACCAACATTATAGATTAAAAACATTCAGACCTTCAATTTATCACCTGCTACGGAAGATTTACAACGCCCTAAAAACCAAATAAGTGTTATATAATATAAAACACATGGTTATATGTATTTACTGTTTAATTCATAATTAAATGGAAAACATGTTAAAATAAAACTGTTGTTCATTATGATGTCAGATTATGAGACTTCCTGTCTGAAGCAGGATTATAAAACATTTCTTTGGGGATTTTTCAGGTTGTTCGTGTCTCTTCATTGTTTCCTGGTTGGCGGTTTAGTTGGTGAGTATGAACCTGTGTTTAACACATTACACCGAGGAGGAGTTCTGGTTTGGTTTATTATTAAAAACCAGTTTAAAGCCGAGCTGTCTGGAACATAATCAGCTCTGTCGTCTCTCAGTGTGTCTCCATAACACAGCTGTGAGATTACAGTGAAAAGCTTTAATACTGATTTACTGGGACTGCTGATAACTCACTGACATTAAACAGGGGCCAAATAATAATACTGTTTTTATTTTGGTGAGGGGCCACAAGTCAGAAAGCTTGGGAAGGACTCATTTAATGAAATCTTCCTCTGAGAATAAATGTAGTGCTTTAATAGTGGAGTTGGAGTATTAAGTAGCTTTTAATTAAAGGTGTAATATGGAACTTTTCTGCGTTAAATTGACTAAACACAACTCGACTTATGTTTTATATTTTGTTCAAATCTCATTTTAATCAGGTTTGTTTCATTTGGTTGCTGAGATCATGTTCGTCAACCAGAATCTGCCATAAATTAACTTTATATCCAGATTGAAGCCTCATCTTTTACATTAAACTACTCAGATATTGGTGTTTTTTTAAATCTGAGTGACGCAGAATGAACGTTAACAGCAGCGTTAGCTTCTCGTGGATCCAAACGTCCGGTTTCCACAGAAATGATGATTCATGATGTGAAACTGTTTCATTCATGTTTCTACTGGTTTTATCACCAGGTGTTAGAAACCTCCTGATCGATGAGAGATCCTAACCAGAAGGGGGGGGGGGGGGGGGGGGGGGCTGGTTGTGATGGCAACGGTGATTTAACTACAACTCCCATGATCCCACACTGCTTTATAACGCGGTCAAACTCATATCCTATTGTTTTAAGACCCTCAGAAGAAGAAATGACATATTATGTGTTTAATTACAGAACTTGGGTAAAAATGTAAAATATTATGTAAGAGAAGACATGAAGAAAATATAACAATATGTACATTTATATACTACATTTTAAAAATCTCAATTGTATTTGTAGCCTAATATTTTCTACATTAATTCAAATATTTAATATTCAAATATATATTTATAGTGAAGCTTAACAAACATTAGCAGCTCCGTCATATAATTAAAAGCATTCAAATATATTTTTAAATAATCAAATATAAAAATCTCTGTAATGTTTGTTAGATTTTCTACAAGAATTCAACCAAATTATAAAAATATTAAACTGAGTAATCTTACTTTAGCTTTAAAAAAAACTATTTTACAAACATAATCGGATTAAAAACATTCAGACGTTTAATTTACCACCAAGTACGGAAGATTTAAAATGCCTAAAAATAAAATAAAAAATCAATAAATTGTTATGAAATCATAGTTTTATGTATTTACTGTCATAAGTAAATGGAAAACTTGTAATATAAAAAATAGAATTATTAATCTTATTTCTTTTACAATTAAATAAATTGTTGTTTAAAAGACTTTTTTTAATGGCTGCAGCTAATTTTCCATTCATTAAGTTAAATTTTAAAAATCTACATTATATTTGTAATATTTTTTCCATGAATTCAAACAAATTATTAATATTTGTTTTAATTATATCTTTTCATAATGTAGCTCCATAATAAAACCATTGAAATGGATCTATGGAAGATATAAAATGTCAAAATGATAATAAAAAAGAACAACATATCCTCCCAAAGACTTACGAACTGATGCAGAGTTTTTCCTCCTTTCTTCCAGACTCCTCTTCGCTGTCCTCTGCCGCCCGCTTCCTGTCCGTCAGCAGCCAGGTGGGGCAGCAGGTGGTTCTTCCCTGCAGCTGGAAGTCTCGCCTGATGGACGCCGCTCCGCCCGCCTGCCACATCCAGTGGAAGATGATGGACAACAATGTGTTCGAGCAGCGGAAGCGGGAGACGTGGGAGACGTGGCAGGCGGTGGAGTTCAAGGGCCGGGTGGAGGTCCCTAAGGAGAAGCTGGGGTCCGGAGATTGTTCTCTGATCATCAACGACGTTCAGATTAAAGACACGGGGAGATACGAGAGCTACATGCTGGTGGACGGAGACAGGGACGAAAAAACCCGAGTCTTCATCCAGAGCGTCAAGCTGTCTGTGCTCGGTTAGTTTGGGCTGATTTCTTTCTGCTCTACTCTTCTCATGTTTCTCAGAAGTTATATTTTGTGCTCTAGCAGGTCTACTACGTCCTACTTAAAGGTGCAGTTTGTAGAATTTTTGTGGCAGAAATCTGATATGATGATCTTAAGTTTGTTTTAATTAGTGTTTAATTGGCTGAAAGTAAGAGTTATTGTGCGTTGTTACTCAACAATGAGCCTTTAAATCAACGGTGTTAAACTTATCTTCATTGAAGTTGGTCTGATGTGGGCCAGATCAGTAAAAAGACGGAAGGTTAAAGTCTGTGTAAAGTCAGAATAAATATGAGTTCTGAGTTTGACAGAAAAGTGTGTTGTTAACCACCCTGCTAAATTTAAATGATTAAAAAAATCTTCAAATATATGAAATTAGGCTTCAAAGTTGTGTAAAAATCAGCCTCTGTCTCTGCTCCCAAACGCTGAAGCCCCGCCCCCTACCAAGTGTCACCTGTCAATCAAAGTCACCACCTCTACCAGAAACATGGACGCTACGTCTGAGAGCTTTCTGCTGCTAACTCAGTTGCTAGCTCGGCGGCTAGCTCAGAGGCTAGCTTGGCGGCTAACTGGCTAACTGTAGACTGTAGTAGTAGTAGTAGTGCTAACTGAGCTAGCTGGCTAACTGTAGACTGTAGTAGTAGTAGTGCTAACTCAGCTAACTGGCTAACTGTAGACTGTAGTAGTAGTAGTGTGTGCTGAATATATTTATACCTCTTCAGCAGCAGGGGCGGGTTTATGCTAATCCTAGCTCCACAATTCAAATCTAAATGGTTGAAATGCTTTTTACACCTTTTTTAGAAATACATTTATGACCTATTTAATGTGTTTAGAAGAAAATGTCTGAATTCACTTTACACGGTCTTTAACACTTCAATGTAATTTCTTCTCTTGTTTCCGTTTCCTGCTCATTAATCTGGTTTTGTTTTTTTTCTCCGTCTCAGATCACAAGTTTATCCTGTCTCAATCCCCCGGTGAAGATCTGGTTCTGAATCTGCACACCAATCACTCAATGAGAGTCGTCTTCCAGGGCAGGTGAGAAAATACATCATGATTTATCCTAAAAAACAAGCGTAGGACCTCGATATAATATAATATAACAATAATTAGGGCTGTCAAAGATTTTTTTAAATCGAGATTAATCGCAGAATTTCCATAGTTAATCGCGATTAATGGCGTTTTGAATTGCACTGTTATTTAACATTTGAAGGCAGTTTTAAGCCCATAATGTAAAGCATTTCTTACCAGAGTGTCTTAACTGGGAATCAATCATGGCTCTGCTGCGACTCCCACACTCCAAAATGGTCCTTTGGTGGAGCTGAGGCTGGCTTGGCTGCACCTGGGTGTTTAGCGTGGAGGTGCTAACTCAAACTCCACGTACTCCGGTGGTAGTTAAACTCTGTTTGACACAGGTTGCATTTTACTTTTGACTTGTCAACTGAAGCGTCTGGAAGTGTTTTAAAGTTAAACAAGCCGTTCAAAAGTCCAGTAGCTCTCTTACTTTCCATCAGCGCGGTAGGTTTACTGCAGGAGGCCACTTCAAAGCATAGCGCTACAGCTAGAGGAGCCGTCTACGGGGGAGTAGAAGGGACAAAAAGGCTTGCAACATTAAAATACGATTAAAAAAAATTAACGCGTTATGGATTGCATTAATCTAATCGCGATTAACGCGTTAACACTGACAGCCCTAGTAATAATGTAATATTATAGAGATGACTGTCAATGCTTTCACTAAATATTTACACTATGAAATCTATATAATGACAGAGTGGGTAAAAGGACTAGTAGAACCTCAGACTTTAAAAGCAGACTTGTGGTTTCTGTTAGATATTTTAATGATGCAGCTCCTTTAAACCACACAGATATTAAACATGTTGAGTCATGTTCAGATATGTGCAGCTCAAACTCGTCTCACATCTACAACAACAGAATTTAGTCTCCTGGTCTGAAGACAAAACATGAAAACTTTGTCCTTCATCCAACACGATATCACACCTCTGGAAACAGTCAAACGCATATCTGACCTTGGTTGCTACGGAAACACTACCACAACGCCTCCTGTTTTCCCCTAAGAGGATCAGACTCAGTGCTAACCACTATCTCAAAGAGTCGGTGAGTCCTCGCTATGACTGCAGAGCTTAGTATGACCCGGTATGACCCAGTTTGACCCAGTATGACCCAGTATGAGCCGATGATTGACGTAAATGATGGAAAATCCCCAAACACACCTTCTGTCTTTTCGTCTTTGTTTCTTTTTTTCCTCCCTCATCTCATCGTCTCTGTTTGTCCCCAAAACAACTTTTAGAAACCAATAAAATCCCAGTTTGGAGCTTTACAGGCTGCTGGTGAAGCTCTGAGTCAGACAGGAAACTCTGATCACTGTTGTTGTTTTGGGTTTTAGAGGGAAAATAAAATAAATAAATAAATAAATGAAAATGCTTTATGTGGGAGAAGTTTCCAAAGTAGGAGGTTAAAACTTTAAATGCAACTTTGTTTGTGTGTGAGTGTGTGTGTGTATATATGTGTGTGGTGTGTATATATGTGTGTGTGCGTGTGTGTGCGTTTTTCACCTACGGTAACCTGACATATTATTAACCCGTGGGGACCGACTCCTGGTTTCCATGGGAACGAGCATTGGGATCAATAGCAAACAGCCTCCTGATAGGCCTGGTCCCCACAGCGTTGGTTTTCCTGAACATGTGTGTGAACCCCAGAGGTCACACACGGTACTGCAGTGTGGGGACCTTTTCCTCACAAAGTGTGTAAATGTGTATATTAGCATGTTAGCTTCGTATTAGCAAATTAGCTTAGTGATTAGCCCCCTGGGTTTCAATCCAACATTTGTTCAGATACTGAATATGAATGGTACTGTGGCTAACAGTGATGTCAGTTGTATGCTAATAGATGTTAGCATTACGGGTCCCAACAAGGGGGGCAACAGTCAGGTTTCAGATTGATAGATTGAGTTTTTGATATTTCAAGTCATTTTTTTGTTCAAACAGAATTATGATGAATTTAGGAGTTAAAATTACGTCTCTAGACCCTTTAGAAAGGCTGGACCCCACAGTACATCACCCTGTCAGGAGTCCCCATGAGGTAGTAAAAACGCGTATGTGTGTGTATGTATGTGTGTGTGTGTGTGTATATATATGTATGTGTGTGTGTGTGTGTGTGTATTAGTTTCCTGACAGTTGCTGACCTTCTCTCCACAGAAACGGCTCTGATTGGTCTGTGTTGTGGACGAGAGAAGACGAGGACAGCGATCGTGTGCAGAAACATCCGAACGTCAATCAGCTGACGATCAAACGTTTGAGCCGATCAGACGAAGGGATTTATAAAGTTCTGGATGAACACGGCCTGGCGGTCAGCACCGTGCAGCTCTCTGTCGACGGTAACGATGACACATTTATTATTAATAAAACATCTTTTTATAAGTTAGAAATGAATCTGTATTAATGTCTAACTCTTTGTCTTCTACAGAAAACTTAATCTCTCGGAGACTTCAGACTCCAGATAAACAACTAGCAGGTGAGAAACTTTATCTTCTCTTTGACTGTTAATAAAACATAAAGGTTTAACCCTCCTGTCGTCCTCCCGGGTCAAATTGACCCTATATGTTCCTCCCTCCCTCCTTCCTTGCTTCCTTCCTTCCTCCCTCCTTTCCATCATTCTTACTCCCTCCTTTCCTTCCTTCTTTCTTCCTCCCTTCTTTCCATCCTTCCTTCCTCCCTCCCTCCTTATTCCATTCCTTCCTGCCTCCCTTTCTCTTTTCCTTCCTTCTTCCCTCCCTTCCATCCTTCCTTCCTTCCTCCCTCCTTTCCATCATTCTTACTCCCCCCTTTCCTTCCTTCTTCCCTTCCTTCCTTCCTCTCTCCTTTCCATCATTCTTACTCCATCCTTTCCTTCCTTCTTCCCTTCCACCTCCTTTCCTTCCTTCTCCCTTCCTCCCTCCTTTCCTTCCTCCCTCCCTTCCTTCTTTCTTCCTCCTTTCCTTCCTTCTTCCCTTCCAACTCCCTTCTCCCTCCCTCCTTTCCTTCCTTCCTCTCTTCCTTGCTTCCATCCTTCCTAAAATAATAGGAACACCAGTGAATATAATAAACTATGAGCTCAGTAATAAAGTAGAATTTCTATCAGAGCTGTTGGTTTGGATTGAATGAGATTAAACAGGTTTATCTAATGAGTGAATGTTAAAGTTTAGTCAGGATATTTAACCACATCAGGACGATTAAATAAGAAATGAACCTGTAATAACTTCCTGTCTGATGTTTCCAGCCGAGGCCTACAGCAGCAGCAGCAGCAGCAGCTTCTCAGCTCTTCTCATCTCGTCTCTTCTCGTCCTGAATCATCTCATCTAAAACTAACTTCACACTGACGATCTCCCACTTGTGTGTGTGTGTGTGTGTGTGTGTGTGTGTGTGTGTGAGCCATAAATGAGCCAGCTGAACAGTGAGAGGAAACATGTAAATAGTAATGACATGTATTATATTCCAGATGAGAACGTCAACACCACTCTGTTATTATTTTATATTAAAATATGAAAAGTGGAGCCAGGAGACATTCATCATCAACATCTGGCTCCAGAAATACTTTTTAACTCTCTGATTACAACCAGCCGAGTCTCAGTTCATCAGTTCAAACACAAACCGAAGCGTAAAAAAGAAGAAAAGTTATTAATTTTTCCACTTTGGAGAAATTAAAACTTAAAAACCCTGAGCCACATTTAAAACTACCTTCAGATTGTAATATGTGTATATATATGTACATTGTAATCTAATGTAGCATACGTATTCTGTGCTTTTATTTTGAAACATGTCTGATCCAGTACTCTTAACCTTCCTGTCGTCCTCCCGAGTCAAATTGACCCGTTCCTTCTTTCCTTCCTTCCTTCTGTCCTTCCTCTCTCCTTCTCTTTTTCTTTCCTTCTTTCTTTCCTCCCTCCCTCCTACCTTCCTTCCTTACTTACTTCTTTCCTCCGTCCTTCCTTCCTCCCTTCCTTTCCTTTCCTCCCTTCATCCCCCTTTCTTCTTTCTGTCGTTCCTTGCTCTCTCTCTCCTTCCTTGCTTCCTCCCTGCCTTCTTTCCTTTACTCCTTTACTCCCTTCCCTCCTTCCTCGACTCGAACACAACAGGAGGGTTAAGATACTGTGGTTTTACTTTGAAAGTACTCTTAAGATACTGTACTTTTATTTTGAAATCCAGTACTAGACGAGTGGTTTACACATTATAAATAAATTCAGCAGCAGTCTTTATGTCCTCATAGTGTTCAGGACAATTTCTTTGGTTTTGATTCATAAAGTTCAAATTATTAATATATTAAAATGATAGAAATATAGTTCTTCACTTTATCTGATGTGTAACTTTACTGAACGGATAGTTTTCATGTGATTTTCTGCCTTCAACACTTAGAAACTGTCCTCGGTGGTGCGTTTAAAGACACTCGGACATTTCAATGATTGTAATTTCTTATAAATATACTGCAGTGATTTATTGATATTTTCTAATTATTTCCTGGTGATGCGTTTAAGGACCTAACACTGATTCCTACCAAGACTTTCATTATTATTCTGTGATGTGTCTAAATATATATTATTATCTATTTATTATGTTTATTGTCCTTTTTATGATTCTGTTTTTGAGGTATTTCAGATTTAATGACAAAGAAATAAAAAGTAAAACTCAGATGTTGTGGTTTTGTCATCGTTCATTGTTAGACTGGAATGATTCACACAAACAGAAGCGACATCGTGACTCTGTACGGAGAGAAAAACAAAAAAAAGGCACAAAGCGACTTCAAGATTCACTCAGTCAGCAGCTTCAGAGTTTATCTGTTAACCCTCCTGTTGTCCTCAAGTCAAGGAAGGAAAGGAAAGGAAGAAGGAAGGAGGGAAGGAAGGAAAGGAGGAAAGGAAAGAAGGGAGGGAGGACGGAAGGATGGAAGGGAGGAAGGAAGAAAGGAAGGAAGGAACGTAGGAAAGGAAAGAAGGGAGGGAGGAAGGAAAGGAGGGAGAAAGGAAGGAAGGTAGGAAAGGAGGAAAGGAAAGAAGGGAGGAGGGAAGGAAGGAAAGGAGGAAGGAAAGACGGCAGAAAGAAGGAAGGTAGGAGGGAGGGAGGGAGAAAGGAAAAGAGGAAGGACAGAGGAAAGAAGGAAAGGAGGAAGGTAGAGGGGAGGAAAGAAGGAAAGGAGGAAGGAAGAAGGAAGGAAAGGAGGAAGGAAGGAAGGAAGGTAGGAGGGAGGGAGGGAGAAAGGAAAAGAGGAAGGGAGGAAGGACAGAGGAAAGAAGGAAAGGAGGAAGGTAGAGGGGAGGAAGGAAGGAAGAAGGAAGGAAGGAAGGAAGGAAGGTAGGAGGGAGGGAGGGAGAAAGGAAAAGAGGAAGGGAGGAATGAAGGAAAGAAGGACAGAGGAAAGAAGGAAAGGCGGAAGGTAGAGTGGAGGAAAGAAAGAGAGAAGGAGGAAGGAACAAAAGTAGGAACAGTCAAAACAGACGGGGTCAATTTGACCCAGGAGGACGACAGGAAGATTAAAAGAAGGAAATTCTGTTTTATTCAAGTCAACAAATCCCATAATTTAGTTTTACGTCTTCAAACAGGAAGTAATCATTTTATAGGATTTGTTGAGAATAAAACAGACTTTTATTTTGACTGCTGATGTTCGTTGAAGCTGCTTCTCAGATTAACAAAAAAAGAAAGACAGTTTTTCAAGTAATATATTAGTCAGAGCGTCTCTCTCTCTCTCTCTCTGTGATATAAATCAATAATTTACAGTTTATTCATCTCAATCATAAATCATAAACAATAAAGTCTAAATAATAAAAACACACATTTATCATCATTCAGTGTTTCATGATTAAAGTCCAAATTCATGAAGGAAGCTTTTCTTTTGTTGCTGCTGAAATGAACAAAATCAGTTAATGTTCATTTTATTAATAAAAAGTCAAATTTAAAGTTATAATCCTTCAGCTTTTTATTCACCAGTGATTAACTGTGTGTAGTTTTTTTTTATTGTTAGTGTAATAATCACACAGTATCACTGCTAATGTGAATGTTTCCTGCTGCTGCTGCTTCAGATCACAAGAGGCTGGATTTTATTGTGAAGGAGTCACAGGAAATGCAACATATGAGCACCTGAGAGGTTATTATAACTTTAACAGGTGAGTAAAGTGTAAACTGTCTTCACTTCAAAAATATACTTTAATATATAAACTGTTTCAATGTTTGACTCAGAATATATATTAAAATATATTTGTTGAGCAATTAAAGACAGTGTGTGCAGCATGAAATCAGATCTCTTAAATGTATTTTTACACTTAATTAAATCCATTTTCTTCCATTTTACAGGTTTAACTGCAGTGATGGTGTGTTAGAGTCTGAGTGCTGTCAGTACTCATGTGTCCTACGCTCACTACTGCACCTGAATGCATCCTGTAAAACCAACCAGGACTGACATCTAAAGGATTATAACTTAAAATCTTGTGTTTTAGTGACATTAAATGAAACACACACAGTTGGTTCTTCAGCTCGTCGTCTTCACTGATCTGAGCTCAGACTAAAGTGTTTTAATGCTTCCAGACAAACGTCCGTCAGATGAGAGCTGAAGCTTACTTCCTGTTTCATGCTCCAGGTCCAAGCAGCGGCTGGTCCGATTGGTTTGTTAGAAGTTGGGTTTGTGTTTCTTCACCTCGACCATGAGGTGGTGCAGGTTGATGAGCTCGGAGCGGACGGCCAGGCTGCGGAAGCTCGGCTGGTTCAGGATCTTGTGGAAGCCGTGATAGTACTGGATGAGCTGCGTCAGAGCGCCCTGCGACAGGAAACAGGAAGTTAACAGCGCTGTGGAGGGAAAGCTGCGGTCATGTGACTGAAACGCCTGCTGAGCTCCGGCTCACCTGGATGATGCTCGTCCCGTTCTTAAAGTTGGTGAAAGATCTCATGACGTCCTGACTCATCGACTCCACCGACTGTTTCCACGAGCTGGAAAACCCTCGAATCAGCTGCGTGATCCGAGCTGCAGCAGGAAGTAGTATTATTAAACTATCACAATAAAAGCACTGCAGTATTATGAGTGATGTAGTATGCAGTATTACAGTAAAGTACCTCAAACTGTACTACAGTAAAGTACTAGTACCTCTAACTGTACTACAGTAAAGTACAAGTACCTCAAACTGTACTACAGTAAAGTACTAGTACCTCAAACTGTACTACAGTAAAGTACTAGTACCTCAAACTGTACTACAGTAAAGTACAAGTACCTCAAACTGTACTACAGTAAAGTACTAGTACCTCAAACTGTACTGCAGTAAAGTACAAGTACCTCTAACTGTACTAGTAAAGTAAAGTACTAGTACCTCAAACTGTAGTAAAGTAAAGTACTAGTACCTCAAACTGTACTACAGTAAAGTACTAGTACCTCAAACTGTAGTAAAGTAAAGTACTAGTACCTCAAACTGTACTACAGTAAAGTACAAGTACCTCTAACTGTACTAGTAAAGTAAAGTACTAGTACCTCAAACTGTAGTAAAGTAAAGTACTAGTACCTCTAACTGTACTACAGTAAAGTACTAGTACCTCAAACTGTACTGCAGTAAAGTACAAGTACCTCTAACTGTACTACAGTAAAGTACTAGTACCTCAAACTGTACTACAGTAAAGTACTAGTACCTCAAACTGTACTACAGTAAAGTACTTAGTTGTTATCAGTGTAACAGAGTATATTGTATATTATAGATTATAAAACAGAAGCAGAAACAGGAAACAGGAAACAGGAAGTGAGAAGATGAGATTCTGCAGCTTCACACTGACAGAAATGAAATAGAGAATAAAAGCCGTCGATTACTCAGGAAAACAAAACTAAAGTATGAAATGAAACGATCTGAATCCTTCAGTGTCAGGATTACTGGAACAAGAAAGAAAGGAAGACAAAGTTCACATCACATGACACAAACACAACAAACTGATTCACTCTGTTTGTTCATCAAACATCCACTGAGTCATCACTCTGAGTCTGAGCCAGTTTCACAAAGAATGAAAATATAATATGAATTTAACCCTTAAACAGACAGGAGTGGAAAATGAGATGTAAAAAAAACATAATTTGATGATACCAGTTATCTCATTTGCTCCTGAAGTAAAAACA